>CM046372.1:13092236-13136105 GCA_025413025.1 Ficus hispida
CATTGGGAACTAACTCCGACACAACCGGGCTAACTGATCAAATTCTTGACAGCCTCCATACTGTCATTGACCCTTGTTTCAGACTGGCAACTCATCCTGCTGAGCTGCCAGGATTTCCCTATTGTAGTACGTAGTGCGGAACTCCGTCACAAAATCTTGCCAACCCATGGTGGCAACATCTCGACGCATCTGGACAGTCCTCCACCAGTGTCTAGCGTCTTTCTTGAGTGCAAAGGAAGCACATAGAACTTGTTCCTATTCCGATAGCCTCATAAAGTCCAAGATAACTTGGATATCGATTAACCAATTATCCGCAGCTATCGGGTCCATCAGTCCTTCGAATTCAGGTGCCTTCATTCGCCTGAATCTTTCGTACAATAAATCCTCCCGTACTGGCTGCATGTTTACTGGAACTTCTGCAGGTACTAATGGAACTCCAAAATTCCGTGGATTTTCTGGCTGTACCTCTGGTTGAACTTCTGGTTCCGGAGGCACTCTATTCTGTTGTAAAGGAACTTCCTCAACTTGAGGTCTCTGGTTCACATGAGCTAATTGCTCCCGCAATCTATTTGTTTCTCGTTGCTGTTCCAGCAACTGTCGTTGCAAATTTACTACAACGGTTGCAAAATCCGGTTCTAACGGATTTATAGGTACCGTTCGTCGAGTACGAACCATTTTCTAGTTCCTATCAAATCACAAGAAAAGATATTATCATACTAGGAATATCCTTTCTTTCATACCTTTCTTATCATAACATAACATATTACGTTACATCAGAACGTTATTACTATATCATATCAGAACGTTTTCATCGTATTATAGCACATACAACTCGTAATATGCCTTTCATAATAATTTCATAACTTTTCATAAACATATCATATCATTCTTGAACTGACTTTTTACATTCTTATAAAAAGTACTTCATATTTACAATCTTGTAAATACATTTTGACATAATCATTATACATACATAATTAAAAACTTCTGATGGAAGTGTCTACACTTTCTCATCATATAACAGTACAAGCCTATCGTCAGAAAGAAACAAAAAGATAAGCCAATACATGTTAGTCGTAACTGCACAAAATACAAATATACGGTTAGCCTATTCTACGTGTTCGATCGTAACCACCGTGGATGCGTCGGAATCTGACTCCTCAGCTCCGTTATGAAACACTATCTCCTCGGGGTCCTCGCCGAAATCAAACATACCATCGTCGTTCTCTAGCCAGCCCGCATGTTCCAACTCTGGCGCTGGCTCAATATCCTCCTCCTCGTCGCTAGAAATGTCAATAATCGGGGGATTAGGATCTAATGGCTGATCCTCTAGGGCAACTAGAAAGTTATCGAACTCATTTACGGCCATATCAGCCTCGGCGTCCTGAGGTGGTGCTGGATCGGCCTCGAAAGGCGGCTCTCCTATCCCAGCTTCATCGACTGGTGCTTGTGGACCACCTACAATCTCAGCAACTTGCATGGCCTGCATGACAGCCTCTGCCTCTAAAATATCATCGATCATGTTCCCCACCGTCGTGCCAGGCATCGGTATAGGAACATACTGTCGGATCTGCTGAGGCAGTCCGTCTCGAAACGTCTGCAATGCCATTGTCACCGGGTTAACCAGGTCCTGCGGGACATATGGCAATAACTCTTCCTGGAACCTCCGACAGTAGTGGCTCATAGGCTCCTGCGGGTAGGCGTGCCAAACCACTGAAAAACTCAAATATCGGGCGTGATACGTATCCCGATACATCGCAGGATTGCGATAGGGTACATCTGCCCCCTCATCAAATACCGGTCCATAGCGCGCAACTAATAATGCTCGGAAATGCGCCCAGGTCCGACTCGGCATCTCTCTCTCTCCTATCGTCATCCACCACAGTCAAACGTCTACTGCAAGACATCGACTGGCTAACGTGACCTGTAATCGTTCCTCGATATGACAAAGATGGAAAATCAATTCCATGTCGTATAGCCATGCTGCTAAAGACACTGTCCGTCTAGTGCCATCAAAAATCATAGGATGCGACTCGTAGAACGACATCACTGCACGCCGATCCTCATTTGCATGCGCGGGATCCATAACGTCGCGTCTAGCATATCATAAGTACGTAATAAGTATTTACTCATAAAATAAAATTACTTACAATAATGGTGGCGATGGCAGGCATACTGTGAAATTGGATAGCAGGAAACCGCTCTGATACCAACTCTGTAACGACCCGCCTTGCACAGGCCGTTACCATACATACATACATACATACGTTCTTACTTATTTAGCGTAAACAGCGGAAATTTTTTTTTTTTTTTTTTTATATACGTAACGCGTACGAGCGATTAGCCATATATATATATATATATACGGCGCGGATAAGCGGAAAGCATAATAATATAACGATGTTCGGATTACAAAATCATATATATAAAGAGAAACAAAACGCGTAGCGGCTATTAATCCCATATTTCACAGTTCGCCCTGCCACGCTCGCCATCTTGTATCAACAACTGCCCATAGGTTGCTTACCTACAGCATAGACGTAAGACGTGAGCTTTCGCTCAGCAAGTACAACATAATTATCCGTGACAATACAACTCAAAACATAATTCATCGTAACATTACCTAGCATCTCATATCATAACATTTCCTACTTATCTCATCGTATCGTAACATCTCATACATAACATATCATAATCTTACATAGCATCTCATATCATAGCATTTCATACTTAACTCATCATATCGTAACATTTCATACATAATATATCATAGCAATGCATAATATATGCATGAACCGATTATGCTCGTATTATGTCATCTTATGCATTCTTAACTTATCTTGTTTATGGGCCCCATAACATAAGTGTACGTACCGGGCGCGCTCTATGGGCTTACTCTTGCCATAGCTCAACCCGACCTGACGCGGGTCGGTACGACACGGCAAGCTCGCCTGCCATCATACTTGCTTTTTATGATCTCATAATTGATCTTGTTAGTGAACATGCTTCGTGATGTCACTAAACTTAAGTCATACTCATATCTTAACATCATGTCTTATCTCATAATCATAAACTTGATATCATCATAATAATCATAAGCTTAATATCATAATAATCATAACATCGCATCAAACAATTCTAGCATACATTTATATCACATTCTAATAGCGATCATTCATCATACTTGGGTAAGTATACAACGGAAAGTCTATGCTGTAGACGGAGTTGTACTTACCAGTTTCTAACTCTCAAATTTAGCGTTTCTCCTAACCGAGTGATTTTCCTGTTTTCACAGAAAAATCATAGGATGAGAATCATCCTATCATAGTATCATACAATCCTAGTTATTAACTTATCTCAGTATAAGGATATCAAGAACATAGCATAAACATTAAAATCTTACTATCCTTTAAAACATTAAAATTCTTGAAAACAAATTATATTTGAAGTCAGTCTTTTATTTGATCCTTTTCTAACAAATTTATTCCGAATTTGAAAATATTTCCTTCATGAAAGTTGTAGACCTGGAAGATTCCTACAACTTCTGTTTTAAACTTAAAATCCAAATCTGACTTAAACATGCTTGTTTCTGCCTTTGAAAATTCTTCGACCATTTTTCTTAATCTTGAAATAGGTCTCGGGTTTTTGTAAAAACGAAGGTCTTAGAGGCCTTATTTTCAAAAACTGTCCACGCTGAACCCTAGGATTTTCCCTTCTCTACAACTTTATAGTTTTAACTTTTACATGATTCGGCCTCTAAGGGCCTTAAAATTCGCTTTCAAAAATACTGTCCGAATCTACCCGAAACTGGCAGTTTTTGGTTCGTTTGAGTTTTAAGTAATCTAACGTGCACACTACCTCCAACGGATTCCCCGTGAGCCTATTTCAAGCATGCATACATTACCTAAACATTTCATAAACTTACCTTCAATATTTTACTCATATAACTTCTTCAAACTAAAAATCTTAAACTTTCATAAAACCCTAATTTGAAACTAGCATAACCGAAACCGAAAACTACATAAAGCATAGTACTTAAATTTGCTTATCATAAGCTCATATTTATACATAACATCACACTCTTAATCTCCCTAACAAAAACGTAAATGAAACTAGAGGTTAGAGGAGTTTACCTCAAGCTTCACAAAATAATTCTAGCTTAAGACTTTAGAGATTTTCCTTCCTCACTAGACCAACACCAATCAACCGAAATTTGTTTCCAGCTTTTCTTCTTCACTTTTTTTTTTCTTCTTCGGCACTTAAGGAGAAGAAAGCCAGAGAAGAAGCTGCCTAACTAAAGTTTAATTGTCTAAAGATCCTATAAGCTCATACCCCCACGTATATATATAGGCGAATGGAAAAAGAATTCCATTTGGAATTCTCTTCATTCTTCTAATATTGCTTATTGCTCCTTAGGCAACACATTTGCCTCTAAGTCCTTCAACGTGTCCGGTGGTGAAGGTTTGAGATGGCCACCTAACCAAGTCTAATGCTGACTCATCCAAGCTAGACACATGATGTGTCTCTTCCTTGTGATGGTCGGCAATTTGGTGGCAACACATGCTTGGATTAATCAAGCTAAATAGCTTGTTCACTCTTGGTTAATGACAGCACTTGTCATTCTCTCAAAACTTTGAGAAACCAATAATTCAAAGCTGCAAATTAGTTCCTAAGAGTAGCTTATTTACTCATTGGAACTAAGTGGTGGCCGGCCAAGGAAGAATCAATTGGAAGCAAATGGTTAGACTAACTAAGTTAACAAACTTAGTTTACTTCCTTAGTTTTAACATAACTATGGTAACTAAATTTTGTAACCAATCCTTGGCTTAGTTGAATTTGAATGCTTAGTAAGAAAAATCTATCATAATTTTTCTTGCAATTCATCATAAGGTGGCCGGCTATACATTGCTAAATGTGAAGATTGCAAGATGCAATCTAGCTTAGTAAGCAAAACTACCTTGCTTAATAGGCAAAGCTAAAATTGTGAAGTGTCAATTTCAAATGAACTTCATATTTTTTCATACTTTGCCTATTGGTTCTTAAGAGCAAAATATTTGCTCATTAACCCTTAAAATAACCGGTCCCATTGTGCACAAAAATAAGCAAATGATTGGTCAATTTTTGAACCAATCAAACTTAACCTAATTCCTTGGTTTCCAACTAGGTTAACCAAATCTTAAAAACCATCATACACTAAATTGAACTAGGAAATCTAACTAGAAAAACCCATAGTTCCATAAATTTACAAATTTATCTAACGAACCACAATTGTCTCAAAATTGCACTTTGGCCCCCTAAAGGCAAAATATTTGCACTTTAGTCCTATAGGGTGGCCGGCTATGGTGATAGTATTTGGCCTCCAATTCTTGCTTAATCAATCAACTAGCACTATCTTAACTTTCTTAAAATCCATAACCATTCACTTTTCTTAAAATTACATATTGGCCCCTATAGACAAAATATTTACATTTTAGTCCTTAAAGGGTGACCAATTTTCAAAGTGAGATTTGTCATTCTTTTTAAGATAAGGTATCACCGATTAAGACCTTACTTGGCTTAACTCCTAAACACAGTTCATTTTCATACTAGCATACATATTCAGATACTGTTTTCAACTGATAACAGTATACTGGCACTGGACCATTATCCAGAATTTTTCTGAACTGCGTCTAGGGTTCTCTTAATATTAGAAACTACTAACAGAGAATCATATATCATATATTTGCCTTTTACTATAAAAAGGTCTTTTGAAGAATTTAACATAACACATAAACATTTATTAATTACAAACTTTGATTATTCATAACAGAAATCAAAATTTGTAAACAAGCTGATCATTACGTTTTATACCGTTTTACTCAAAAGGTCACTTGCTTTACAAAGCAATAATTTTTGGAGTCTTATAAAAGCATAAGAACTCATAATATCTAATAAAAACCCTAAGCTGGGCTTTTCATAAATACCTTCAGGGCATAATTCAAATATCTGTACAAGATATTATGACGTTGGAAAATTCTAGTCATTACACTTAACATGTGGTAAACAATCTTCTTAAGTTTTAATGTTCTTGCTAATGACAGCCCTCAACAAAGTGGATAGAGTCTTATTAACTACTTCTCTTTGACTATCAGTTTGAGAATGACAAATAGTAGAAAACAAAATTTTCGTTTCTAGTTTTCCCCATAATGTCTTCCAAAAGTAACTTTAGAACTTAGCATCATGATCTGACACAATTATCCTAGGCATACCATGTAATCTCACAATCTCCCTAAAAAATAAATCTACAATATGAGAAGCATCGTCAGTCTTATGACACGGAATAAAATGAGCCATTTTAAAAAACCGATCTACAACCACAAAGATTGAATCCCTCCCATGCCTATTCCTAGGTAAGCCCAAAACAAAATCCATTAAAATATCAATCCAAGGTGAACTAGGAATAGGTAGGGGCGTGTAAAGACTATTTGGCTGAACCCTCAATTTAGCTTGCCTACAAGTGACACATCTATCACAAATTCTCTCAATATCTCATCTCATGTATGGCTAATAGAAGTGGTTCTGCAATATAGCTAGGGTTTTAGTGACTTCAAAGTGTCCCATTAATCTCCCACCATGGGATTCCCGAACTAACAAGTCTCTCATTGAACAATTAGACACACATAACTTACTCTCTATAAACAAGAAGCCCTCATGCCTATAGAACTTACCATCTGCAAATTTTTAACAATAACTATAAACTTCCCCAAAGTTGTGGTCATCATGATAAAGCTCCTTAATGCACTCAAACCCAAGAAACTTAGCATCAAGAGTAGAGATTAAGGCATACCAGTGTGAAAGTACATCCGGAACCACATTTTCCTTACCTTGTTTATACTGAATGACATAGGGAAAAGTTTCAATAAACGCAACCCATCAAGCATATCTCTGGTTCAGCTTATGTTGACCTTTCAAATGTTTCAAGGATTCATGATCCGTACGAATCACAAACTCCTTTGGTCACAAGTAGTGCTGCTAAGTCTCTAAAGCTTGAACCAATATGTACAACTATTTATCATAAATGGTGTACTTAAGTGCAGCTGAGCTTCTTGTTAAAGTACGCAAGTGGTCTCCCATCCTGCATAAGAATAATGCCTATACTTACACCAAAAGAATCGCATTCGATGTCAAACGTTTTAGAAAAGTTAGGTAAAGCAAGTAAAGGAGCGTGAGTAAGCTTATGTTTAATAAGCTGACATGCCTTCTCTTGTTCTTCACCCCATTTGAATGCAACATTTTTCTTGATAACTTCGGTAAGTAGTGCAGTGATAGTAATAAAATCTTTTACAAACCTCCTATAAAAACTAGCAAATCAATGAAAACTTCTAACATTACCTACACTGGAAGGGGTTGGCTACTCTTGGATGGCTTTGATCTTCTCTTTATTAACCTCAATACCTTTAGCACTCATAACAAAACCGAAGAAAACAAGCTTATTGGTGTAGAAAGTACACTTTTTGAGGTTAGCATATAACTTCTCCTTTCTAAGTACATCCAAAACCGAATGCAAATGTGAGACATGATCATGCAAACTCATGCTTTAAATTAGAATATCATCAAAATAAACAACAACGAATTTACCAATGAAAAGCATGCAAGACATGATTCATTAGGCGCATGAAAGTACTGGGTGCATCAGTTAATCCAAACGACATTACTAACTACCATATTTAGTTTTAAACTCTGTTTTCCATTCGTTTCATTCATATTTGATGATACTCACTCTTAAGATCGATCTTAGAAAACACACAAGAACCATGCATCTCATCTAACATATCATCTAAACGAGGGATAGGGTGTCGATACTTTACCGTTATGTTGTTGATGGCTCTAATATCAACATACATCCTCCATGTCCCATCTTTCTTAGGCACTAGAATTATCAGAACTACACAAGGACTCATGATTTCTCTTACGTACCCTTTCTCCAACAATTCTTCGACCTGCCTTTGGAGCTCTTTCGTCTCTTCCGGGTTACTCCTATATACTGGTTGGTTTAGAATTGATGCACTGGGGACAAAATCGATTTGATATTTAATCCCTCAGATAGATGATAAATCATATGGCACCTCCTCGGGAAACACATCCTTGAACTCCTACAAGAGAGAAACAACAACACTATACAATAAAGAGTCAAGTTGGTTAGTGTTTAAAAGAGCCTCCTTGTATATGAGTATAATCATCGACCATTTTGAAATCAACACTCGCTTAACTTCACTTGTTTTTGTATAGAAATTTCTTTATTTTCTCTATGTTTTAACCTCTTTGGCCGAACTCTTCCCTCTCTTTTCTTCCTCACCAGATTTGACATTACTCTTTTTTTTTTCTCTCTTTGGCCATGTATCTCTCTTTCCCCTCACCCTCACTATGCATGGCCTCACTCATCTTTTCACTCTCATTCTTTTGCTCTCTCAAGTTATTTTGATATCTCGATTTCTTTTGTTCACTCAATTTTTACAACCTCACTTGATCCTCATAGACTTGTTTTGGTGTCATCGGAATTAGAGTGATTGTCCGTTGATTGCGCGTGAATGAGTACTTATTGGTGAAGCCGTCATGCTGCACACATCGGTTAAATTGCCACAGTCTTCTTAAGAGAAGATGTCCAGCTTGCATTGGTACCACTTCGCACAATACTTCATCCTCATATTTTCCAATTTGAAATGGTAAAACAACCTGCTTCGTAACCTCACTTTACCACTATCGTTCAACCATTGTAACTTGTATGGACGAGGCTGTTTAAGTGTTGTAAGCCCTAGCTTTTCAACCATAGAAGTGCTAGCAACATTAGTGCAACTACCACCATCGATAATAACACTACATACCTTATCTTTCACATGGCAATGAGTGTGAAAGATGTTCTCCCACTGTACTTATTCTTCCTCTTCTTTAGCTTGCAAGCTTAAGGCTCGTAGTGCGACTAGTCTAACGCTTCACTATGATCTACCCCGAACTCCTCATCTCCTATGGGGGGCATCCTCCAATGGTGGCATGTCATCTAGATCGGCTTTATCCTTGGATTCAATTTCACCATTTCCCCGGATCACCATAACTCGCTTGTTTAGACATTGGCTAGCTATATGCCCTTTCCTCTGACATTAAAAGCATTTAATCTCACTAGAACAAGTTAAAGTAGGGGCTGATTTACCTTAAGAGGCCATGGTAGTGGTGGCTAGTTTAGGCTCGGGTTTGGCTTTAGTGGTGGATGGGTTTTCTTCTTTCTTTGAGTAGTTCGACCTCCAAGGTGCTGCACTCGAATTTTGTGGGATTGGTCTTGGCTATGTACCACCCCTCTTGAGTTGCCTCTCAACCTTGATTGCCATATGCACCAAATCCTTGAATTCCACGTAATAATGTATCTTGATTGTGTTAGGAATCTCTAGGTTTAAACTATTCAAAAATCTGGCTATTGTTGCCTCCCAATCCTCCTTCACATTGGCTCTAATCATAGCTATCTCCATCTCTTTATAATACTCATCAATGCTCCGGTTACCTTGATAGAGACCTTGTAGCTTGACGTATAGATCCCAATAGTAGTGACTTAGTACAAATCATCGTCTCATCACTCTCTTCATCTCATCCTAAGTTTCAATAAGACATTCTCCGTTCCGCCTCTTATTGAAGTACAACTGGCCCCACCACACAACAGCATAATCAGTAAATTCGATTGCAGTAAGTTTTACTTTCTTTAATTCAGAGTAGTTGTGACAGTAGAAAACTAACTCCATCTTCTTTTCCCACTCGAGGTATGTGTCGGGATCACTTTTTCCTTGAAACGCAAGAATTTTCATCTTGATACTTTCTATGTTGTTATCTAACCAGTTCCTAACTTCTCCATCCTGCCCATATCTCCTATGGCTGCCTACTAAAATCCTTTCAAATCCTCTAAATCATCCCCTTCAAAATCACCCATATCCTCAACTTCCCTTTGGTGCAACATGTTCCTCCTTGGGGCGTTCGGAGCAAATGGTGGTTGTCCCCATTGTGTTCCCTCTGTTGGGATCTATATGTGCTATAAGGATAGAAAATCAATTATAAGGATTTTCTGTAAATATGACATTTTGATATTAATAAAAAGAGGTTATTCATATTTAATAAGTTGTGTCCTATTTACTTTCATTTATTGATTGTCTGATTATTTTGAGCAAACATAAAATACTCCTAGACTATTGGTAATATATCAGATTACCATATGTATATGGGATATACATAAAAGACGTGGTAATTTAATAACATTCTAAAAAAATTATCCACAATCGATGGTATAAGATTTGGGGATCTTATTCATGATAAGATTGTAAAGGTCATCTACTTTTTTAAAGGGATGGTTTGTATTGACCATCGAATTGGTTACGAGTAGAAACTTTAATATATACCAGTAATGAGGTATGACATTGGACTGGACCTAAGATGTTAATTGATTCGGTTTAATAATTTTGTTTATAAGAATTAATGATACTTTGATTATCATCCTGCATTAATCTTAATCCTAAAATGAATACTTGAGTACGCATCCATGACTTATGCACTTTGATCCACTATAGGTGAGACACTGATAATTGATGGTTAATATACTTGTGTTTTAAGTATATGACTTATGGATGGAGAAATCAAGATTCATAGATAGGGACTCCATAGCTATCTTGACAATAATACATGTTATCTACTTAAAGGCATTATTCAGGAATTGAAAGATAATATAACAAGATCTTGGCCATCAGTTTATTTTGTGTTCTCTGATGGTATACCGATTGTATGGCTTTACAATTGATGGTTCTTTCAATGGAGAATAATGGAACTTTAAGTTAAAATGATTGAAAAAGTAAAACGGAAAATTTTCTTAATTCAATCATGAATAACATATGAGGATTAAGCAAGTGATGAATAAATCATAGAAGAAGCACTGCGTTAAAGAGCTTTCGTAATACGGTATGTAAACGGGAGTTCAGATTCAGACTTTTAATGAAATAGTCCTGAAGTTGATAATTGAGGAATAATTAATCCGGGATTGATTTTTCACAATTATAAGAGCCTTTTTACATATTTTCATCGGGTCCCTCCACTAGCTCATATAGTTCCACAAAGCGTCTCAGAATTTGTTTCTAATGAGATTGGTAAACTAAATGGGAATTTAATAATGTCTATTAAGACATGGTACTCTCTAACATGCAATCTCGAAAGGATTGGACATGTGGAATTAATGTAGACAAATAATGTGATTTGTTAACATATGATTGGTTACAAATAAAATAATTATTTGTTAATTATTTTGGTTAATTGGATTTTGAAAATAAGATTGTGTTTAAATTATTTAGTTTTAAAAAAAATTTATTTTCTAATTTATGGTGTACGAATTTTTAGTGGATGGAGGGAAGAAAATTTTGTTACAGAATTGTTTAAATATATTACAAACATTAAATTATTAATTAATTTAAATAATGGAGCTTATTTGATAAATTTTCTTTTCTTAAAAAATGGTGCACGGTTTTTTAGTGGAAAGGAAATCTAGAATAGTCCATTTATTTAAATTAATTAAATATGGATAATGCTTGTAGAAAATATTTATTTAAATTCAAATAAGAATATCTTATTTAAATTAAAAGGTTTGAAAAGAGTTTGAATCTAGATAGGATTAGGACTTTTTGACTAATCTAGATTATTGATTTAAATTTGATCTACCAATCAATCTACAAATAAGTTGGAGCATGAATTTTTTGAGATTCTTCAGGCAAAAAACCATCCATAAGATTTAAAGAACCTAGCCCGAAATTTAAATGATCCTTTGGTTCAAAAGATTATCTAAAAAAATAATTAACAATTATTTTTCAAGTAGGAGATATTTTTGAAAAAGGATTGAAGTATTATACAAAGGCTAGGGGTTCTAGCAAAAAGCTATCTATCATCATACACATTAGGTGGACACTTTTTTTTTTTTGGAGAGAAAAAACAAAAACTAGGTTTTTCACGCTTGAGAAAATTCATCCTTCTTGGGTATGAGAAAAAAAGAAAAATTTTCATTGAATCAAAACTGTGAGAAAAGTTAAGCCGAGTGATTTTATTCATAGAAGATTAACCAATTCCTGTTTTGTAGTTTTGAAGAATGAACCTGTATCGAATTCTCAACGAGATAGATCGAGATTGAGAAAATGGGATCTAGACTTCGAAAGAATTACCGGTCGCTTGGATTCATAGCACGTATGCCCATACACAATTTGAGATATGGGGACTTGAGAATAGTAGTGAAAACACATTGGTCGGCACTCTAGCAATTTCGAAATCCAAGAAACAAGGTACGTTTAATTATGTATTTAATTTATTATTATATACATCATAAGCTACTTTTCTGAATCGGCATAAAAATTTTAAAACTTCCACTCCACAATAACTCTGATACCAGATTCGTTTTTCCAACACCCTCTTCTACCCTATCCAACCTCTCATGTATATGTTCTAACTCCACCTTCATCATCCGTCTGATCTCCCCCATTAATGCTTGCATTTGCAGATTTGGAACAACAGTTGGTGGAATCTCTTAGTTTGTGTTTTTTTCTTGATTTTGCGATATGATTGAAATCTACAAACAAGGTTAGAACAATATAGAAAAAAAAAGACTCACCACACTCCCTCACGTGTTTCACTCGAAGAATAATTCACTCAAATCCACTCGTGCTTCACTCAAGTTAATTTGGCTTTTACCCTCTCACACACTCATATACTCTACCTTTTTCCACTCGTATTCTTCTTTTAGTTTTTTCAAAACTAATCAAATAATAATAAGAGGATTCAAGCAGCAAATCAAGATGAGAAGCAAACCAAATGAATCAAATTTTGTCACAGATTTTGATGATATTTGACACTCAAGTGTGAGGTTTTGACAAAAGTGGTTCTAGGATGTGAGAAACAAGATTAAACAAAAAAAAAAAAATTAAGGTTCCCATACTTTTTTAAAAAAATTTTTTTAGAATCCTCTTGATTTTTCGTTCTTTTCTTTGCTTTTTTTTCCTTGTTTTTTCATATTCTTTTCTTTGATTTTCGCATAAACGAGTAGCAAGGAATAAGAAACAAGGAAATCGAATTTAGAAACACTAGAACCCTAATTCACATTTCTAGGGTTTATAAACCTAGTGGGAATCAGATTAGGGTTTTGAAATCCTAGAAGACCTCAATCTCAAAGCAAGATATTCAACTCTGAATCAAACACTAATATCACGAATTTAAGGAGAAAACAATCGGATTTTAGTGTAACGATAAGGATAATTTTTTTTTTTTATGGATTGAAAAAGAAAACAAGAAAAGGATAGGCAAACAAATGAACCTAGGCTCTGATACCAATTGGTATGAACCAAGCCAACAACGTGATAAAACCCATTACCAAATCTGGAAACAACGAACCCAAGATCTTTCAAGTTTGATGGAAACCGCGACTCGTTGCTTAGTAAAGCAAGAACCTTGGTATGGTGAAGACGCCACATATGGGTATGAAGAATCCATTTGATAAGTCAATTTGAATACCACAAGAAATCCTTGATAAGTTTGGATAAGTTTTTTTAATAACTCAAGAAGAATAACTCACAATATTAATAAACATCAAAAACTACTTTCACAATCTGAAAATCAGCCTTATATAGCCGAAATTATAATTTGTAAAATTCCTAATCTACCCTTAATGAAAAACATGCCTAAAAACCCTAGGAAGGAATCATATTTGACTCCTTAACCGCCTATAATAAAATCTAAACAAAGATACTAAAATTCAAATTTTAAATTGAAACTTAAAACTAAAATAGTATTACAAAGAAATCAAATCTTAATAAGATCTTCTACACTTCTAGAATCTTGAACTCCTTGAAATCTTGAAAATATAATCTTGATTTGATTCTTTGTTGGAAAAACACTCCCACATCATCTTGGAACCCCCTTGCACGTGTATCCCGGAATGGACATGCAAGTTAGCCATATAATGGCTTAATGGACGTGTATGGCTGATTGGTTCTCTTCCGGATTTGATTCTTTGTTGGAAAAACACTCCCACATCATCTTGGAACCCCCTTGCACGTGTATCCCGGAATGGATATGCAAGTTAGCCATATAATGGCTTAATGGACGTGTATGGCTGATTGGTTCTCTTCCGGATTAACTTTGATGAGTAAAACCAGTGTCTATTCACCCCCAGTAATGAACACACTCTCTTCTTGTTGTAGAAATTTTCGGTCTAAGTTATTCAGCTCTTCCTTGAATCTTTTAGCTCGAGCCTTCGACACCAGACCAATTGGAACATGAATTGGTTCGTGAGTATTCCTTACAATCTTGATGCCCTTATCAAAGTGAAGCTGAAGGAAAAATACAAAAATTGGATTGTAATTGTAACCAGGACACCAAACATACCATAATTGTAATTGATCATATATGATTTAATTTCTTTTATTTTGAGAATATCTATAATCAACAATCATTTTTCTATTAAAGTTCATTTAGCCTTTGTCTTTCATTTAGAATGATATAGCAGGTTTCTCAGGAGACTGGCCCTCTACAGACTGGAAGTCAGGAAGTGGTGGTGGATGTAGTAATATCTTTCGTAGTGTTAGGGGTAGTGGTCGGCTTGGAAACAGAAGCAATGTTCGGAATGGTGGTCTGCAACTCACTGTCGATGGTTCTACAGATTCTGAAGCTGACTTTCGAAACCTTAATTTCTCAGCGAGCATGACGGAGGATTTTCTGGAGATACAGGCTGCCAATCAAGTCTGAGATCATGCTATCCTACAAGATCCTCTGTGGTTATCAGGATTTCTGATTTCGAATAAACGAAGGTCAACAGAGAGTGTGATTACTAGAGAGAGTGTGACTAATAGCGCACATGGGGAGGGTGTGTATGCTAGTGCATGTGCGGAGAACATGATCTATAGTAAGAGTTTGGAGGCATCACGTGAACAAAAACATGCAAGTGGATTTATTGAACAGGCTTCTTGGTCAGTAACAAATCTAGTTGGCTCCACTGAAGCTCTAAAGGGGAGTAATTTCGTATTCGTTGCAGGATCTTCCCTATGCAAAAATGGAGAGCTTTCGTCGGGGAAAGATAATAAGAATTGGAAGAAACTGGCACATAAAGGTAGTAAGAATGATGATGTTGAGAAGGATGCTACAGACTCGGTTTCATGTCTTGCGAAGAAGAGGCTCCTGGACGGAGCTGGGGAGGGTGATCAAAAGTGTGTTATTTTGGGCAATGTTACAAACTCTTTGATATCGGCGGAGGTTGCGGAGAAAACCTGCCGGACACAATGAGTCTTATAGCTTGGAATGTTCGTGGACTCAGGGATCCATGAGCATTTGATAAGCTCCAGATAATTGTTCGGAGTTTTTCCCAAGGTTTGGTCTTTATCTCTAAAACCAAACTAAATGGTAGGAGAGCTAGTCTAATTAAGGATAGATTGGGGTTTGAATACGGAGTTCATGTAGATAGTGTCGGACGTAGCGGTGGATTGGCTCTTATGTGGAGGAAGGATTGGTATGTAGTAATACAAAGCTTTTCTCGGGCCTTCATTGATGGTTATATCACCTCACCTGATGCCAATTCGTGGTGGTTTACTAGGTTCTATGGCCATCTAGAGAAAGCACAGAGACACTACTGTTGGGAGCTTTTACGACAACTCCGTGGGCTATTCATTTTACCATGGCTTGTGGCAGGTGATTTTAATGAAATTTTGCACTTTTTCAAAAGGAAAGATGGTCGTGACAGATATGATAGCAATATGTGAGTTTTTGGTGAAGCTATTAATGACTGTGAGCTTATTGACCAAGGTTTTCAAGGTGCGGCTCTCATATGGAACAACAATCAAGACCTGCCCGATAACATTCAAAAGAGATTGGATCAGTGTTTGGTGGATATTAGATGGAAATCTTAATTTGATAAAGCATGGGTCTTTTATCGAGATTTTTTCGGGTCCGATCATAAAGCTCCCCACATATTTCCTGATTTCCCTTCGACGAATTAACCAATATGTGGTGGGATATGGTAATCAGCATTTTACTTTTCAACCATTGTGGCATACTAATGATGGCTGTAAGGATGTTCTCTTTTTGTCTTGATGTCAATTGGTTATTGATGAAGATGAAGGGGCTCTTATTGATATATTGGAAAGACGTGTAGGTGCTCTCAAAATTTGGAGTAAGGACGCTTTTAGGCGCATTCCAAAATAGGTTAGAACCTTGCAAAAGGAATTGGCCAATCTAAATGAATTAGAGTGGAGTTTAGAGGTGAAAAGACGGAATCAGACGTTGGAAGTTGAGCTCGATCGGGTCTTAGCTTTGGAAGAGTATTACTAGAGGCAACATTCAAGGGCGGAAGTGGCTTCATAGTGGGGATCGAAATACAAAATTCTTCCACTTGAAAGCATCCCACCGCTGAAACAAGAATGAAGTAAAAAGGTTTAGAAGATGGTTAGGGTGTATGGGTTCGTAAGAGAGAGGACATTGTAAGTGAATTGGAAAGTTATTTTTTCGGATATTTTTTCAACTTCCTTACTGGATGATCATGCTATAGAGGAGGCTCTTGACTGTGTTGAACATAGTCTCACTTTATATGTCAGAGTCACTTGATGCTCCGTTCACTACGAATGATGTGAGGGATGCTCTGTTTGGTATGGGAGCTTGGAAGTCACCAGGGCCCGATGGTTTCCATGCTAGATTTTTCCAAGAGAATTGGGGATTTATTGGGGGCGGATGTGACAAGGGTGTGCTTAGAGGTGCTCAATGGCTAGAGATCAATTTGGCTTTTAATTGTAACCTATATTGTGCTCATTCCAAAGATAAAATCCCCAAAGAAGGTATCAAATTTTCAGCCTATTAGTCTTTGTGTGTATAAGATTATCACTAAGACTATTGCTAATCGATTGAATGCTTATTTATCGTATATCATCTCGGCCAAACAAAGTGCCTTTGTCCCCTATAGACTCATCACAAATAATGTTACTGTAGCTTTTGAATTGATGCTTACTATCCGGTTGAATACGGGTGGAAAGAAAGAGTTGATGGCTTTAAAGCTAGACATGAGTAAAGTTTATGACCAAGTCAAATGGTCGTTTTTGAAAGCAATTCAAATTGGGGTTTTCCCAACAATGGGTAGATCGTATTATGGATTGTGTGTCCACATTGCACTTCTCTTTCTTGTTGAATGGAGAACCGGTTGGTCAGGTGATTCCATCTCGAGGAATCCGTCAAGGCTTCCCCCTTTCACCGTACCTTTTTCTCATTTGTGTAGAGGGTTTTTCCGCTTTACTCTGCCATGCAAATTATGACAGAGAGTTGTTGGGGATCCCTTGTCCCGGGGTGCGCCACGGATTAGCCAACTTTTTGCCGATGACAGTATTATTTTTGGAGGGGCCAATCTTGGGAACTGCCATGCAATTAAGGGTGTTTTGAAGAAATATTAGCGGGCATCTGGGTAAGTGATCAACTTACAAAAAATTGCCGTTAGCTTTAGCCCAATGTGAAGGATTATTATAAGGCTATTTTATTTCATTCTCTCGGACTTCAGGATGGAGTTTCCCATGATATGTATCTTGGACTACCTTCTTTCGTGTGTCGGGACAAGAGGAGAATTTTCATTGCCATTGAGGAGAGAGTTTAGAAAAAGTTACAAATGTAGAAAAGGAAATTGTTTTCGATGGGTGGTAGAGAAGTCCTAATTAAGGTTGTGGCCCAAGCAACGTCCACTTACGCTATGATTGTTTTTAAAGTACCTTCGATGCTATGCTACGAGCTCCAATCTCTTATTGCAAGATTTTGGTGGGGAGGAAGTTGTAAAGATCGCAAGGTTCATTGGGTTCGTTGGGAGACGTTGTGTAGAGAGAAGCATGAAGGGGGTATGGAGTTTAGAGATTTATCCACTTTTAATAAAGCTTTGGTGGCCAAACAAGGGTGGAGAATCTTCACTCAACCAAACTCTCTCATGGTTCATGTACTTAAAGCCAAGTATTTCTCTCATGTTAATTATTTTTATGCTAATATTGGAATAACTCCTCTTATACATGGCAGAGTATTATTTGGGATCGTGAGCTTCTTAAAATGGGGGCGTGGTGGAAGATTGGAAATGATGAAAATGTTAGAGTTTTTAAAGATCCTTGATTTTATTAATTACATTGGGGAATGTCGGGTGGTTAGGGAAGGAATGTTCTTAGCCAATTGGTGTGGTTGTAAAAAGTTTGTGGTCGAATCTGATGCATCAAATGTCATCAAGACTATCCAAAAACCTATGTGTCAAGTACTGGAGCCAAATATCGTAGATAATATTCGAGATTTGATAGAGTAATAGTAGTAGTGGAACTATTCACTACGCTTCCCATGACGGGAATATTATAGCCCACTTCTTGACAAACTATGTCATTTCTTGCTTTGTTGATTGCATCTAGATTAACTCCCTACCTAAACAGTTAGATGCTTTTGTGATAGCTAATTTGGTTTCTCTTCGTTAATTAATAAAATCCGGATTTCTTATTAAAAAAAAAAAGAATGATTGTAATAAAATGAAAATTATATATTCAAATTTGTGATTTTCGACAACATCAAGTTTTTTTTAATAATAATTATAAAATTACTTCTTTGATGGCACTATTTTTATTTGACAATAGTTAAATTCTGTTTTAATAGAAATATAATTTAAAATGTTGTAATAGTTTGTTGGGCCAGTTCATAACCCTAATGGGCTAAAGCAAGATAAAAGCACAAGTACAGCAAGACACGGATAAGAGATGTGGTTAGGCCGATGGACCGTGCTAGCCTAAGGATTTTAATCTAAGGCTTCTATGAGCACGACACAAAACTTCGATGGACCAGACCTAGCATGACATGAAGCACACATGGGCCAAGTTGATGATGGGCCAAGCTGGTACGACATAACATGTTTGTCAGGTCTATGTTCACCCATGGTCTTACGAGGGAAAGAGAGAAAAATAAACTAAATAGTCCTAAATTTGAATGCCCTGTATATGAAAAAAAAAAAAAAAAAAACATTCATATGTCGATCTCTCCCCTCTCAACCTTTCTTTCTTTCTCTATGTTGATCTTCCTCTCTTTGCTTACAGACCCCACCGATATTAGTACCTTTTGTGGCCAATCAAGATCGTCGCCAGGCTAATAGCCTTATAGATCGATGCCAACACTTCAAGATTTGAGAGAGAAAAATCGGCAGAAAGAGAGAAAGAGATAGGGGGATAAGAGGGAGGGAGAGAGATAGAGATTCAGAAAATGTATTTTTTTTAATGTTTTGATTTTTTTTTTCTTGTTTAAAGTTTCTTTATTCTGTTTTATCTTCTTAAGGTTGGTTTAGTAACTTCAATAAAAATCTAATGTTTCAGTTAAAAAAAAGAATGAGGATTAAATATTACAAACTTAATAGTTTAAGAACTAATTGTATAATTAAGTTATTTCATTCACCACAGTTAACATATTCAACTAAAAAAAAAAGACTTTTTGTATTTTTTTAAGAGTTTAGTCATTTCAGTTATGGAAGAAAAAATGGAGGCCAAAACGACACATATGTGATTTCGTAAGGACTAACTAAGCTTTTCATTTGGTGTGATGGTTTGGAATATAATTTTTAGGTTAAAGTTGATTAACTTTTCAAAAACTAATTATAATTTATATTGATTTTTCAGTAAAAGAAAAAAACTAGGATTAAAAACAATTATAACTAGTTTTTGAAAAGTCAACCAACTTCACCTTAAAAATTCCATTCCAAATCCATATACTAAACACAAGCTTAGAGAATCTCTAATGCAATGCTAAATTAGTGTGCCAATGGTAAATTTTGACAAATAGATGAAAAAAGTGCTCTCCAAGAAGTAATATCTTTTATGCCAAATTTTTCACATGCTAAATTTTATGATAAATTTGCCACAAGACATAGCCAATACCAAATTTCACTTTTGATTCTTCTGAGTTGTTGTCTCATATAATTATTGCAATATTTTTGTTTTTCCTTTATTTAAATATTAAAAATTCATTTTTATAACTTCTAAAGTACAATAATAGTGACAAAAAAGTAAAAATAACATTAAAAATATTATAATACATTGGAAGATAAGGTAAGATAATGTTATTTTTTACACTAGTATTGATATATACACATGTATTGGAGATGGTATTAAGTTTGGACCTAAAACCCAAACGAACTCTGAGCAATTAATAAATGAATAAATAAATAAGAAAAGAAAAAGAAAGGAAATAGTTGGGTGGAGGGCTGAAACAGAGATGTGTGGAAAGCGCACGTGGCCCTAATGGATTGAATGCGAGAAATATATTTGTTGGGGTTAGACTTCGTCTTCCCATTACGTCGTTAGCCTTCAAATGATTATCGAACAAATAATGAACTTTCGGTTCGAATCTATAATAATTTTATATATATGGGCCGGACCCAATTTACCATCTCAATTCATTCCATTATGAATTGTGATCGTTCGCACTCGGACATTGAACCTTCCAGTTCAAATATGATCGGGCGTACATCGAATCTAATGCAAGCCACGAATGGCGTATTTACAAGGCCCAGGCCTTATTTCTCTATCATCATTCATTGCTCGTGCTAACGAAAATGACAAGGGATACTCCTCATAACTATCAAGCCCACTACCGACAATGACATGTCAGACCTTTTATGTAAACTGACAAACCCATGATTGACAATGACGTCATATCTATAACTGTTAGGCCATGATTTGATATTAAGGTTCAATCCGATAACCGTTAAATCTGGATCATAACTTGTATTCTTACACGTCTCCCAAAGATAATGAAGTAGAAACTGCTCACCACTAATTACTGGTTCAGACTCATTATCTTTCCTCTATAAATAGAGGAAGACCCCCTTTCAGACAGGAGGGCCTTTTGTCTGATTCTTACTTACCCTTACGCTGTCAAAATTTACTCGAAAATCTTGTTGCATCTGAGAACATTTGTGTACAGTAAAGAGACCACACTCACAAGGACGTAGTACACATTTGGCAAAGCTCTCCAAATTTTAATATTGTTGATTCTCTTTTACTTTTTCGTACTTGATTATTTCAATATGATAATGCTTTATAAATTTTACTAACGATTTCCAAGGGCCCAATCGATTATTTGTTTCATCCCTTTTTATTAACTTTGTTAAAAATTTAATAGTAGGTTCCCAGCATCTATAGTTTGGCACCCACCGTAGGGCCCTTGGTTATCCTACATCGGAGATTCATAGAGCATTCATAGTAGACGAACAGGAACATCAGGAGGAACTATCACAGGGAAGCCCTGTTAATCACCCAAAAACTTCTACATCAGGAGCAAATACTCAAATCGCTAATCTAACGTGATTAGTAGAAGAGCTTACCCAGATGCACAGCATCCAACAAAGCCAGATGGAAAGCATCAACTCGGAGAACCAAGTTTTAAAAAACCAGTTGATGGCTATTAACACCCAGGCTGCCTATTCATACTACTACAATCTTTATGTTGGGTATTCGGTAGGGGTAATCGCTAGGGACTGGCAGCATGCTACAACCTACTATCTACAGGGGGTGCGAAATACGACACACAGCCCAGTGGCCCCAATGCAGCCCCTGTCCATACTTGGGAACATACCTTCTGGCAACAAAAGGGGAACCCAACAGCAACAGTAGCAACAATACCATGCACATGGATCCGATTCCAGAAGATATGTCACTTCGACACGGCGTTCGACACTCAATTTACCACCACCATCAGAGGGTCACGTACCACCAGGGATAATGAACGTTGAGGAAATGATACGAAGCATTATGTCTGAAGAAATGAGGACATTTGAAGCACAGATGGAGCAACGCTTTTTTTCACAGATACACAGAGCTACTACTTCAACACTGGGGTTCAATGATCTCACTCATGGTGTCCTAGAGACGCCCTTTACAAAGCAGATTACTAACACCATCACCCCAAAGTTTGGCAGCATTTCCTTTCCAAGGTTTGATGGAATGTCAGACCCCCACGGTCATCTACTACAATACAAAAATGTCGTACAATCGATGAACATTCCGGTTGGCATGCTCAACAACATGATGTGTAAACTTTTCACACAGAGCCTAAAAGGAGCAGCTCTAAGGTGATTTTGTAATCTCCCTCTCGAATCCATTGATTCGTTCGACAAGCTTTCACTCGAGTTTTATGAGAAGTTATTCTGTCCATATTCAGTCTGGAAAAACCACCAAGGATCTATAGGGCATGGTTCAAGAACCGCACGAATCGCTTCGCGCTTACATCAAGTATTTTAGCAAAGCGATTTTAGAGATCTCTAGATTGGATGATGGAATAGCAAAAGAAGTACTGAAGAAAGGCTTGAGGTATAAGTCTTTGTTCAAGAACGAGATCTGCATCAGATATCCACCAACAATCTAAGACGCCATGCACTGGGCAAAAGGATTTATCGAACTGCAGGAGGAAAACGAGCGAGTCGAGTGTGATTTGGCTCGAATAAGGGAGAAAGTGGCAAAAGCTCGTGACGAGCAAGAGAAAATATTTAGACTTGAACGAACACATCCAGCACGACAAACGAAGCATCAAGAAGAGCGAGTTACAAGGCGTGATCACAAGCGTCCGTCTTCACCATCGAAATATGCGCTCGACATCAGCCTGTCAGAACTGATCACTCATCTGAAGCGCCAAGACTTCGTCACATGGCCGAAGAAGCTACCAGAAAATCCGACAAGAGACATGATGAAGTAGTGTGAGTTCCATAAGGATCACGGTCACCACACTATTGATTGTAGGGCACTAAGAGTTGAAGTTGTCGGATTACTAAAGAAAGGTTACCTTCGGGAATTCCTCATCGAGAACGGAAGAGAGACATATGGACTTGATAACGAGTCCAAAGAACGAAAGATAGTGCAGCAGATTGAGGACACGCCTTCACTGCCGCCCATTCGGAAGACGATTGGCATAATATTTGAGGGTTTGACCTTCAGTGGAGAGACTGTGACTGCATTCTCACAGAAGAAAAGCCATACAGCCGATTGTAACGATCCTTCCCAATGATCCCATTGAACATTTGATCACATTCCACAGTAGCGAGGTAACAAACCTTAGCTGACCTCACAACATTGCATTGGTTCTTACTTTAAACGTTTCAAACTTTGAAGTAAGTCAAATTCTTGTTGACAATGGGAGCTCAACAGGCGTTTTTTTCCTCTCAACCTTGAGGGAAATAGAATTGTCTGAGTCGGATATTGAGAATTCAATGACAGTTCTAACAGGTTTTAATGAAGAATCGAGCACAGCTGTTGGCAAGATTAAGCTTCTTGTTTTCACAACAGGAGAGAATAAGATAGCCAGTTTTTTAGTTTTAGACTGCCCATCTACCTACAACATCATAGTTGGTAGGCCATAGATTCATGCTATGAAAGTAGTCCCATCTACATACTATCAGAGAATAAGGTTTCCAACAAAAAGGGGAATACATGAAATAAAAAGAAGCCAGGAAGTTACTCGAACTTGCTACCTTCATTCTATGAAGATGAAGAAGAGCGATCGCTTATAGCAATTAGATTCGAAGGAAAAAAATGAGCAGTCAAGCAAACTGGACATAGAGCAGCTCGATGAAATCCAGATAGATCCAGCAAAGCCAGATCAAGTCATTAGCATTGGCTCGCTGCTCGACGACACAGTTCGTGGTTAGCTGGTGAACTTTCTTCATGACAATCAAGATTACTTCGCATGGTCGCACAATGACATGTCAGGTATTGACCCAGAAGTAACAACACATCGACTTAACATCGATCCTAGTCATAAACCTATCAAGCAGAAAAGGTGAAAACTTGGAATCAAATGAAATCAGATTGTTAACGAAGAAGTGCGGAAGTTAATCGAAGCTGGATTCATAAAAGAGGTACAATACCCAGATTAGCTGGTGAACGTCATCATTATCAAAAAGAAGAATGGAAAATTGAGGGTTTGCATCGATTTTACCAATCTAAACAAAGCTTACCTAAAAGACAACTTTTCGCTGCTACATATTGATCGGTTAGTTGATGCGATCGCAAGTCATGAGCTACTCTCGTTTATGGATGCATTTTCTGGATACAATCAGATTCTCATGCATCCAGACGATCAAGAGAAGACGACATTCATTACAGAAAGGGGGATTTATTACTAAAGGTAATGCCATTTAGGTTGAAGAACACTGGTGCGACATACTAGAGGCTAGTAAATGCAATGTTCGCCAATCAACTTGGAATAATGATGGAGGTTTACATAAATGACATGCTGGTCAAATCGCTGAAGGTTGAAAATCATATTAAGTACTTGTCAGAATGCTTCTTAGTACTACGGCAACACAACATGCGCCTGAATCCATCCAAGTGCTCATTAGTGTTTCGTTTGGAAAATTCTTGGACTATATCATCACGCAGCGAGGCATCGAAGCCAATCCGAACCAGATAAGGGCAATCATGAACATGCCATCTCCGAGAAATAAGCGAGAAATTCAAAAGTTGACTGGCCAGATTGCAGCATTGAACAGATTCATTTCTCGATCAACCGACAAGTGTCAACCTTTTTTCAAATTGCTCAAGGGGAATAAAATGTTCGAATGGAACGAGCAGTGCTAGCAGGCACTCGATGAGCTTAAGAGGTATCTATCGACTCCTCCTATTCTGGCCAAACCTCTGACTGGCGAGAGTTTGTTTCTGTACTTGGCAGTTATAGAGGATGCAGTTAGCGCTGTCCTGGTCAAAGATGTGAATAGCGAGCAACCGGTTTATTATGTTAGCAAGTCGCTACTTGATGCTGAGACAAGATACCCAGTGATTGAGAAGTTAGCCCTTGCCCTCGTTATAGCCGCACGGAAATTGAGGCCGTACTTCCAATCTCATTTGGTCGTTGTGATGATAACTTACCCCATGCGAGTCATTCTTCATAGTCCAAACTTATTTGGATATTTAACAAAATAGGCGGTTGAGTTGAGCAAATTCTACATTGAGTACCGGGTCTGAACCAGCTTGAAATCACTGGTACTTGCCGACTTTGTAGCTGAATTTGTAACGCCCCAACCTACATAGGGCAGTTACCATACATACTTGGACTTATAACACTGCTTAAGCTTGCTTGGAAAATCGAGAATAAAATTTTTTTTTTTTTCAAACTTACATATAAAATAGAGTTACTCATATGGAAACTTATCATGCATACATACTAAGATAAAAACATACATACTTCTTACAAAATTGTTCGAGTCTTTAAATCCTCATAATTTTTATACAACATAACTGTCTTTAAAATATATATAAACTTAAACTTATCATAACTTCGCGGAAGATTTTGCGTAGTGGTATCCCACACCGCCCTTCACCCGCCGCATCATCCACCTGGCCCACCAATTAAGCTGCAGGCCTCTTACCTACAGTATGAAATATACTGATGAGCTTTCGCTCAGCAAGTACAAACATAATCTCACAAAATATAACAATGTCGTGCAACTCATGCATGAATTAATTATTAGTCTTTTATAACCAATTATTGACTTGAACTTATTATCTTGTTTAACATGTGAGCTCCTAGTGTACGTACTAAAAGCGCACAAGCCTCGGAACGTCAGGGTTTGCAAGGCCCTTAACCATTCTGGAAAACATGAACATGACCTTCACGCATCAACGAAAGGTTGATAATTATAACTTGAAACATACATGATCCTCCTGCATCAACAGGAGGTCGGTACGACACCTTACTTGTCTTGGTTTAGTCTTAGTCTTGTTATATTTCCAAGACTAAGAATCCTTACATGTGATCTTAATAATCATGATGCACATGAAACTAGACATGGCATAACTTGATGTATCATGGCTTAACATGACTTAACATGGCTTATCGTATCATAACATGGCATCACATGGCATAACATAACATGGCATAACTTGGAATAACATGTAATCAAGTCATATACTTGAAAATAGATTACTATTTTCCATACTGTAGGTGAGGTTTGTACTTACCTCGAATACTATGTCCAAAGATGTTCTGATCCAAGTCAGGATACCGTGGCAGGCTATCTCCTGCTAATCCAAAGGACGTAGGTAAGAATTCTGTACTTATAGAATGTTGGTAACCAAACCAACATTCATACTTAATTATGCTTATATGTCCCCCCCCCCCTAAAACATTGTTTGATACTTACTGAGTATCATTGATAACCCTAAAACTTAGGGCTTTCATACTTAAAATCATAACTTGATAGGTTACTAATCCTGATCTTGGGCCTAAGCTTTTTCTAAAAAAAACATCCTATTAGGTTACTCCTAAGTAACCCTGGTTTTTAGGCCCAACTAGTCATACTTAATTTGGGTTACGTTGGATAACCCTTGGGCTTCGGGCCCAATCCAATAACTCGGTACCATCCCGGTTATTGCTAACTCAACTTGGTTCAAAACCCTTTTTCTTTACTTTAGAAAACTTAGGTTTTAAATTCACTTTTCCTTAAAATCTTTATAAAACTTGAAACCTTATGAATGGATCTTTATAAAAACCATTAAAAACAGAAACTGCCTTTGGAATAGTTTCTCATTGTGAATTAGTCAGTGGATGTGCAGAAATGTCCTTTTCCTGTACTGTTTTAGAAAACCCTGTGCAGGAATTTCTTGTTCACTGCACAGTTTTGAAATCCAATTTTCTATTTAAAAATCAAAGCCTAATTTGAAAAAGTTTTCTTCATAAAAGTTTTAAAGCTTGAAAAACCCTAAAACTTTTGTGTTTAACTCAAGACTCAAATCGGTCTCTAACCCACTCATTTGCCCTGTTGAACTCACCTGGCCGTGCATAGGGTCTGGGCACAGTCAGGCTCGGGTTTTCATAAAAACGAAGGGCATTGGAGCCTTATTTTTGAAAAATGTCCACATTGTCCTCTAGGAAAAACCCTTCTCTACAACTTTTATGTTTTAAGTTTTTCCAGATTCGGCCTCTAAAGGCCTCAAAATCAGATTTCCAGAAAACTGGCCAGTTTTACCCGAACTGGCAGTTTTTATGCTAAGATTCGGTTTACGTCCTAATAGGCGCACACTACCTCAATCGGCCGCAACCGAGAGCCTATACCAGTCATGCAGCGCTTCTAACGTTCTATTCTAACTCATGATTGAACATATTTAGGGGACATACAATTCATCAAACATCTAGTATGCAAAACAAGCATAAGCATAAAACTCATAAATCAACCACCACAAAATCCTAAACTAAGGCAACAAAAATAAATGGAGCTTATGCTCTTACAACCATCAACTTGAAATATATTTAAACCCCAAATTGAAATCAAATTAAGGAGTTTAAAGCCTTGGGAGGATTACCTTAATGAACCCTAAGATTGGTTAGGGTTTGGTCCAAAATTTCTGCTCCTCCCTTGCACCTAACACAACCGGCCTCCTCCTAAGAGTTACCCGAAAATTTTATGTCCCTTGGTTGCTGTTTCCCACCAAAATCCGACCACTCCTTCAGCTTTTTCTCTTCCTTTTTCAGCTCACCCACAACCGGCCAACATGCCAAACAAAGGGTCCCTAAAATTTCCAGCACCTATTCTTGCTTCCAAAACTGAAATCCGAACTTCCCTAAGAGATTGTCTCTTGGATTTTTGTTTTGGTTCTTGTTTTCCTTTAGCAGATTTGGGTTCGGCTTTTGGGCAGGAAAATGGGCAGAACTTGGCTCAATTTTCTGATTGTTTTGAATAAAATGGGCACCTATTTATAGAGGTTTTTGAAACTTTGCTTAATTGCAAAATAGTCCTCCAAAAACTAACTTTTTGCACTTTTGGCATGCTAGGTGGCCGGCCATCCTTGGTGAACAAGGAAATAATTCTTTCCAAATTTTAGTTAAATCCAAAAATGATGTCATAATTCTAAAGCTAGGTGACATCATCATTAAGGCCTTGTTTGGCCTTTTTCCTTAGTAAACAATCCTTTTAAATGTCATAACAGATATTGTTGATACTGTAGTCTTTAATCCACAGTACTGGCTGCTAACTGCAGTCCAAAATTTATCTGTTTAAAAATGGACTGTACGAAAATTTTTCTTTTTGCTTCAAGCCCTTTGGCCTTTAATATCCTACTTAATGTGCTTGATTTTTCTATGGTGGTTTTAAATCTAACTTAAACCATTTTATCCGAAAAAATGGTTTTTCACAGTATACTTCCTATACCGCTCATCATACTTCATTATCGTCACATAGTTGACTTTTCCAGTCAATCTTTGACCTATCGGGTCAACCTTGACTTTCGTTGACTTTCTTGGTCAAGCTTTGACCAACATAAAATCATAACATTTTTGTACCCCTTTTTACTAAAAAGGTTACTTGCTTAGCTAAGCAAACTGCTTATTGAGTCTCATAGCTAATTAAATGAGAACTCAAACATTTATTGATAAAATTATGAATTTTACATTGATATTTATAATTTTCATAAACATTACAAAAACACATAATACGAACATAGATTTCTTATGTACAAGAAAATCATGAGTCCGTATAAATTTTCGGTTATTACAATCCACCCTCCTTACAAAATTTTCGTCATCGAAAATTAGAATAATTCTGGGTGGCTTTTCTTCATATCCTCTTCACGTTCCCATGTTGCTTCTTCCACTTCATGATTTCGCCAAAGAACCTTGACTAAAGGTATAATTTTGTGCCTTAGCACCTTTTCTTCTCGTGCCAAAATTCGGACCGGTTTCTCCTCATAAGTCAAATCCTTGTGAACCTCAATTGGTTCATGGCTTAATACGTGTGAGGGATCTGAGATGTACTTCTTTAGCATCGACACATGAAATACATTGTGAACGTATGCTAATTCTTGGGGTAAAGCCAGCTTATAGGCCACATTACCAACTCTTTCGAGTACTTCGAATGGTCCTATGTATCTCAGACTTAGTTTCCCTTTCTTTCCAAATCTCATGACTCCTTTGAACGGAGCAATCTTGAGGAAAACCAAGTCTCCTACTTGGAATTCTAGAGGTCTTCTGCGTTTGTCGGCATAACTCTTTTGTCGACTAAATGCAGATTCCATCCGTCGACGTATAAGCTTTATGGCCTCAGTGGTTCTCTGTATAAAGTCCGTAGACATAAGTTCTTTCTCTCTTATTTCGTACTAATGGACTGGAGATCTACACCTTCTTCCATAGAGAGCTTCATAAAGAGCCATTCCAATCGAAGCATGGAAACTGTTGTTGTACGAGAATTCAATCAAAGGAAGCTTCTTATCCCAAGTTCCCTTGAAGTCCATCACACATGCTCGTAACATATCTTCTAGAGTCTGAATGGTCCTCTCTGATTGTCCATCCGTCTGTGGGTGAAAAGCTGTACTAAAAGTAAGCTTTGTACCCATTGCTTGATGTACACTCCTCCAAAATTTAGAAGTGAAACGACCATCACGATCTGAGATGATCGATTTGGGGATCCCATGGTAGCGAACGATCTGCGCGACGTACAGGTCCGCTAGCTGCTCCACTGAAAAACTAAGCTTGATGGCCAAGAAGTGTGCGGATTTCGTCAATCGGTCGACAACTACCCAAATAGCATCGTTGCCGCTGGGAGTTCGGGGTAGACCAACCACGAAATCCATCGTCACTTGGTCCCATTTCCATTCTGGGATGGAAATTTTCTGCAATTCTCCCCCGGGATGTTGGTGTTCAGCCTTCACTTTTTGACACGTAAGACATTTACTAACGAACGTGGCAACGTCATTCTTCATCTTGGGCCACCAAAAGCTTTCCTTCAAGTCTTTGTACATCTTTGTGGCTCCAGGATGAACGGAATACGGAGTCTCATGAGCTTCTTTCAAGATCTGTTCCTTCAACTCGTCTTCATTAGGAATGCATAGTCTATTTTTCCGATAGAGTATGCCCTAGTCAGATATGTTGAAGTCTGACTCCTTCCCTTCTAGGACTTCGTTCCTCGTCCTAAGCAGTGAGGCATCTCCTTCTTGACGCTCCTTCATGCCATCCAAAATGGTAGGTTGGAAGGTTAGGGCAGCTAAACCTCCCGTAATGAGCTCTGTTCCAGCTTCTACTAGCTCCCTTTGAAGGGGCTCGATCAATGGCTGAATTGATCTCATCGAGGAAATCGACTTCCGACTTAGAGCATCGGCTACTTTGTTGGCCTTCCCCGGATGGTAACGGATGTCGATGTCATAATCCTTTACCAGCTCGAGCCATCTTCTTTGCCTCATGTTAAGCTCCTTCTGTGTGAAGATATACTTCAAACTCTGATGATACGTATAAACTTCACACTTAGCGCTGTAAAGGTAGTGTCTCCAAATTTTGAGTGCAAATACTACCGCCGCAAGTTCCAAATCATGCGTCGGATAGTTTTTCTCATGATCCTTAAGCTGTCAGGAAGCATACGCGATCACTTTTCCATTTTGCATGAGGACGGCTCCCAATCCTATCTTGGAAGCATCGCTGTATATCACAAAGTTCCCTTCCTCTACCACTGGAATCGTAAGAATTGGAGCACTAGTCAGCTTACTTTTTAGCTCTTGAAAGTGTTCTTCACACTTTGCCGTCCATTCGTACTTCTTTCCTTTCCGTGTAAGTACGGTGAGCGGCGCTGCGATCTTAGCAAATCCCTCGACGAAACGTCGGTAGTAGCCTGCTAAGCCAAGGAAACTACGTACTTCGGTGACACTTGTCGGAGCTGGCCATTTACTGACGGCTTCAATCTTGGCCGGATCTACGGATATGCCTTCCTGGAAACCACATGTCCTAAGAAATGGACCTTCTCCAACCAAAATTCACACTTGGTGAATTTAGCATAAAGCTGGTTTTGCTTTAAAATCCGTAAGGCAATCCTTAGATGCTCCTCATGCTCCTCCTTAGATCTTGAATAAATCAAGATATCATCTATAAAGACGATAACAAACTTATCCAAGTAGTCCTTGAATACTCGATTCATCAGGTCCATAAAGGCAGCTGGAGCATTTGTCAATCTAAATGGCATAACAAGGAACTCGTAATGTCCATATCGCGTACGAAAGGTCGTCTTGGGAATGTCTCCTTGCCTTATTCGAAGCTAATGATATCCCGATCGCAGGTCAATTTTTGAAAAAATTGAAGCTCCTTTCAATTGATCGAACAAATCATCGATCCTGGGTAGTGGATACTTGTTCTTAATGGTGATCTTATTCAATTCCCGATAGTCAATGCACATCCTAAAAGTGTCATCCTTCTTTTTAACAAACAAAACTGGGGCTCCCCATGGTGAATAGCTCTGACGGATAAATCCTCGATCCAGGTGCTCTTGCAACTGAAGTTGCAATTCCTTAAGTTCGGCGGGGGCCATCCTATAAGGTGCCTTGGATACTGGTGCCGATCCAGGAAGCAATTCAATCTCAAAAGAGATCTCTCGCTCCGGTGGTAATCCTGGCAAGTCCTCAGGAAAAACTTCAATAAAATCCTTGACTATCGGTACTTCCTCCGGCCTGCTCTTAGTTTCTTGAGCCTTATCCACCATATTGGCTAAAAATCCCATACATCCTTCTGCCAACAACTTCTTTGCCTTTAGCGCGGAAATGAGCATTTTCGGCTGTTTCGGAGTCGATCCTCTGAAAATGAATTCCTCGCCTCTAATTGGCTTGAACGTGACTATCCGACGTTGACAGTCTATAACCGCGTTGTATTTCCCCAAGAAATCCATACCCAGAATGACATCGTAGTCATACAGATCAATGACAATCAAGTTGACATACATTTCCCTACCACATATAATTATTGGAACATGACGTATCCAATAATCAGCAACAAACTTCTTCGGAGGGTAATGCAGTTCTGAAAGTTCTTCCAATCCTATCGCTTCCTCTACCTAGTTTCTTAGCGAACCTAGGTGATGTGAATGAATGCGTAGCTCCAGAATCAATTAACACATAAGCATCTTGCTGGGCGAAAGGAAGCTGACCTGTCACCACTGTGGATGGTCCAGCTTGAACATCCTCCTTAGTATAGGCATAAATGCGCCCTTGAGTTGCTGGAGCTTCAAGCCTGCCTTGAGAGATTTCAGGTCCTTCGAGCTTCATCTGTGCTGCATGAAGCTGATACCCCTGACTCCTTTGTTGGTGCTGCGGATTCTGGAAATTAGCATTGCAGTCCTTAGCATAGTGGCCTTCCTTACCACACAGAAAGCAACGATTAGTTCCAGCACGGCAATCTCCCGGGTGCTTCTTCCCACATTTCTGACAAGTGGGATTCATGCTGCTATCAGGGGCATTCCGTTTCTGGGGAAAATTTTGTTGATTCCCCTGACCCCCTCCATTCCACTTCCTCTTCTGTTGATTACTGCGTACTGCCTGTTGTTGCTGTGTTGACCAAAAGATCCTCCCTGCCCTTTCTGCTGCGGAGGTTGGCTTGGTCTTGCTTGAATTTGCTTAACTTAGGCCTTCTCTTCTCTCTTTTCCTTAAAAAACTTAGCCCGTTGTTCTTTGTTCTGACCTACCCAATACTCAGCTCGTATCGCCCGGCTGACACATTCAGCAACGGTGATTGGTGGGCAGGGGCCACTGCTAATCACTACGGCCAATCCGAGCGGAACATCCTCATCATCCTTCTTACTTTGTCTCTCTCGGAGCCGATAAGGTGGGACAAAGACGTGCTAGTTGCTCAAACTTTTTCACCGCCTCAGCTACCGATAGATTACCCTGACGAAAATTATTGAATTCGTCTTGTTGAGATCCATAAGTCGGTGTTGAAGTATTTCTCCTTAAATTCCTCAACAAAGTCTCCCAGGTCATTTGGGTAACATCTCGCCTGATCTGGACTGTTTCCCACCAGAGGCGAGCATCTTTCCTCAGCATAAAGGATGCACAGAGAACTTTTCTTCATCATCGAGCTTGAGAAAGTTCAAGATAACCTGGAGGTCAATCAACCAGTTGTCGGCCTCAATTGGGTTTGTTGATCCTTCGAATTCCGGTGCCTTCATGCCCGAAATCTGTCATATAATTGTTCCGGAGTTCGAACCAGGCTGGCGGAACAGCCAAAGGCACATCAGGCACTTCAGGAGCTATCGGGTTTTCTGGAATCACCGGGTCAGCATCAGGAATTTCCGGTGCAGCAGGCTGATTCACAGGTGCTGGTGGTACTCCGCATCAGGAGGTCCCTGATTCTGCTGAGCCAATTGAGCTCTAAGCCCACCTATCTCTTGTTGTTGGGCTAACATCATCTGTCTTAATTCATTCATCTGGGCCGCAAGATCAACGTTCTGGGTCTGAGCCGTTCTACGCTTGGTGGCATGGTTCTACATAAAAAAAAAACTTATGAAATAAGCTCTTGTTAATAAAATCATGTCTTTTATATAGAACCATAATCTTAATTCCATATCATAACATAATCATGGAATATATCTGAATCCATCATAATCTTGTCCATATCTGCTTCATAACATAAATGCATAAGTATAACATTTAGGAAGTGTAAAACTTTCCCATCATGTTCATACGTCACTTAATTGCCACCACCAAGCGAAGGCACCACCAACGTTATCCTCTATCCAATATTTTCTTATGTGGCAAAGTTCCACAAATACCACATATAACTTCCATAACGTCGATCTAATTCCATAGTGCGAGAAGTTCCCAGCGTGACCATTGACGAGAGATGCTTACTACGCACGCGAGTTCTAACTAATTCTAAGCATAAGAAAAATAACTTAACTTACTTGGGCCGTGGCGGAAGTGATGTGAGGCAAGGTGAAGTAGGCTGGCAGGATACCGCTCTGATACCAAACTTGTAACGCCCCAACCTACGTAGGGCAGTTACCGTACATACTTGGACTTATAAACTGCTTAAACTTCTTGGAAAATCGAGAATAAATTTTTTTTTTTCAAACTTACTTATAAAATAGAGTTACCCATATGGAAACTTATCAGCATACATACTAAGATAAAAACATACATACTTTTACAACTTATTCGAGTCTTTAAATCCTTATATTTTATACAACATCTTCTTTAAAATATATATAATTTAAACTTAACATAACTTGCGGAAATTTTGTGTATGGTATCCCACACCGCCCTTCACCCGCCGCATCATCCACCTGGCCCACCATTTAAGCTGCAGGCCTCTTACCTACAGTATGAAATATACTGATGAGCTTTCGCTCAGCAAGTACAAACATAATCTCACAAAACATAAAATTCGTGCAACTATGCATTAATCAATTATGATCTTTTATAACCAATTATTGACTTGAATTTACTATCTTGCTTAACATGTGGGCCCCTAGTGTACGTATCAAAAGCGCGCATCCTCAGAACGTCAGGGTTTGCAAGGCCCTTAACCATTCTGGAAACCTGAACATAACCTTCAGCATCAACGGAAGGTTGATTATCATTACTTGAAACATACATGATCCTCCTGCATCAACAGGAGGTTGGTACGACACCTTACTTGTCTTGCTTTAGTCTTAGTCTTATTATATTTCTAAGACTAAGAATCTTTACATGTGATCTTAATAATCATGATGCATATGAACTAGACATGGCATAACTTGATGTATCATGGCTTAACATGACTTATCGTATCATAACATGGCATAACATGACATAACATAACATGGCATAACATGGCATGACATAACATGGCATAGCATAACTTGGCATAACATGTAATCATGTCATATACTTGAAAATAGATTACTATTTTCCATACTGTAGGTGAGGTTTGTACTTACCTCAAATACTATGTCCAAAGATGTTCTGATCCAAGTCAGGATACCGCGGCAGGCTATCTCCTGCTAATCAAAAATCATAGGATGCGACTCGTAGAACGACATAACGTCGCGTCTAGCATATCATAAGTACGTAATAAGTATTTATTCATAAAATAAAATTACTTACAATGATGGCGGCAATGGCAGGCATACTGTGAAATTGGATAGCAGGAAACCGCTCTGATACCAACTCTGTAACGCCCCGCCTAGCACAGGCCGTTACCATACATACATGCATACATTCTTACTTATTTAACGTAAACAGCGGAATTTTTTTTTATTTTTTTATATATACGTAACGCGTACGAGCGATTAGCCATATATATATATATACGGCGCGGTTAAACGGAATACGTAATAATATAACGATGTTTGAAATACAAAACTATATACATAAAAAGAACAAAACGCGTAGCGGCTATTAATCCCACATTTCACAGTTCGCCCTGCCACGCTCGCCATCTTGTATCAACAACTGCCCATAGGTTGCTTACCTACAGCATAGACGTAAGACGTGAGCTTTCGCTCAGCAAGTACAACATAATTATCCGTGACAATACAACTCAAAACATAATTCATCGTAACCTTACATAGTATCTCATATCATAACATTTCCTACTTATCTCATCGTATTGTAACATCTCAGACATAACATATCATAATCTTACATAGCTTTTCATATCATAGCATTTCATACTTAACTCATCATATCGTAACATTTCATACATAACATATCATAGCATTGCATAATAAATGCATGAACCGATTATGCTCGTATTATGCCATTTTATGCAGTCTTAACTTATCTTGTTTATGGGCCCATAACATAAGTGTACGTACCGGGCGCGCTCTATGGACTTACTCTTGCCATAGCTCAACCCGACCTGATGCGGGTCGGTACGACACGGCAAGCTCGCCTGCCATCATAATTGCTTTTCGTGATCTCATAATTGATCTTGTTAGTGAACATGCTTCGTGATGTCACTAAACTTAAATCATACTCATATCTTAACATCATGCCTTATCTTATAATCATAAACTTGATATCACCATAATAATCATAAGCTTGATATCACCATAATAATCATAAGCTTGATATCACCATAATAATCATAAGCTGATATCATCATAATAATCATAAGCTTGATATCACCATAATAATCATAAGCTTGATATCATCATAATAATCATAAGCTTGATATCATCATAATAATCATAAGCTTGATATCACCATAATAATCATAAGCTTGATATCATCATAATAATCATAAGCTTGATATCATCATAATAATCATAAGCTTAACATTATCATCATTAATCATAACCCAGCATCAAACATTCCTAACATACATTTATATCGCATACTAATAGCGATCATTCATTATACTTGGGTAAGTATACAACGGAAAGTCTATGCTGTAGACGGAGTTGTACTTACCAGATACTAAATCTCAAGTTTAGCGCTTTTCCTAACCGAGTGGTTTTCCTGTTTTCACAGAAAAATCATAGGATGAGAATCATCCTATCATAATATCATACAACCCTAGTTATCAACTTATCTTAGCATAAGGATATCAACAACATAGTATAAACATTAAAATCTTACTATCCTTTTAAAACACTAAAATTCTTGAAAACAAATTATATTTGAAGTCAGTCTTTTATTTGATCCTTTTCTAACAAATTTGTTCCGAATTTGAAAATATTTCCTTCATGAAAGTTGTAGACCTTGAAGATTCCTACAACTTCTGTTTTAAACTTAAAATCCAAATCTGACCCTAAAATACTTGTTTCTGCCTTTGAAAATTCTTCGACCATTTTTCTTAATCTTGAAACAGGTCTCGGGTTTTTGTAAAAACGAAGGTCTTAGAGGCCTTATTTTCAAAAACAGTCCACGCTGGCCCCTAGGATTTTCCCTTCTCTACAACTTTGTAGTTTTGAACTTTTCAAGATTCGGCCTCTAAGAGCCTCAAAATTCGCTTTCAAAATACTGTCCGAATCTACCCGAAACTGGCAGTTTTTGTTCGGTTTGGTTTTAGGTAATCTAACGTGCACACTACCTCAAACGGACACCCCGTGAGCCTATATCAAGCATGCAGGCATTACCTAATCATTCCATACTCATACAATCAGATCTCACTCATATAATTTTTGTAAAACAAAAATCTTAAACTTGCATAACATTCTATTTCGAACTAGCATATCGAAACCGAAAACTATCAACTACACATAAGGCATAGTGCTTGAATTTGCTTTTCATAAACTCATGCTTATACATAACATCACACTCACAATCTTCTTATCAAAAACGTGAATGAACACTAGAGGTTAAAAAGATTTACCTCAAGCTTCACAAGATAATTTCTAGCTTAAGGTTTTGGAGATTTTCTTTTTTTTCACTCGACCAACACCAACCGAATATGTTTTCAGCTTGCTCTCACTTTTTTTTTGTTCGGCTCTTAAGGAAAAGGAAGACTAGAGAATGAGCTGAAATCTAAGGTTTATTGTCCAAAGAAGCATATGGTCGTACCACCTCCTATATATATATGAGAGGAAAAGAATTTCACTTAGACTTTTCTTCCTTTCCAATATTGCTTATAGCTCCCTTGGACAGCATATTTGCTGCCAAGTCCATTGAGGTGGCCGGTTGTGAAGGGTCTAAATGGCCACATAACCTAAGCTAATTGATGACTCACCAATGCTAGACACATGAAGTGTCTCATTCTTGTAATGGTCGGCCAAGAGGTGTCAACACATGTTTAATTACAAGCTTAGCAAGCAAAGCTATAAGCTTGCTTATTCAGGCTATGTATAACACTTGTCTTGTTCTCAAAATTTTTGAGAAACAATTATCTCCTAAGCTGCAGATAATTGTCAAGAGTAATTTACTCAATGGACTCAAGTGGTGGCCGGCCATGATGAGTCAAAATGGAAGCAAATAGTTAGACTAACTAAGTTCACAAATCTAGTTACTTCCTTGGTTTTAACATAACTATGATAACTAAATTTTGTAACTAATCCTTGGCTTAGTTGAATTTGAATGCTTAGTAAGAAAAATCTATCATAATTTTTCTTGCAATTCATCATAAGGTGGCCGGCCATACATTGCTAAATGTGAAGATTGCAAGATGCAATCTAGCTTAGTAAGCAAAACTACCTTGCTTAATAAGCAAAGCTAAAATTGTGAAGTGTCAATTTCAAATGAACTTCATATTTTTTTTTTTCATACTTTGCCTATTGGTTCTTAAGAGCAAAGTATTTGCTCATTAACCCTTACAATGACCGGTCCCATTGTGCACAAAAATAAGCAAATGATTGGTCAATTTTTGAACCAATCAAACTTAACCTAATTTCTTGGTTTCCAACTAGGTTAACCAAATCTTAAAAATCATCATAAGCTAATTTGAACTAGGAAATCTAACTAGAAAAATCCATAGTTTCATAAATTTACAAATTTATCTATCGAACCACAATTTTCTCAAAATTGCACTTTGGCCCCTAAAGGCAAAAATATTTGCACTTTAGTCCCTGTAAAGTGGCCGATTATGGTGATAGCTTTTGGCCTCCAATTCTTGCTTAATCAATTACCTAACACTATCTTAACTTTCTTAAAATCCATAACCATTCATTTTTCTTAAAATTACATATTGGCCCTAAAGACAAAATAGTTACATTTTAGTCCTTAAAGGGTGACCAATTCTCAAAGTGAGATTTGTCATTCTTTTTAAGTCCTTACTTGGCTTATCTCCTAAACACAGTTCATTTCCAACTGGCATACATATTCAGATACTGTTTTCGACGGATAACAGTATACTAACATTGGACCAAATCCAGAATTTATCTGAACTGCGTCTAGGGTTCTCTTATTATTAGAAACTACTAACAGAGAATCATATATCATAAATTTTCCTTTTACTACCAAAAAGGTCTTTCATAAATAACTTATCGAATCCTTTAATCAAGAATTCAATAATTTAACTGATAAAACGTAACACATAAACATTTCTTAATTACAAACTTTGATTGTTCACAACAGACATCAAAATTTGTAAACAAGCTGGTCATTACATTTTATACCTTTTTACTCAAAAGGTCATATGCTTGGCTAAGCAATAATTTTTGAGTCTTATAAACATATAAGAACTCTCAAATTTTAATAAAAACCCCGAACTGGGCTTTTTTCATAAATACCTCATGGTACAATTCAATATCTATACGAGAAATTGTAACTTGAAAAATTCTAGTTATTACAATTTTCCCCCCTTAAAAATTTTCGTCCTCGAAAATTAAAACAAGTTGGGATAGTTCTTTCTCTTGTCATCCTCCATTCCCAGGTTGCTTCTTCAACCCTGTGGTTTCGCCATAACACTTTAACCATGGGAATGGTTTTATTTCTTAAGACCTTCTCTTCCCAATCAGTACTTGAACGGGTTTTCTTCATAAGTTAAGTCCGTGTGAACTCTACTGGTTCTTGATTAAGCACATGGGATGAGTCGATATATACTTCTTTAGCATCGATACATGGAAAACATTATGCATCGAAGCCAAGTTAGGCGGTAGGGCAAGCTTATAGGCTACTTTTCCAATCCTTTCAAGGATTTCAAATGGCCCCGTATATCTTGGACTAAGCTTCCCTTTCTTTCCAAAGCGCATTACTCCTTTCATAGGAGTAATCTTGATGAAAACTGCATCTCCCACTTGAATTCCAAAGGTCTCCTACGTTTGTCGGCATAACTTTTCTGTCTGCTAAAAGCTATGTCGAGCCTCTGTCTGATCTTCTGAATATCCTCAGAGTCTTTTTGATAAAATCTGTGGTTTGTAGCTGTTTCTGTCCAACTTCCTGCCAGTGGATAGGAGATCGACATTTTCTTCCATATAATGCTTCAAATGGAGCCATACCAATTGAAGCATGATAACTGTTATTATATGAAAATTCTATCAATGGCAGCTTCTGATCCCAGTTTCCTTTGAAATCCAGCACACAAGACCTTAGCATATCTTCCAATGTCTGGATGGTTCGTTCTGATTGACCGTCAGTTTGGGGGTGAAATGCCGTACTGAACTTTAATTTCGACCCCATGACGTTGTGAACACTAGTCCAAAATCGAGAAGTGAAACGTCCATCACGGTCTGAGATGATCGATTTTGGCACTCCATGAAATCTGACAATCTGGGATACATAAATTTCAGCTAATTTTTCCACAGAAAAGGTGGCCTTAATCGCAATAAAGTGAGCCGATTTGGTTAATCTATCAACAATCACCCAAATCATGTCATTCCCACTTGTTGTCCTGGGTAGTCCTACTACGAAATCCATAGTAATCTGCTCCCATTTCCACTCAGGAAGCTCTATCTTCTGCAGTTCTCCGCCCGGATGTCGATGTTCAGCCTTAACTTTTTGACAAGTTAGGCATTTCGACACATATTCTGCTAACTTATTCTTCATATTGGGCCACCAGAAACTTTCTCGGAGGTCTTTGTACATCTTGGAAGCTCCTGGATGTACTGAGTATGGCGTCATATGTGCTTCCAACAAAATCTGATCCTTCAAGACTTCGAAGTTGGGAACACAGATCCTCTCCTTGAAGTAGATGACACCATCTGCAGCAGTTCTAAACTCATTGCTTTTACCGCCAAAAAGCTGAGTTTTCAACAAAAAAGAATCCTTTTCTTGGTGAGACTTAATGGATTCCATCAAATTAGATTGAATGGTTATGTAATACCTAGTTATTTAACGATTATGATTCTTTGTACAAAAAATTCAACTTGTACCTTAAGAATATTAATGAAAAAGCCCGGTTAAGGGTTTTTATAATGATTTGTGAGTTTTTATGACTTTAAAAGACTCAAAAAATAATTTCTAGGACAAGAAAACGTCCTTTTAGGTAAAAAGGAATGAAAATGGCCAAAAATGTATGTTGGTCAAAGTTTGACCAAAAACGTCGACGGTTGACCAAAAAGTCAACTGTTGACCACGGGAGTCAAATCTCGGCAAGAAAGTCACCTGTCGACAAGAAAGTCAATGGTGGACGAGAAAGCCAAAGATTGACCCCAAAAAGTTGAAGAAAAGACGGTACGAGTAAAATCGCCGCAGTATAGAATTATACTGAATATGCCGTTTTTACTGATAAAATGATATGTTTAGAACTTAAAACCACCATAGAAAGACAAGCACATTAAGTAGAATTAAAGGGCAAAAAGGGTTTTAAGAAATAAGGAAATTTTTATACAGTTTGTTTTCACACAGATAAATTTTGGACTGCCGTTCGGTAAACTAATACTGTGCATAAGTGAATCCAGTATTAGAAATACCTGTGTTAAAACAATAATGGACTGCATAACAAGGTAAAGAGCCAAACAAACCTTAGAATGGCTTACCTCATTCACCTTTTGGATTATGACATCATTATGTCATTTAAAAAAAAATTGGAAAGTATTTGGTTGGCATTAGCCATGCAATGGCCGGCCACATGCCCCCCCCCTAAGTCCAATTTCTGATTTTTTTGAGGACTAAAGTGTGCAATTTCAAGAAGTTTCAACCTCTATAAATAGGGGTGCCATAATTCAAAGAAAAATTAGAGAAAAGCAACCAAACTTTGGCCAAATTTTCCTCCACCAAATCCGAACTTCAACAAGAGTGAAAGGAAGGAAATTTTGCAAAAACCAAGTGTGTTTTAAGCCTAGGGATAGTCGGTTTTACCTTAGAGAGCAAGCAAGGAAGTTTGAAAAAAAATTGGAACCCAATTCTAGGCCAAGGGCCGGTTGTGTGGGGCAAGAGAAAAGCAAGAGAAAAAAAGTTGAATCCAAAGGGGGATTTAGAGTTTTGAGTGTTGGTTTCCACTTAGAACATCATTTAAGAGCACTTGAGCATTTGGTGCACAAGTTGGCCAAAGGACCGGCTGTTGGAGAGGGAAAAAGGGGAGCCAAGAGCCAATCCAAAAATTCGGATCCAAGGTGAGGTAAAATTCCAAGTTCTTAAGCTTTCATTTAAATTTCAATTGGAGAAATTTAAATGTATTTAAGTATGTGTTGTAATGAGCATAAGCTCACTTTAATTTTCTGCCCTAAATTAAGATTATAGGCTATGTGCTTGTTATGGTTAGGATTTATGGTTTGGTGGTTATGATTTTTGCATGCTAGATGTTTGTGAATTGGTTAGGGTTTATGTACATTATGTTTGATGCTAAATTTGATTTGCATGTTGAATATTGGACGTTAGAAAACGCTGCATGACCACTTTCTAGGCTCCCGCTGAGTTCGGTTGAGGTAGGGTGAACGTTTTAGGACGTAAACAAAATTTTAAACCGAAAACTACCAACTCGGGTAAAAATTGGCCAGTTTCGGGAAAAACAGTTTTTGAGGCTTCTAGAGGCCGAATCAGGGGAAACTCAAAACATAAAAGTTTTTAAGTAGAGTTTTTCCTAGAGGACAGCACAGACAGTTTTGTAAAATGAGGCTCCAATGGCCTCGGTTTTTACCAAAACCCGTGCCTAAGGTGCCCAGGACCCGAGCACGGCCAGGACAAGTTCCTCAGGGGTTTTGACCACGAAAACGCCAGAACTGGGTTTTACCCAAAACATAAAAGTTGTAGAGTTTTTAAATGTTTACAACTTTCATGAAGACAAGTTTTACAGATTCAGTCTGGATTTTAAGATGAAAATGAATTTCGGAGAACTGTACAGGAATTATGGAAATCCTGTACAGGATTTACAAAGTTAACACAGAAAATGCATATTTTTTGTAATTACACTGCAAAATTGACATTGAGAAACTGTTCCAAAGGCAGTCTCCAATAGTCAATAATTTTATACGACTCCTTTTAAGGTTTTCAGTTTTTTTAAAGATTGAACAAAAGGATTTTTAAACCAAAACCTAAGAATTCTTTTCTAAAGAAATAAGTTTGTTTTTAAAACCTAAGTTAAAGATTTAACCGGTTAGGGTTACTTAGGTAACCAATTAGGACAATGTAAAGATAAGTAAGGTTATATAAGAATGTTGGTTATATTACCAACAGTTCTAACCCTTACTTTTATTAATCTCAGAACGTCGCACGCCGAAGTGTCCCAACGGGATTTAACTCGACTTTTGGACACAGCTTTTACGAACGAGGTAAGTACAACTCCGCCTACAGCATGGGCTTTGTTGTGTATACTTGCCAAAGTATGATGAAAATGCTATGTAGTGTAAATGTTATCTCTTATGTGTTGTAGATAGTTTTAAGTTATAGGAAATGTTATAGAACATGTCATGCTTTGTAGTATGCTATGATTATGTGTTATGAATATGTTATAAAATGCTATGATGATATGCTATGTTATATGCTATGGTATGTTATGTGTTATAAAAAGTTGAAATGCTATGATTTAGAATGCCATGGAATAGGTTATGATGATAAGATTATAAATTAATTGTGTGACATATCACGATGTATGCTCACTAATTAATACAATTAAGTATGAGATAATGAAAGTTATGATGGCAAATAATTTGCCTGTGTCGTACCGACCCGCGTTAGGTCGGGTTGAACTATGGATTGAATTGGAAATGGTTTGGCCGCCCCAACCAATTCATAGTTGCGCGCCCGGTACGAACACTTACGTTATGGGGCCACAAGATAAGACAAGATAAGTTATGATAAGTTAGAAAGCAAGTTACGATTAATCAAGCAAGCATAATGAAGCATAAATGGCTCATGCATAAGTTAAGATAAGTTATATTATGTTATGCTTAAGTTATGATTAGTGTGGTATGCTAGTTAGGATATGTGTGATGTGTTTTATTTAAAGTAAATTGCGGTATAGAATAGTTGTACTTGCTGAGCGAAAGCTCACTGTCTTACGTCTGTGCTGTAGGTAAGCAGCCTGGAAATAATTCTTGATGCAAGATGGAGGGCATGGATTGGCGGACTGTGAAATGTGGAATAAACCGCTACGCGTTTCGTTATATTATGTAATTATGAAATAAGTTTTATTTACACCCAAACAACGTAATTAATGTTCGATATACATTTATATTTCGTATGTAAGTACAGTATAAAAAAAAAAAAAAATTTCCGCTGTGTAAGTTATGTATGTACGATATGTATGTATGGTAACGACCTGTGCTAGGCG
>CM046372.1:13136205-13176684 GCA_025413025.1 Ficus hispida
TTTTCCCTTTCTTTCCAAATCTCATGACTCCTTTGAACGGAGCAATCTTGAGGAAAACCAAGTCTCCTACTTGGAATTCTAGAGGTCTTCTGCGTTTGTCGGCATAACTCTTTTGTCGACTAAATGCAGATTCCATCCGTCGACGTATAAGCTTTATGGCCTCAGTGGTTCTCTGTATAAAGTCCGTAGACATAAGTTCTTTCTCTCTTATTTCGTACTAATGGACTGGAGATCTACACCTTCTTCCATAGAGAGCTTCATAAAGAGCCATTCCAATCGAAGCATGGAAACTGTTGTTGTACGAGAATTCAATCAAAGGAAGCTTCTTATCCCAAGTTCCCTTGAAGTCCATCACACATGCTCGTAACATATCTTCTAGAGTCTGAATGGTCCTCTCTAATTGTCCATCCTTCTGTGGGTGAAAAGCTGTACTAAAAGTAAGCTTTGTACCCATTGCTTGATGTACACTCCTCCAAAATTTAGAAGTGAAACGACCATCACGATCTGAGATGATCGATTTGGGGATCCCATGGTAGCGAACGATCTGCGCGACGTACAGGTCCGCTAGCTGCTCCACTGAAAAACTAAGCTTGATGGCCAAGAAGTGTGCGGATTTCGTCAATCGGTCGACAACTACCCAAATAGCATCGTTGCCGCTGGGAGTTCGGGGTAGACCAACCACGAAATCCATCGTCACTTGGTCCCATTTCCATTCTGGGATGGAAATTTTCTGCAATTCTCCCCCGGGATGTTGGTGTTCAGCCTTCACTTTTTGACACGTAAGACATTTACTAACGAACGTGGCAACGTCATTCTTCATCTTGGGCCACCAAAAGCTTTCCTTCAAGTCTTTGTACATCTTTGTGGCTCCAGGATGAACGGAATACGGAGTCTCATGAGCTTCTTTCAAGATCTGTTCCTTCAACTCGTCTTCATTAGGAATGCATAGTCTATTTTTCCGATAGAGTATGCCCTAGTCAGATATGTTGAAGTCTGACTCCTTCCCTTCTAGGACTTCGTTCCTCGTCCTAAGCAGTGAGGCATCTCCTTCTTGACGCTCCTTCATGCCATCCAAAATGGTAGGTTGGAAGGTTAGGGCAGCTAAACCTCCCGTAATGAGCTCTGTTCCAGCTTCTACTAGCTCCCTTTGAAGGGGCTCGATCAATGGCTGAATTGATCTCATCGAGGAAATCGACTTCCGACTTAGAGCATCGGCTACTTTGTTGGCCTTCCCCGGATGGTAACGGATGTCGATGTCATAATCCTTTACCAGCTCGAGCCATCTTCTTTGCCTCATGTTAAGCTCCTTCTGTGTGAAGATATACTTCAAACTCTGATGATACGTATAAACTTCACACTTAGCGCTGTAAAGGTAGTGTCTCCAAATTTTGAGTGCAAATACTACCGCCGCAAGTTCCAAATCATGCGTCGGATAGTTTTTCTCATGATCCTTAAGCTGTCAGGAAGCATACGCGATCACTTTTCCATTTTGCATGAGGATGGCTCCCAATCCTATCTTGGAAGCATCGCTATATATCACAAAGTTCCCTTCCTCTACCACTGGAATCGTAAGAATTGGAGCACTAGTCAGCTTACTTTTTAGCTCTTGAAAGTGTTCTTCACACTTTGCCGTCCATTCGTACTTCTTTCCTTTCCGTGTAAGTACGGTGAGCGGCGCTGCGATCTTAGCAAATCCCTCAACGAAATGTCGGTAGTAGCCTGCTAAGCCAAGGAAACTACGTACTTCGGTGACACTTGTCGGAGCTGGCCATTTACTGACGGCTTCAATCTTGGCCGGATCTACGGATATGCCTTCCCTGGAAACCACATGTCCTAAGAAATGGACCTTCTCCAACCAAAATTCACACTTGGTGAATTTAGCATAAAGCTGGTTTTGCTTTAAAATCCGTAAGGCAATCCTTAGATGCTCCTCATGCTCCTCCTTAGATCTTGAATAAATCAAGATATCATCTATAAAGACGATAACAAACTTATCCAAGTAGTCCTTGAATACTCGATTCATCAGGTCCATAAAGGCAGCTGGAGCATTTGTCAATCTAAATGGCATAACAAGGAACTCGTAATGTCCATATCGCGTACGAAAGGTCGTCTTGGGAATGTCTCCTTGCCTTATTCGAAGCTAATGATATCCCGATCGCAGGTCAATTTTTGAAAAAATTGAAGCTCCTTTCAATTGATCGAACAAATCATCGATCCTGGGTAGTGGATACTTGTTCTTAATGGTGATCTTATTCAATTCCCGATAGTCAATGCACATCCTAAAAGTGTCATCCTTCTTTTTAACAAACAAAACTGGGGCTCCCCATGGTGAATAGCTCTGACGGATAAATCCTCGATCCAGGTGCTCTTGCAACTGAAGTTGCAATTCCTTAAGTTCGGCGGGGGCCATCCTATAAGGTGCCTTGGATACTGGTGCCGATCCAGGAAGCAATTCAATCTCAAAAGAGATCTCTCGCTCCGGTGGTAATCCTGGCAAGTCCTCAGGAAAAACTTCAATAAAATCCTTGACTATCGGTACTTCCTCCGGCCTGCTCTTAGTTTCTTGAGCCTTATCCACCATATTGGCTAAAAATCCCATACATCCTTCTGCCAACAACTTCTTTGCCTTTAGCGCGGAAATGAGCATTTTCGGCTGTTTCGGAGTCGATCCTCTGAAAATGAATTCCTCGCCTCTAATTGGCTTGAACGTGACTATCCGACGTTGACAGTCTATAACCGCGTTGTATTTCCCCAAGAAATCCATACCCAGAATGACATCGTAGTCATACAGATCAATGACAATCAAGTTGACATACATTTCCCTACCACATATAATTATTGGAACATGACGTATCCAATAATCAGCAACAAAACTTCTTCGGAGGGTAATGCAGTTCTGAAAGTTCTTCCAATCCTATCGCTTCCTCTACCTAGTTTCTTAGCGAACCTAGGTGATGTGAATGAATGCGTAGCTCCAAAATCAATTAACACATAAGCATCTTGCTGGGCGAAAGGAAGCTGACCTGTCACCACTGTGGATGGTCCAGCTTGAACATCCTCCTTAGTATAGGCATAAATGCGCCCTTGAGTTGCTGGAGCTTCAAGCCTGCCTTGAGAGATTTCAGGTCCTTCAAGCTTCATCTGTGCTGCATGAAGCTGATACCCCTGACTCCTTTGTTGGTGCTGCGGATTCTGGAAATTAGCATTGCAGTCCTTAGCATAGTGGCCTTCCTTACCACACAGAAAACAACGATTAGTTCCAGCACGACAGTCTCCCGGGTGCTTCTTCCCACATTTCTGACAAGTAGGATTCATGCTGCTATCAGGGGCATTCTGTTTCTGGGGAAAATTTTGTTGATTCCCCTGACCCCCTCCATTCCACTTCCTCTTCTGTCGACTACTGCCGTATTGCCTGTTGTTGCTGTGTTGCCCAAAAGATCCTCCCTGCCCTTTCTGCTGCGGAGGTTGGCTTGGTCTTGCTTGAATCTGCTTAACTTAGGCCTTCTCTTCTCTCTTTTCCTTAAAAAACTTAGCCCGTTGTTCTTTGTTCTGACCTACCCAATACTCAGCTCGTATCGCCCGGCTGACACATTCAGCAACGGTGATTGGTGGGCAGGGGCCACTGCTAATCACTACGGCCAAATCCGAGCGGAACATCCTCATCATCCTTCTTACTTTGTCTCTCTCGGAGCCGATAAGGTGGGGACAAAGACGTGCTAGTTGCTCAAACTTTTTCACCGCCTCAGCTACCGATAGATTACCCTGACGAAAATTATTGAATTCGTCTTGTTGAGAATCCATAATGTCGGTGTTGAAGTATTTCTCCTTAAATTCCTCAACAAAGTTCTCCCAGGTCATTTGGGTAACATCTCGCCTGATCTGGACTGTTTCCCACCAGAGGCGAGCATCTTTCCTCAGCATAAAGTATGCACAGAGAACTTTTTCTTCATCATCGAGCTTGAGAAAGTTCAAGATAACCTGGAGGTCAATCAACCAGTTGTCGGCCTCAATTGGGTTTGTTGATCCTTCGAATTCCGGTGCCTTCATGCGCCGAAATCTGTCATATAATTGTTCTGGAGTTCGAACCAAAGGTGCTGGCGGAACAGCCAAAGGCACATCAGGCACTTCAGGAGCTATCGGGTTTTCTAGAATCACCGGGTCAGCATTAGGAATTTCCGGTGCAGCAGGCTGATTCACAGGTGCTGGTGGTACTCCGACATTAGGAGGTCCCTGATTCTGCTGAGCCAATTGAGCTCTAAGCCCACCTATCTCTTGTTGTTGGGCTAACATCATCTGTCTTAATTCATTCATCTGGGCCGCAAGATCAACGTTCTGGGTCTGAGCCGTTCTACGCTTGGGTGGCATGGTTCTACATAAAAAAAAAAAAACTTATGAAATAAGCTCCTTGCTTAATAAAATCATGTCTTTTATATAGAACCATAATCTTAATTCCATATCATAACATAATCATGGAATATATCTGAATCCATCATAATCTTATCCATATCTGCTTCATAACATAAATGCATAAGTATAACATTTAGGAAGATGTAAAACTTTCCCATCATGTTCATACGTCACTTAATTGCCACCACCAAGTGAAGGCATCACCCAACGTTATCCTCATATCCAATATTTTTCTTATGTGGCAAAGTTCCACAAATACCACATATAACTTCCATAACGTTGATCTAATTCCATAGTGCGAGAAGTTCCCGGCGTGACCGTTGACGAGAGATGCTTACTACGCACGCGAGCTTCTAACTAATTTCTAAGCATAAGAAAAATAACTTAATTTACTTGGGCCGTGGCGGAAGTGATGTGAGGCAAGGTGAAGTAGGCTGGCAGGATACCGCTCTGATACCAAACTTGTAACGCCCCAACCTACGTAAGGCAGTTACCATACATACTTGGACTTATAATATTGCTTAAACTTGCTTGGAAAATCGAGAATAAAAATTTTTTTTTTTCAAACTTACATATAAAATAGAGTTACTCATATGGAAACTTATCATGCATACATATTAAGATAAAAACATACATACTTCTTACAAAATTGTTCGAGTCTTTAAATCCTCATAATTTTTATACAACATAACTGTCTTTAAAATATATATAAACTTAAACTTATCATAACTTCGCGGAAGATTTTGCGTTAGTGGTATCCCACACCGCCCTTCACCCGCCGCATCATCCACCTGGCCCACCAATTAAGCTGCAGGCCTCTTACCTACAGTATGAAATATACTGATGAGCTTTCGTTCAGCAAGTACAAACATAATCTCACAAAATATAACAATGTCGTGCAACTCATGCATGAATTAATTATGAGTCTTTTATAACCAATTATTGACTTGAACTTATTATCTTGTTTAACATGTGGGCCCCTAGTGTACGTACTAAAAGCGCGCAAGCCTCAGAACGTCAGGGTTTGCAAGGCCCTTAACCATTCTGGAAAACATGAACATGACCTTCACGCATCAATGGAAGGTTGATAATTATAACTTGAAACATACATGATCCTCCTGCATCAACAGGAGGTTGGTACGACACCTTACTTGTCTTGGTTTAGTCTTAGTCTTGTTATATTTCCAAGACTAAGAATCCTTACATGTGATCTTAATAATCATGATGCACATGAAACTAGACATGGCATAACTTGATGTATCATGGTTTAACATGACTTAACATGGCTTATCGTATCATAACATGGCATCACATGGCATAACATAACATGGCATAACATAACATGGCATAACTTGGAATAACATGTAATCAGGTCATATACTTGAAAATAGATTACTATTTTCCATACTGTAGGTGAGGTTTGTACTTACCTCGAATACTATGTCCAAAGATGTTCTTATCCAAGTCAGGATACCGTGGCAGGCTATCTCCTGCTAATCCAAAGGACGTAGGTAAGAATTCTGTACTTATAGAATGTTGGTAACCAAACCAACATTCATACTTAATTATGCTTATATGTCCCCCCCCCCCCCCTAAAACATTGTTTGACACTTACTGAGTATCATTGATAACTCTAAGACTTAGGGCTTATCATACTTAAAATCATAACTTGATAGGTTACTAATCCTGATCTTGGGCCTAAGCTTTTCCTAAAAAAAACATCATATTAGGTTACTCCTAAGTAACCCTGGTTTTTAGGCCCAACTAGTCATACTTAATTTGGGTTACGTTGGATAACCCTTGGGCTTCGGGCCCAATCCAATAACTCGGTACCTTCCCGGTTATTGCTAACTCAACTTGGTTCAAAACCCTTTTTCTTTACTTTAGAAAACTTAGGTTTTAAATTCACTTTTCCTTAAAATCTTTATAAAACTTGAAACCTTATGAATGGATCTTTATAAAAACCATTAAAAATAGAAACTACCTTTGGAACAGTTTCTCATTGTGAATTAGTCAGTGGATGTGCAGAAATGTCCTTTTCCTGCACTGTTTTAGAAAACCCTGTGCAGGAATTTCTTGTTAACTGCACAGTTTTGAAATCCAATTTTTTATTTAAAAATCAAAGCCTAATTTGAAAAAGTTTTCTTCATAAAAGTTTTAAAGCTTGAAAAATTCTAAAACTTTTATGTTTAACTCGAGACTCAAATCGGTCTCTAACCCGCTCATTTGCCCTGTTGAACTCACCTGACCGTGCATAGGGTCTGGGCACAGTCAGGCTCGGGTTTTCATTAAAACGAAGGCCATTGGAGCCTTATTTTTGAAAACTGTCTGTGCTGTCCTCTAGGAAAAAGCCTTTTCTACAACTTTTATGTTTTAAGTTTTTCCAGATTCGGCTTCTAAAGGCCTAAAAATCAGATTTCCAGAAAACTGGCCAGTTTTACCCGAACTGGCAGTTTTTATGCTAAGATTCGGTTTACGTCCTAATAGGCGCACACTACCTCAATTGGCCGCAACCGAGAGCCTATACCAGTCATGCAGCGCTTCTAACGTTCCATTCTAACTCATGATTGAACATATTTAGGGGACATACAATTCATCAAACATCTAGTATGCAAAACAAGCATAAGCATAAAACTCATAAATCAACCACCACAAAATCCTAAACTAAGGCAACAAAAATAAATTGAGCTTATGCTCTTACAACCATCAACTTGAAATATATTTAAACTCCAACTTGAAATCAAATTAAGAAGTTTAAAGCCTTGGGAGGATTACCTTAATGAACCCTAAGATTGGTTAGGGTTTGGTCCAAAATTTCTGCTCCTCCCTTGCTCCTAACACAACCGGCCTCCTCCTAAGAGTTACTCGAAAATTTTCTGTCCCTTGGTTGCTGTTTCCCACCAAAATCCGACCACTCCTTCAGCTTTTTTCTCTTCCTTTTTCAGCTCACCCACAACCGGCCAACATGCCAAACAAAGGGTCCCTAAAATTTCCAGCACCTATTCTTGCTTCCAAAACTGAAATCCGAACTTCCCTAAGAGATTGTCTCTTGGATTTTTGTTTTTGGCTCTTGTTTTCCTTTGGCAGATTTGGGTTCGGCTTTTGGGCAGGAAAATGGGCAGAACTTGGCTCAATTTTCTGATTTTTTTGAATAAAATGGGCACCTATTTATAGAGGTTTTTGAAACTTTGCTTAATTGCAAAATAGTCCTCCAAAAACCAACTTTTTGTACTTTTGGCATGCTAGGTGGCTGGCCATCCTTGGTGAACAAGGAAATAATTCTTTCCAAATTTTAGTTAAATCCAAAAATGATGTCATAATTCTAAAGCTAGGTGACATCATCATTAAGGCCTTGTTTGGCCTTTTTCCTTAGTAAACAATCCTTTTAAATGTCATAACAGATATTGTTGATACTGTAGTCTTTAATCCACAGTACTGGCTGCTAACTGCAGTCCAAAATTTATCTGTTTAAAAATGGACTGTACGAAAATTTTTCTTTTTGCTTCAAGCCCTTTGGCTTTTAATATCCTACTTAATGTCCTTGATTTTTCTATGGTGGTTTTAAATCTAACTTAAACCATTTTATTCGAAAAAATGGTTTTTCACAGTATACTTCCTACACCGCTCATCATACTTCATTATCGTCACATAGTTGACTTTTCCAGTCAATCTTTGACCTATCGGGTCAACCTTGACTTTCGTTGACTTTCTTGGTCAAGCTTTGACCAACATAAAATCATAACATTTTTGTACCCATTTTTACTAAAAAGGTTACTTGCTTGGCTAAGCAAACTGCTTATTGAGTCTCATAGCTAATTAAATGAGAACTTAAACATTTATTGATAAAATTATGAATTTTGCATTGATATTCATAATTTTCATGAAACATTACAAAAACACATAATACGGACATAGATTACTTATGTACAAGGAAATCATGAGTCCGTATAAATTTTCGGTTATTACAGAATTGACTCTTGATCCTTCAATGACAAGTTCTGAAGAAGAACTCTGGTGGATACTTATGGTTGACGGAGCATCCAATGTCAAAGGTTCTGGCGTAGGAGTGCACTACAAGTCCCCCAATGGCAAGGTTATCGAGCAATCATTCCATCTTGGATTCAATGCCTCTAACAATGAAGCTGAGTACGAAGCCTTGATAGCTGGACTAAGGCTGGCAATAATGTTGGGGGCTCAACGTTTAAAAATTCATAGCAACTCGTAGCTCATTGTAAACTAAGTACTTGGAGAGTACACAGCGAAAGATATAAGAATGGAGTCTTATCTAAGCATTGCTTGCTCGATATTAAAGAATTTCGAGGAGTATATGATCTAACAGATCTCGAGGGACTTGAATACACAAGCGGATACTTTGGCTACATTCGGTTCAACAGTTGAGCCATGCTTACATCGAAGTATTCCTATCGGTTTTATTGAAGAACCAAGCATCAAGATAGAAACTACGGTCACTATTGCAGAAGAGGTTGGAGAAGACTGGAGAACACCCATTGGGGCTTACCTGAAGGAAGGGTTGTTACCCGAGGACGAGCAGGAGGCACGAAAGTCCAAAACGAAGGTTGTATGATTTTTGATGATTAATGACGTTCTGTATCGATGTTCATTTAACGGTCCCTACACTCGATGTCTTAATGAAAAAGAAGCTGCTTATGTTTTAAAGGAAATCCATGAAGGTGAATGTGGGAATCACTCTGGTGGAAGGTCTTTATGCAACAAAACAAAGCGACAGGGCTATTACTAGCCCACCATGCTCTAAGACAGCGAAGACGTCATTCGGCAGTGCGACAAATGCCAAAGGCACTCCCTAGTGTTCCATCAATTAGCCGAACGATTGTCAAGTATCGAATCTCCTTATCCCTGCATGAAGTACTCAATGGACATAGTAGGGCCATTACCAAAAGAGAGCAGTCAACATAAATACCTACTTATACTCACTTATTACTTCACAAAGTGGGTCAAAGCAGAAATGTATGCGTCATAAAGGATTCGGACGTCGAAGGCTTCATTTGGAAGAACATAATTTGCAGATTTGGCTTGCCCCAAGAGATAATCACTGACAATGGATCTCAATTCATTTCTGGCAACTTCAGAAATTTTTGTCAAGGTAAGAAGATCGAGCTTAGCTTCTCTACCCCGAGGTATCCCCAGGGAAATAGACAGGCTGAAGCAACCAACAAGACAATAGTCCAGAATTTGAAGAAAAAAACTCGAAGCTTGAAAGGGACGATGGGCGGACAAACTTCATGACGTTCTATGGGCGTATAGAACAACCCCACGAAGAGCGAACGGTGAGTCTCCATTCTCTTTGACTTTTAGTACGGAAGCAGTTATCCAGTAGAAATTGGTGTCCCTACACTCCAGCGACAAATTTCCTTTGAAAATGAGGATCAGAGTCAAGAAATACTCAACGACAGTCTCGATATACTTGACGAGAAATGAGATCGAGCTTTAGTGCGCATGGCGAACTATCAGCAGTCTTTGCGAAATATTACAACTCTAAAGTTCACCCACGATCTTTCAACGAAGGAGATCTCGTACTTCAAAAAGTTTTTCAGAACACTGTCGTACCAAATACTAGAAAGTTGGGAGCAAACTAGGAAGGCCCCTATAGGATCTCGAAAGTTATATGTCCAGGTGTTTATTGTCTCGAGACAAACGACGGTGTTGAAGTTCTTGGCAGTTGGAATTCCCATCACCTTCACAAATACTACGTGTAATTTTTGAAGTTTTTACCAAGTTTTGTAATCTCTTGTAAAACATTGTTTTATAAAGGCTAGATCCACTACAGCAAATGTTCGATGCAAGATCGAACCTGTAGGACTATGCCTAAGACTTTACTATACATTTGAATTAAGTTCGACTTGATTCCAAAACATTGGGTATGTAGGCAGCTCATACACACTTGTACAAGTCCAGTCATAAAAATCAGATAACTACCTTGTATAATTGAACCACGAATATCTTAATCCTTAAACATTGGGTACGTGGGCAGCTCGTCATATATGAATGAATGCAGCTACTTTTCCTAATCAAAAACATGTTTTCAAACAAAAAACACATGTTCCTCACATTCACAAACGATTTGTCCAAGTTTAGCTATGGATATGCATTTTCAATTCCTTCGTGTCAATCCAACTGGCACACAATCTTGACAACCATTAACTTTATGGTCAAGATCTAAAGTTTGAATGTTCATCCTTACAAACTATATGATTTTTATATCATAAGACAATTTATCATATCATAGCATGATCAATGCTCGATTCGTCATACAATATTTGACATTTCCCATCATCAAAGACATGAATAAAAATTCAAAGTTTTTGATTAATTGATGAATCATATTGTCTATAATTTAATGTTAAAAAAATAAATTAAAAAGAATAAAAATAAAAATAATAAGTACAACTGCTACATCACTGTCGCGTTTCGCGGTCTTCTAAAGGATTATCATTGACAGGGGGCTCGATGCCAGTTGATCTTTGCTCTTTCGATGTTGGCACGGCTACATCGGCAGGGGTAGACAATGAACATCCAGCATCATCAAGGGTATCCGCGTACAGCTCAATCTCATCATCGATATCAACATCAACAAGGAGTCCTTGTTTAAACTCCTTGAGGAGATCGTATCGAGTCTTGAGAGTGGCTTTCTCGCATGCATCAACGATTTGAGTGACGAATGCGGAGTTCTCAGCTTAAAGAGTTTTTATCTTCTCTTTTGCCTCATCGAACCTATCGACCATGACTTTCATCATGTCAGTCCCTTCCTTTATGTCAGTTCCTTCCTTCGCTGATTGAGTGACCTTTTGGAGCTCCGCTACCAGCCCATCAGTGCTTGCCTTGCGTCTTTGACCTGTCATTCGATGTTGAGCAACTTTTCCCCGTGCTCTCTGTCCTTATCATCGAGCTCCTTGATATGATCCCTTTGCTCCATGACCGTGCCCATGGTACGGTACATCAAGTCCAAAGCTCACAGATTACTCTATAAATGCAAAGGCATTGTTAAACTTAACCAAGTCGAGCATTAGTGTCGAAATTTGAATTTTAGGCAAGGAAACATACCTTCAAACCATCCCATAATAAATCGTCAAGATGGTTGGGAATCCGACCACTACTTAAGGTCTCGAGATCAATGTTAGACAATAGCTGACGCATGATCTCAACGCTCAGCTTCTTATTTTCAAGGAGGCTTGCCCCGGGGGGCAAATTCACCCCAACACTCTGATCATCCCACTCGGTCTTCCGTAGATCGGCATCCACTTTAAAGTAGAAGCCTTCAAAGACTTCTTCCTTTTTGCCGGAACCTTTCTCCTAGGTTTGTTGTCTGCCTTCCTTTTCTTGGTAGGGGATTGCACGGGCATAACTGGAGGTTTTGGAGAAGACTCGATGACCAGCAAGGGAGGAGGTTCATTTCCTCGAGTGGCTGCAACTGCGGTTCCCTTCGCAGCTTCTTTTTACGCCTTCTTCTTTGCAAGAAGGTCCTTGGGGTTGGGGAATTCCACACTCATCGTATCTAAGGCTAACTCTGCGATCAAAGCCTCTTTGTCAGATAGTGGCTCGACAAACAGTGGAGGGCCGAAGAGTCTTCTCAATGTTCCCCTGATCATGAACGGCCAATCAACTTAGGAAGGGACTCGTTTAACTATACCTGTTGGGATGTTGATATAATCCTTCCAAATACTCGATGCCCTGAGCCTTTTTGAAACGTTTATCTCTTCTCACTCTCTGTTCGACTGTGCAAGCAAACGTTCGAGCTTTTCCTTGAACAAGAGAGCCTTCGGAGGTGGCTTCTTCAACTCCTTGCCTGTAATACAAAACAAAAAATTACATCAGAATTAATAACAAACATTGTGTTTAATCCTCGATGTTCTTTGTTCGAAACTTACGAAAAATACCCTATAGAGGGCAAAAAACATTGGCTAGTCTACCCATTGACTTTTCGTTCACATGCATAAAAAAGTAATGGTTTTGCCAATGTCTGTCGGCATTTTTCATTTCACCAACTACCTGCTTCTTCCTCCTAGGATATATCGAGTATTGGCCGTGATCCTTAGAGTTTTCTTGTGGGTAATAAATAGTGAGGATGTTATCTACTGACAGTTCGACGCCCGCCTCATCTGCTAATACAATCAAACCCACGAAAACTTTCATACCATTTAGCATCAATTAAGGAATCGCAAGTTAATAATGATACATGCTCTAGATGAGAAGAAGAGGAATGGGGAGTCGAAGCCCGCACTCACAGTAGATGGTATACATGCAGATCCACCCCTCTGACACGGTATTCACTTGCTTGTTTGGAAAGGAGAGGCGAAGTTGGACTTCGTTCGAGAACCCATATCTACCTCTAATGGTCGATAAGTCTTCTTCTGTCAAAACAGAACGAAGGTTCGACATTCGGAGAAGCAACTCTACACTCAAACGGCGAGGAGGTTTACTTAGTCAGGCTCTCAGAGGAATTGACAAAATTCATATCCCTGATATTGTCGCTGATCGACTCCTCTCTGTTGCCTCGCTACTCATCTCAACTGCCTTTCGACTTTGATGGAACTCATATTCGAATCTCGAATAACGAATGGTCGATGCCCATTCTTTGTCATCCAAGCTATTATCACTGGAATCACTACTTGTTCACTCTACATCTACGTCCTCGATGATTTGCTTATCCTTATCCATGGTTTCACAAACCAAATTGTGGACGAACGATGGAAGAATTTTAGATATAAAATCCTATATTCAGTCGAGAACCCTATGAAGTTAGAGATGAACACGAAGAACAGCAAACCCAGAAAAACTCACCAAATTCCCCTCAACCAAATCACTCACCCAAAAGAAATGCAAAAATTTGACTAGAAAGACTCGGAAACGAAACAAAAAAGACCTTACCAAATCAAAATTACTCAAAATGGAGAAAAAGAGAAGAAATCTTGCCTGAGATTCGAAGGTCTTGGGAAAACTTTCGAACTCTGATTTTCGAATGCTCCAATTGTAGAAATAGGGGACGAAGGGGGGTATGCGAAGCGTTATATAGCCTCATAATACAACCAATGGTCTTGATTTCTTGGTGATGCCTGATCAGACGGCGTGAATAATGAAACTTTTCGCGTTCCCGCTCAGTGATCTTACATCACAATGGTTCGAATTTCAAAAAAAATGGGAAGCCATTTGTTGATGGCCAAATCAGTCCCACCGTACGGATACCGCCGGGAAGGGCAGCTACGCCTGCCGAGAAGGAGGGACAAGCCGCCAACGGGAATCTCCCGACCAGCCGATCACACCAATGGTTCTCGGAATTCTCTCTCCACTGCGGTACGTATTCGGCCCTATCCCTGGAAGCCGGGAAGTCTGACCAGGATATTAGCCGTCCTACTTCCCCAGGTCACGCGCCAAGGGAAACCCTCCCTAGCACGGAGCGTCATCATTTCACAACTGCCTGCGCCGCCCTACCTACCACTGACACCAGTCGCGTCACCTGCCACTGCCTATTCTGACATCTGCAGCGATGAGACATTTATCCACCACATAGTGCCGTGTCAGGAGTAGGTAGCCTCAGTTGATCAGCATCCCCATTCATGCTAACCTATGAGGTGCCTAGGCCCTAGAGGTCCACGACGGCCGCCCTAGCCGGGCCGAACCGGGCACCTGATCCAGCAAAACACCTATAAATAGGGAAGAAACCCCTAATTTCAGGTATGATCACTTTCACTTGGCCAAAGCTCTGCCTCTCCTTTCGATCACCAGTTCTTCAACTGACTTAAGCATCGGAGTGCCCGCGGCAGACACCACACCGGTGTCCCCATCATTCCGAGGTGCTTTCCCTTTCTCAGATGATCGACGGCGGAGCCATTGGCCGGTCCTGACCCGTCTACCCGACTACATTGGGTGTTGTTGCCGGAACCGTTTTTTGGCATCAACATTTTGGCGCTAGAAGGAGGGCCCTCGCTGCCTTTCCAGCACTTAACACCTCAGCATTTACATTTACCTCGTACGCCATGGACGAACATGGGAACCAAGAGATCCAAGAACATGACAGCACAATCCCGTCAAACTCGCGGGGCACCCGACAGACCCAACGTCGTGGTGGATCCCGGGCACAGCGGCGACCAACCCCAACGGAAGTCCTGACCGGGAACGTCCAAGCGCTGACCCAGACCGTACAAGTACTCATGGAAGCCATCCGAGAATCTCATAATGTCCAACTGCCCCAGGCGCAGGAGGAGGAGGCGGAGTCCACGCCGAGCAGGCCTCCCAGACCGCAGCGCACGCAGCGCAACCCGGCGCAATCTGGTGACTAGGAGGGTGACCAGCCGCGGCAAGAGGGCGGTGATAGGAGGCGGGGAGAAGGTGGTGAACCGAGCAGAGTGCGCTCCAGGAGCCGCCACACGCAAGAAGCCCGCACCGAAGCAGCCGAGCAGCCGGTTATGGCAGGAGAACATATTGACCATGACTTCGAGACACCATCGCTGCCCGGGGAAACACGTCCGTCTTCGACCGCTTGGGATGCCCGGGAATTTACCGCCGCCTAGGCCGAGACCCCTCTGCGGAGCCCCTCCGAGAAGATGAACGGAGTCAGAGCCGTCTGGATTGCATCCAGCGGCAGCTTGACAGGCTGGTCGGCCAACAACGCGGATTTGAGCCGACAGGGGCAGCCGACCCTCCGTTTACCACTGACATCATGGAGACCCCTTACCCGGCCAGATTTAAGATGCCGGCCGTGCCTTCCTATGATGGGTCTACCGACGCAGACGAGCACCTTGAGAATTATCAGGCGCATATGTTGATCCAGAGCGCTAACGAGGCTGCCCTCTGCAAGTCCTTTTGCCTCACCCTCACCGGATCAGCCCGTCAGTGGTATCGGAGACTTCCCCCGGGCTCGATCAGCAGCTTCCGGCAGCTGTCTAATCTGTTCTCGGGAGCGTTTTTAGGCTCTAGGGCCAGGAAGCTAGGCGCCTCTCACTTGTTCAGCATCAAACAGGGAGAAGGTGAAAGGTTGAAGAAATTCTTGGAACGGTTCGATAAGGCCGTTGTGCAGGTCGAAGACTACACTGACGACACGTTGATCCAGGCATTCAGGGAAGGTGTCAAAGACTCCCGCCTCGTCTGGACGCTGGCTTACGACCGGCCGCCTACCTTCGCTCACCTGAGAAATATCGCCTGGAGACACGCGGAAGCCGATGAGTATGTCCGGGGGCGGGGATTGGACGTCCGAGGGTGAGGGTCAGATGACCAAGGACGAGGATCGGGGGACCGAGAACGACCCAGGTCCACCGGGAGAAGGGCGGAAAGGAATGCCTCCGACCGTCGCCGACCGGATAGGGGGAGAACACCTGGCCGGGAGAACCGCACTGAAGTCCCACTCGGCCCGAGGCCACCAGCGCGGAAGTTCAACCAATACACCCCGTTGGTTACAACCATCGACCACGTCCTGACCCAAGTTTCCGGCAAAGGACTACTCCGGGACCCGCCGCCCATTAGGACCGAACGCGCTCGGAGAAATCAGCAACGATATTGCCACTTCCATAAGGATGTCGGCCACGACACGAGGAATTGCATTCAGCTCCAAGACCAGATCGAGTCACTGATACGTGATGGCCATTTACGGGAGTTTGTGGAAAGAATAATCACGCCAGCCGGCCCGAGCACACGGCGGAACCCAGAGCCGAACAGCCGGCCAGGCGAGCACGGCGAGGAGCATATCATCCACACAATCTTCGGTGGAACAGCTACAGGAGATACCGCCAGCAGTCGGAGGGCGTATGCCCGACAAGCTAGGCAGCTAGCCCGCGGGGAGCATATTAACATGGCAGAGCACATATCAAAGATATGCCGCCAGAGTAACACCCCCATCATCTTTACGGACGACGAAGCAGACCGATTACTCCACCCCCACAATGACGCGCTGGTCGGCGAGATCCGTGTAGCCGACAGCATCATCCGACGTGTCCTCATCGACAATAGGAGTTCCGCCGATGTAATGTTTATGGATGCGTTTGCGAAGTTAAAGATTGACGGGGCGACCCTGACACCCTCCCAGAAGCCGCTTTACGGGTTTGTAGGAGATTATGTCCACGCAGCTGGCACCGTTTGCCTCCCCGTCACCATCGAAGACGGTCCGGAGCGGGCTACCCGGATGGTGGAGTTTATTGTTATGGATCGACCATCAGTCTACAACGTCATCCTGGGACGCCCCACCCTCAACGGGCTAAAGGCGGTAGTTTCCACCTACCACCTCGCCATGAAGTTCCCCGTCGGTGAGGGAATCGGCGTCTTTCGGGGAAGCCAAGAGGGTGCACGGAAATGCTACATGGAGGCCGTAAACAAGGTGTGCCGCACCGCCGCCCCGGCCATGGTGGCCACCATTGTTGCGGTCGACGAGGCCGACGTACCCGACGAGGGGGTTAGGTGCTTAGCCGACCTTGACCCCCGACTGCCAGAGGAGGAAATCCGGGCTCACCCTGGTGAGGAGTTAGTCCCTTTCCCGTTGGACCCCAAAAACCCCGAGAAGGTTGTGATGCTCGGATCGGGGCTGGACCCGAGCTCCCGGGAAGCGCTGGAGAGCGTGCTCCGGGAGCACAAAGACGTATTTACCTGGTCGCACGAGGACATGCCGGGGATCGACCCAGCCGTCATGTGCCACCAATTGAACGTTGACCTACGGCACAAGCCGGTGATTCAGCGAAGAAGGGCCTTCAACCCAGAGCGATATGAGGCCATAAACGCAGAGGTGCAGAAGCTATTGGCGGCCAAGTTCATCCGGGAGGTAGCCTACCCAAAGTGGTTGGCCAATGTTGTGCTGGTCAAAAAGGCTTCGGGGAAGTGGCGTGTATGCATAGACTACACAGACTTAAACAAAGCTTGCCCGAAGGATTGCTTCCCCCTCCCCAGGATAGACCAACTCGTTGACGCAACCGCGGGACACGAGTTGCTGAGCTTCATGGACGCGTACTCGGGATACAACCAAATACCCATGAGCAGAGCCGACCAAGCAAAGACAGCATTCACCACCAATCGGGGGCTGTATTGCTACCAGGTCATGCCGTTCGGGTTGAAGAATGCCGGAGCAACCTACCAGCGGCTAATGAACAAAATGTTCGCTCCGCTAATAGGGAGGTCCATGGAGGTGTACGTGGATGACATGTAAGTAAAGAGCCGACTCGCCTCCGACCACGTCAAGGACCTGCGGGAATGCTTCGCCACCCTTCACCAGTACAGGATGAAGCTAAACCCCGCGAAGTGCGCTTTTGGGGTAGAGTCGGGGAAGTTTCTTGGATTCATGGTGAATCACCGAGGAATCGAGATCAACCCCGTCAAGGTCCAGGCCATGTTGGACCTGCAGCCCCCTAGGACGACCAAGGAGATTCAGAGGCTCACGGGGATGATCGCAGCCCTTTCTCGGTTTCTGTCCCGGTCAACAGACAAGTGCAACCCTTTCTTCCAGACACTGAAGGCCAAGGGTAAGCCTGCCTGAGACGATAGGTGCCAAGCAGCCTTCATTGGTCTGAAAGAATACTTAGCGACTCATCCACTGCTGTCGAAGCCACTCCATGGCGAAACGCTATATGTGTACCTTGTTGTTTCGGATAAGGCCGTGAGCGCCGTCCTCGTCCGAGAAGAAGACAAGACTCAGCACCCAGTTTACTACAGTAGCAAGGCATTCCAGGGAGCCGAGGAGAGATATCCCCCCCTGGAGAAGCTCGCGCTTGCACTGGTTTCTGCGGCCCGCAAGCTACGCCTACCGAGAAGGAGGGACAAGCCGCCAACGGGAATCTCCCGACCAGCCGATCACACCAATGGTTCTCGGAATTCTCTCTCCACTGCGGTACGTATTCGGCCCTATCCCTGGAAGCCGGGAAGTCTGACCAGGATATTAGCCGTCCTACTTCCCCCGGTCGCGCACCAAGGGAAACCCTCCCTAGCACGGAGCGTCATCATTTCACAACTGCCTGCGCCGCCCTACCTACCACTGACACCAGTCGCGTCACCTGCCACTGCCTATTCTGACATCTGCAGCGATGGGACATTTATCCACCACATAGTGCCGTGTCAGGAGTAGGTAGCCTCAGTTGATCAGCATCCCCATTCATGCTAACCTATGAGGTGCCTAGGCCCTAGAGGTCCACGACGGCCGCCCTAGCCGGGCCGAACCGGGCACCTGATCCAGCAAAACACCTATAAATATGGAAGAAACCCCTAATTTCAGGTATGATCACTTTCACTTGGCCAAAGCTCTGCCTCTCCTTTCGCTCACCAGTTCTTCAACTGACTTAAGCATCGGAGTGCCCGCGGCAGACACCACACCGATGTCCCCATCATTCCGAGGTGCTTTCCCTTTCTCAGGTGATCGACGGCGGAGCGATTGGCCGGTCTTGACCCGTCTACCCGACTACATTGGGTGTTGTTGCGGAACCGTTTTTGGCATCAACACCATTGTTTCAGAACACCCAGTTAATACGTGCCACGTGTATGAAATGACTTTTCTTCCTGTGCTTAAGATTTTTAATCAAGTAATATCAGTCCGTTCAGATTTCCCTGATCTGACACATTGAAGATTGACACTATATTTTTGACAACAATCAAACACTCCATCAATGACCCATCACTCGATAGAATAGGGGGCTATCTGTTGGGGTTAGACTTTATCTTCCCATTACGTCATTAGCCTTCAAAAGTTTATCGAACGAACAATGAACTTTCGGTTCGAATCTATAATAATTTTATAGATATGGGTCGGACCCAATTTACCATCTTAATTCATTCCATTATGAATTACGATCGTTCGCACCCGAACATCGAACCTATCAGTTTAAATATGATCGGGCATACATAGAATCTAATGCAAGCCATGAACGACACATTTACAAGGCCCAGGCCTTGTTTCTATCATTATTCATCGCTAGTGCTAACGAAAATTACAAGGGATACTCCCCATAATCGTCAAGCCCACTGTCGACAATGCCGTGTCAGACCTTTTATGAAAACTGACAAACCCCATGATTGACAATGATGTCATGTCTATAACTGCTAGGCCCACGATCTGATATTAAGGTTCAATTCGGTAACCGTTAAGTTTGGATCATAACTTGTATTTTTACACGTGTCCCAAAGATAATGAAGCAGAAACCGCTCACCACTAATTACGGGTTCAGACCCATTATCCTTCCTCTATAAATAGAGGAAGACCCCCCTTCAGATAGGAGGACCTTTTGTTTGATTCTTACTTACCTTTACGCTGTCAAAATTCACTTGAAAATCTCGTTGTATCCAAGAACATTCGTGTACAGTAAAGAGACCACACTCATAGAAGACGTAACACACATTTGGCAAATCTCTCTAAATTTTGGTGTTGTTGATTCTCTTTTCCTTTTTCTTACTTGATTATTTCAAAATTATAATACTTTATGAATTTCACTAACGATTTTCAAAGGCCCAATTGATTATTTGTTTCATCCCTTTTTACTAACTTCTGTTAAAAATTTGATGGTAGATTCCCAGAATCTACAGTATTAAAATAAAATATATATATAATTATAAAATAAAAAGAAGAGTAATTGATTTAAATAGTCGGAGAACTCTTTAAAAGGTGACAATTTGATCTTTTTTTTTTGTTCAGATGACCCTAAACTTTCTAAATGTTGGTCATTATAGTAATTTCTATCAAATTTCGTTAAATTTCTAACGGAATCTTGCTCAATGGATCATTTTTGTAGCAAAGAACCAAAATGCCATTTAATTTTCTCTTTCTCCTAAACTTTCCTAAGAATCCCTTTCCCCTCTGTCTCTCTCTACCATTACAAATTCAATGACAGCCTCTTTCTCCGGCGATGCCAAGCCCCCTTCCCTATTGCCAAACTTAGCCCCCCAACCACAAGCAGTTTTTGTTTTTTTTTTTTTTTTTTTGAATAAACATATCGAAAAACCTAGCCCCCCACCCTCCGTCTTCTCCCCCCCCCCCCCCCCCAACCCCAAACAAACCTATGCTGGTGATCTGGATCCACCTCCTCCCCGGCTGGTGATATGCTAAATCTGCCCCCTCTGTGCAACGGCTAACAAACCCAGGCCCCCCTCAAGTCTGGATTTGCTATTTGGAGGACGGGGGGAGAGAGAGAGATAGAGGGAAGAATAAATTTAAATTTTTTAATGATTTTTTAAATAAATTATTATTAAATTACTAAAATATTTTATAAATTTAGATCACATGCAATGTCATGACTTGTTTCATTATAAATTTAACGAAATTAGATGAAAAAAAGACTATATTGTTAAACATTTAAAAAATTTAGAGGGTGTTTGATAATAAAGTTTCACTCAAACTAAACTGTTCATCTTAATTTTTGTTTTTTTTTTTTCTGAAAAGTCAACAAAATTTATAACTACTTTTTAAAAAATTAACTCAACTCAAATTTAAAAATTTTAACTCAATTCAAATTTAGCTCATTCACCAAATATTTTCTTAGGATTGTTTCCATTAAATAAATAAAATAAAGACTAAATCATTATGTTTTAAAAAATTAAGGGATTATTTTGATTCATCCCTCCGACAATGACGCGGGGGGGGGGGGGGGGGGGGGGTGGTGTGCGGGTGGGGGTTACGCTAAAAGAACGAGAGGGAGGGGGGGGGGGGGGGAGAGAGAGAGAGAGAGAGAGAGAGAGAAGGGGGGCCCATGGCCAATTACTCTAAAAAGAATGAGAGAGAGAGAGAGAGAGAATCAGTGGCCTTTAAAAATTTTAAATTAAAAAAATTTTACAAAGAAAAGAAGAGAAGAAGAGATGTTCCTCTGACGGATTGACGTTGTCGGTGATCAAATCGTCAAAACCACCCCTCCTCTGCCCGCGACAAATTCTCTCCGCGACACAAATCAACACGGATTCATCCACGAGAGAGAGAGAGAGAGAGATTGAGGGGTCCAGAGAGAGTCAGAAACACACAACAGATTTATTTTCCGTTTCAATTTGATTCGTTGATTTTCTCATCTCTTCAACTCCCTAATCGGATTCAGATCGATCTGATCGAAGAGGAGAGGAGAATGGCGGCATCTCGGCGGCTGAGGGATCTGCAATCGCAACCTGGGAACAAGATCTGCGTCGACTGCTCCCAGAAGAACCCCCAGTGGGCCTCCGTCTCCTACGGCGTCTTCATGTGCTTGGAGTGCTCCGGCAAGCACCGCGGCCTCGGTGTCCACATCTCCTTCGTACGATCCGTCACTATGGACTCCTGGTCCGAGATCCAGATCAAGAAGATGGAGTCCGGCGGCAACGACCGCCTCAACGCCTTCCTCTCCCAGTACGGCGTCCCCAAGGAGACCGACATCGTCACCAAGTACAACACCAACGCAGCCTCCGTCTACCGCGATCGGATCCAAGCCCTAGCCGAAGGCCGCCCCTGGAGGGACCCTCCTGTCGTCAAGGAGTCCCTCAACAAAAAGCCTCCTTTGGCTCGCAACAACAACGGCGCCGCCGCTAATGGAACCGGAGGAGGAGGTTGGGATAGTTGGGACAACGACGACGGATTCAGATCCTCGACTGATATACGGCGGAATCAGTCGACGGGAAACGTGAGAGGCGTTAATGGCGGCGGTGGCAGTGGTGGAGGAGGAATGCAGCCTCCGCGGTCGAGATCGACGGAGGACATCTACACGAAGGCGCAGTTGGAGGATTCGGTGGCGAATAAGGAGAGCTTCTTCGCGAGGAAGATTGCTGAGAACGAGTCCCGGCCGGAGGGGCGTCCGCCTTCGCAAGGCGGCAAGTACGTAGGGTTTGGATCGAGCCCCGCGCCTTCTCAGAGGAATAATAACCCCGAAACGGATGTCTTCTCTGTCGTTTCTCAGGTGAACTTCTCCATACTGCTATATGGCTTTGATAATTTCTTACGTTCTGGCTCCAAAGCATTTTATGTGATAATGGTATTGATGATTTGCGACCGATTTTAATTAAGAAGTTGTTTGAGTACTTCGGAAAGCAATCTATTTGATGCTCCTTTTGATAATTTATTTAATAATTTGATTGAGAATTCTTTTTGCTACCTTCAAAAGCAATTTATTTGCTTCATTGTTGTGTAGTATGGCTTTGGTAGATTATCTATGCTTGCTAATGATTTGATGATTATTGATGATTTCAACATTAGAATTCTGTTAGTAATGATTTTGCTTGTGCATAATCTGGTGGATATCGTGGTCTTTTAGGTAGTAATGCATTAAGATTAAGAATGTTTTTGGTTTGTTCTACAGAAATTTATTTGCCTTTTGGTTGTGGTGTAGGGCTTTGGTAGACTGTCTTTGGTTGCTGCATCAGCAGCTCAGTCTGCTGCGAATGTGGTTCAAGCAGGCACAAAAGAGATCACTTCTAAGGTATAATTTGAAACAAGTTTTGATCATTCTTTGTTTTCCTTACTTGATGAATGTCAAGGTGCATCCTTCTGCTGTTCATCTTTATTGAATTGGTTTCAAAATTAATGTTTCCGTTTGGCTACTTTTGTGAATGACTAAAGCACTGTCTTTTCTTATATAAGTAGATGTGTTGTATAATTGTATTCACAGTTCATGCTAAAAGAACAAGATTAAGAGTAAAATTCACCAAAACTCTCTAAATTCTCATCGTACCTTAAATCCAACAAAAGGATTATAGAAGTTAGATTAAAAGGAAGGCTCTATTCATAAGTTCACCTATTATTCCTCATTGGTACAAAAGGTGGAGAACTTCATGTCTATGTGATCATTTGGCACTTCCATGTATTTATATATACACTGGTGTTAAGTCAAACTCTCCATCATATGTTTCTCCAGTTCCCATCCAATGCTGATGTTTTAAATTGCGGAATCTGCTGTTAAGGTGTTCTCCTTTTCTGAGTCAAGATGTAAGCCTCAGGGCGTTTTGAGGGGCGTAAGTCTCAACAAAATAAGGGGTTTTCCGGATGAACTCTGTTGTCTGGGCTCCGAGCCTTTTGATATATTTAAGCCAAACAGGGAAAAAAAAAACACATTTCTAGGCATTTTGATGAATTCTGATGTTTGGGTTTTGGGTCTTTTGATAAATAAGTTTTAACCCTACCTAATATGTCAACTTAAAACTGAGCCGTGGGCCTAAAAATAACAGAGGCATACTCAATTTTAGACAAAACAGCATGTTCGTAAGACAGAGGCATACGCCTCTTTCCTTCCACATGAGGCCATAGCCTCATTACTTTTTTTCACCGCTTCATAGTGAGGCATGCCTCAAGGCACGCCTTTCGTTGTGCAATTGTAAACAATGCAATGAATCAATTATTTAACCTGAATTTATGTAGCTTAGCCAAGAGTTCTGCTTCTCGCTTCACGGTAAATATAGGCCATTTGTATTAACTTTCCACTTTGATTAAAGTTTTGTCTATTTGTTAAAACATTTTTGTTCTTTGTTTTACATGATATGACTTAAGTTCCATACAAATACTAATCAGGTTAAAGTACATAAAATTTTATGAAACCCATTCTGGTATTCTGTATCACTTTATCTCTAGGACCTGCATAACTTACAAACTCTAAGTGACTTTGAATTCTTATACAAAATTTAACCCCCCTTAAATGATTATTAGGGCACGTCTCAAAGGTCATTCTAGAAACATTTCCTCAATGACTTCAATATAGGCTAGTTATAAATTTCTTTTTGAACATTACATTAATCGTGGTGCAAGTACTTAGCTCTCGTGGTTAAGATTGTGGGTTTAGGTAGTATTTATTCTGAGGTAGAAGGATGTTAGCGAAACCTTAGATGGTCTGGAAGTTTCTTGTAACTGGCTCTTTGGCTATCATTCTGTACTATTTCTTGCTGCTTCAAACTCTCTGAGTTTTCTCCTTCAATTTTACGGTGGCTGTTAGGTTAGGTATCTGATTCTGCACAGAAGACGTCAACTCTTTCTTTTTATATTTTTTTGCCGGCTACTGCACGTTTGATTGAATTGTAGAAATTTAAGTTTCCTGATGGCGTTGTTTTATTTTGCATCTTATGTGCGCTACAAACCGAGTTCGGATTTCAGCACCAATTTAAATCGTCTACCTCCTGCATGCAGCATTCTCTTGTTTTTCAATTTCTATGAAATCAAAATTGAAATTTGTTAAGCTAGGAGCCTGATTTAATTTATGTACAGGTTAAAGAAGGCGGTTATGATTACAAGGTGAACGAAACTGTTAATGTAGTAACTGCAAAGACTTCGGAGCTTGGACAGAAGACATGGGGGATTATGAAAGGAGTCATGGCAATGGCCTCGCAGAAGGTTGAAGAGTATGCCAAAGAAGGAGCTAACTGGAAGGCTGATAACTGGCAACGTAATGATAATGAGAACAATGGATACTATCAAGAGTTTAAGCAGAACGAAGAATCCTGGAATTCTACATCTGGAGGGCAGTCCTCATCAAGTGGGAATTTTAATTCTTTCGGTTCATCTTCTTGGGTTGATTGGGACCAAATAGATAATAGAAAAGAAGAATCGACAAAGGGAAAATCATCCCACAATAATGACAATTGGGCTGGTTGGGATGATCCTAAAGATGATGGATATGATAGTTTCTATCAGACTGCATCTGATACGAATCCTGTTGGTAATAACGGGAAATCCGATGCTACATGGACAGGAGGTGGCTTTCTTTAAGGTTAGTGTTTTGTGGCAGTTACCCGTCTTGTAGATATAAAAAATTTTGATACACTTCTTCTGAACGGTTTTTGTATTGACTGTTGATCTTTTTGTGCATAACTTTTATTGGAAATCCCCCTAGAAGGAGATATCAACTTTACATATGGTTGAAAAACATCTATTTTTGCCTACTTTGTGTTGTTTTGTGGGGTGTGTGTGTTGTGTTTGGGGGGGGGGGCCTCGGGTGTGCCGATTGTTTCTGCTTTAAATTGTAATTTGGATAATGTTAAATGATCGAAGAGCCTTACAGTATGGTAATTCGAATATAACTTCTATATACTGCGATGGTTTAATTCTTTTGTTTCTAGTGCTGTGTTTGACATTATTTTCTTCTTCTTTGTCCAGGTTGAATCTTCAATATTAAATCTAGTTCTCAGAAAATTCACGGATTGCCCATAAACGGACAATTATCGGTAGCACTCTAATGGATGGCTGGAAAGACTTGGCGAGATGGTGCGTATCTAGTGCTGCCGACAACGTATTTAGATCCCATGTTGAAGGGGGGATACACTTTTGTGAAGGTTAGTATATATATGTAAAGGATCTTATTGACCCTTTATATTTTCCTTTTCATTTATTCTTCTCTTTTTTTATTTTTATTTTTATTTTTATTTTATTTTAAAAAAAGCTGTTGATGTGACCTATTGGGGAAAACTTTTGGTGTGTTTGAAAGTAATTTTTATAAGATGTTAAAGTGTCAACAAGGAGGGTTAATTTGCCCAAAATCAAAAGAGAACTATTTTTATTTGTAAGTGAGGAATTTTGGAAGTTTTTTTGGATTTGTATTCTGACTTTCTTTAATTCGCTTTATCTTTTATTCATGTTTAAATATTCTGTCTTGCCTTCGGAGACTGTAATCACTAATCATTCATTCAAATCTCTCGCCAATATGGCCCTCTACGTTTTTTTCCTAACATATACTGTGGATTTTTGTGGTACTAGGAAAACTTAAAAAAAAAAAGGTGGGTGAATCTTAGGTAGGGACTAAAAAATGCCCTGCCGATCCGATGAGACGGGCTTTTAATCATAGCATCATATTTTAATCCGAGATTTCATGGAAGTATTTTACTTTTCTACATGATACGATTTTTACATAATTTTACAGTTCAAAGTCATGACCGATGGTTTTATAGTATTCCAAATAGAATTATGAATGTGCTCATCTTAAATCGAAAACAGTATTTGGTACAAGCGATGATATTACAACGATCGGCATACAAAAATAAATAGAAACATAGTTCCAAGAAAAGAAATCCATGGACCATATTGTTCTCCAATATGAGATCTACTCACTCAGGTCTTGAATGATTTCAAGGGCATATTATTGTTTGTGCCTTGTGGATTACTAACAACTGTAATGGATGAACTCAATGAGATAGCAATTATAACCCAGTAAGTAATTAAAGACAGGGAAATGATTCAGGTCCAGAAATTTTTTTTTTTTATGATATATTATGAAATTAAAAAATAACTTATTAGGGGAAAAGCAGTTATTTTAATTTTGTAAAATCTGTAAAATATTGACATTTGATGATATATGATATTTATGATAAAATTTTTAAGATATTTCTTCTAAAAACGGTAGCGGGAGGAAAAAAAAAAAAAAAAAAAAAAAAAAAAAAAAAAAAAAAAAAAAAAAAAAAAAAAGAGGAAAGTAATGTAAAGAAAAAAGGAAAGTAAAACCTCTTAAACAAATAACTGATCGATTTGGATCAGGCGGAGGCTGAAAAGCCTGCCCCCGGTAATGAGGTTAAAATTAAGGGAGAAGAACACAAATGACGCTTTCATGATTCCCATTGGACATTATTGCTACTATTTGTTGTCATTATCACTTTTCTGACATGCTCAAGAGAATCCCTGGAACATAAAAAAAAGTACAAGATTATCAACAGTGATTAAAAAATCACAAGGGCTGCTGCCAGTGAAATTTTCTCCAAAAAGTAATACAAGGCTAAGAACACAATTAATCAATTTAATAGAAGGCGTTATTCATAAACCCGTTGCCAGCAAAGGTTATCAAAGTTTGTTTGTTCTGTTTTTGTTTTTGTTTTTGTTTTTTGTGTTTCTTTTTTTTTGGAAGGAAGTTGAAAAACGTTGTCATAGTTGAAACTTAAAGAATTCGTGTTAATTGAGGTTGCATATCATTTAAAGTTCATTAATTCATCGCTTTGATATTAAGATTGTTAATTTTTAAAAAAAAAATTTTTTTTACAAAATTGAACATTAGAATTCCATTTTTTTTTTAAACTTTAGAATTCCAAATTCTTAATAGTCGTATTTATGAAAAATAAGAGATCACTTGAAAAGAAATTTTTAGCGGTCGTGGGCTTTGCATTAGTTAAGCAAATGCCAGTTATAGCCTTTCCCAAACGGAAATTTGTTTTTGGTAAATATTACAACATATAGTTACAGTAGAATTAAAGTGTAGCAATTCCTTTTTAGAATATTAGGAATAACATAATTAAGTAGTAATTAGTATGGTCTCAAACCTTAAAACAGAAAAAACCTCCGGTTATAAGGACTTCTTCTTCTTCTTCACTTTTAACGGGTTACGAGATTAAACTTCTTCGGTCCCACGAGGAGTCAAAGACAATAAACAAGAAAAATTAATGAAAAAACAAAACATTAGAGAGATAAGTGAAGAAAAAAGCTAAAAGATAAATTTTTTTTGGGGTTTTTTTTTATAATAAAACAAAATAAACAAAAGAATAAAATAAATGATAGGTGGGTGAGAAATCTTTAATGCTTTTGTTTGAATTTAATATTTTAATTTGACTAGGTGGCTGTTTTGTTCGAATTTAAATATTTTAATTTGGCTGGCTTAGGAGCTAATGTAGCTTAAATGAATAGATTTTATGGTTTAATTGTATGGCTTTTTGTTCTTGATTTTTGCACTTCTTCTAAATCTACAAATAAATAAGCTAAAACTAGATATTTTTTAATTAAATCATTTCAAATAAAAATCATGAAAATTTATAATTAAGACTCAAATGTTATAGCAATTATTCAACAATAATCACATGACTTTTAATCAAAGATAAAGTTGTAACTAAATATTATTTTGAGGAAAACTATACCTCCCAAATATCTTTGAGTAAGTTATAAATCTTTAATGAATGTACAATTTACTTCAAAAATATCTCAAATGGAGGTACATTTTCCCTCCAAAAAAAATTACTAATTTGATTTTAAAAAGTTCATATGTTCGGTATGTGTTTAATTTCTATATAGATTTTGACAGAATATTTGACAGATGGGCGTTTGTGTAATACTAGTGAAGTTCAGAATAGCAATATGTGTGAGACTAAAAGTTAGGATGTATAATTTGGAGACCATTTATTAAAAATAACTTCTTTTTTTATTTTTTGGGTAAAATTTCAAACAGAGCAAGTAAGGAATGATTTAAAAAAGATGAAAACAAAAAGTTACTGACTGACTTTTTAATTCATATTTTGGAAGGAACAATTTATAAGAAAGAGGAAAGGTTAGAAAATGATTACTGCAGTTATTGAGTTCGGATTAGATCCTGATGCAGCAGCTATATTTATGCTTGTTTATGTTTTGTTTGTTGAGTCGTCTGTCGTTTGTTATGTTTTCTTTTGTTTAAAAACTTTGTCGTTTAGTGGCTGCGTCCACTCTTTAAGTTTGATGTCGTTTTGTATTAAACACTAAACGTTATCGTTTTGGTCTTGTACCATTACTAGAGTGGTCAGATTACCCTAGAACTGGTTAGACTTGAGGTAATACAATTCTGAGAAATCTTCCAGACCTTTTGAGATTGTTTATCACCGACCCAGCCGCCATAGCTGGTGTTGGAGCTCCATTCGATTTTCTGATTGCTGCACCAGATCCTTATAATGGTATTTAGGTGTTAGCTACACCTTACACAATTGAAAATGTTAAACTTTATTAAAAGTTATCATCATTAAAGTTTATTATTATTATTATTATTTTTAAATCTGATTCAATTGTAAAATGATAGTCCTTGTGATTGGTTTTAACAAGATTTTTTATTATTAGTTGTTGACGTGTAGTAGCACACACGCAAGTCCTCAGAGATTATGTGAGTTTTTTTTCTTCTTTATATGCTCTTCTCGAATTGAAAATCCATAAAGTAAAAAGGAGTTCTCAAAAAAAATTCCAAGTACAATAAATTCTTTGTGGGCCCTTGAGTTATAAGGATTAACACGTGACTTTTCAAAATATCATTCACTCGTTTGGTTTAGTGTTTAGATTGAGTTTGAGATAAGATAAAATTTATAAATTTAAATTATTGATTTTTTAAAAATTAATTATAAATTATATTAATTAAAAAAAATAAAAATTAAGATAAAAAAATATAATTTAATTAAAGTTAAATTTATTTTTTGGACATAAAATTTATAATTGGTTGAAAAAAAAAAAAATCTGCGAGATGGTGGGAAATAGCAGATTTCATGATTAGAGTGGAAAATAATTGCATAATATTTTCAGGAGCGAAAATTATAGCATAATTTGAATTCAGTTTTATTGAAATTCCCAAAATGCCCCATTATCTTCTTTCCCTCAAATCTTTCCAACTTGCAGACTTGCAGTACCAGATCACTGTCGCCGCCGCCGCAGCCACCGCCGTCGCCGTCGGCTCTCTTCCTGAAAACACAGTAGCCATTGCTAGCAGAGCGTGCAATCGTGATCGTAGCAACTCCAAAGTAAATCGCTAACTTCGTAGCAGCGAAATCGCGGCGGAGGTTTCGAACCTAGACGACAGCACTTCAGATCTCCACCAACACCGTCAGATCTAGCAGTTATTCTTTACTTCGCCGGAGCTCAGCGCCAACGGAGATTCTGAGCTCCGTCAGCAGTCCGTCTTTTCGTTGCCGCTGCAATGAAACTCTTGCGCCTTCTGGAATCGCGAAATCGCGGTAGTTTTTTTGGCAGGCGACGTGGATGACGATCTCGCTGCGACAACTGGTTGGTTCCGATCTGCTTCGCGAGCGCGACCTCGCACGACTGCAGGAATCGCGACCCAACCTCGGCCGGCTTCTCGAGCTCGTCGTCTTCTCTCCGGTGACGGTCAATACGTGGGGGTTTTTTTTTTTTTTTTTTTTTTTTACGGAAACTTCGAGTGGGTTTGGGTTAGGGATATGGGGTAGATCTAGGATTTTGCATAATTTGTGGCTAGTTTTAAATACAAATAAAAATCACTTTTCAAATGAATTAAAAAAAAGGGGAAAAATAATCAGAAAAATGAAATATAATGGAGGTTTGTGACAGGCCCCTTCCCCGCCGCCCCAACCCCCCCACCCCACCCCACCCCACCCTACCCCACATCGCCCCGACGCTGGTGACCTCTCACGGTCCGATCTATGTAGGGCCATGATACCGTGCTTACTTATCTTAAATACTTAACTTTGCAACGATCCGATTTCGTGGAGCCGTTACTTTACCATACTTTATCTTAAAACTTACTTTTGCTTTAAATAAAATACGGAAATGATTTTTTTTCTTATTTTCTTTTTAACTCTATTAAAAACTTAACTTATAACTTAGCTTATACTCATACTTATATACATGTATTCACTCGAGTACCGAGCTTTTAAACCACATTTTAACAAATCATGTTAGTTATTATATACTAGTACCATTGACTTATCATAACATAATACAAACACATTTTTCATAACATATTTCCAAAACCCGTGGCGGTGTCCAACCCAAATTTTATAGTTTGCAGTGTCATCTCTCCACAGTCTTGCATCAAGCAATTGCTGGTAGGTTGGTTACCTACAGCATGAACGTAAGTTATGAACTTATGCTCTGTAAGTACAATATTATATTCTACAAAATGTTTTAGTAAATAATGCATGAATCGATTATGCTCACTTATAAATCAATTATACTTTCTTATGTTAATTTGGATTTGGGCCCCCTACATGTCTTGTTCATGTATGCACGTATCGTGACACATAGCCATGGAGTGGTTGTGGCGACCAGTCCAATCCAACTCAAACCATGAACCAAATCATTTAACATGGAGTGGTTGGGATAGCCAATCCAATCCAACTCAAACTATGGACCAAACCATTTAAACCCGTCCTTGTGGCAAGTCGGTAAGAAAACTTGTTTGTTTTATCTTATTATATGAAAACTTATTCTTAGTTAATCATACTTGAAAACTTAAATCTTAAATGTTTTTTACTTGAAAACTTAACATTGTTCTCATTATGTGATTTATTATTAGTGAACATACTTTTATAATGTCCCAATCATAAAACATAAAACAAAAAACCATAATACTTATATACATCATGTAAATCAATGCATGAATTTTTGAAAAATATTGCAATGTAATAAAAACATTTTGCTCATGCTGTAGGCGGAGTTATACTTACAAGTTGTCTTATGCCCTTTGTCTATCATCCAATCACAGCATGACAATAGGTTATACTCCTGTTTTCAAACAGCGCATAAGATAAGAATCGTTCTATCTTACTACAAACCATAACATACTAGATTGGTATCCAATCCGACTATCCTTGGTAATCTTAGATGCCAACCATAACATAGTAAACCAGTATCCTGTCCGGTTACCATTAGTAATCATGGATACATACCATAACATAATAAACCAGTATTTTATCCAGTTACTATTAGTAATTATATGCCCATAAATGGGTATCCCATCCGATTACTACGGGTAATCATGTTGGAAAAATCAGACCAGATATCAGTAGTTACGACGCAGCGAAAATTTTAAAATTTTTACACCGTTTTCGAAAAGAATCTCATGATGCATATAATAATAAATTAAATTCATGATCAAGCGTATCTTATTTCTCGGATTCCGGAATCACTAGAGCGTTTGACCAACGTGTCTTCTATATTATTCTCGAGTTCCACATCTCAGAGTGTGTGTGGGCACATGTTCTATGAATCAAAGCGACCGGTAATGCTTTCCGAAGTCTAGACCCCTCTTTCTCAATTCCGATGTTCCTCGTTGAGAATATGATCCAGCATCTTCAAAACTACAAAACAGGAACCGGTTAACCTCCTTATGAAAATAATCACTCGGTTTAACCTTCCTCTCAGTTTTGAATTAATGGAATTTTCTCTCTTTTTCTTTCACAAGATAGCCGATTTTTGATGTGGAAGAAACCTAAATTGTTTTTCATCTCACTCCCAAAAAATGTTTTCCCTCTTGAAAAATTCCAAAAAATTAGTTTCTCAAGATTTCCTAACCTTTATATAGAAGTCCAATCCTTTTTCAAAATTTATATCCTTCTTGAAAAATAATTAATAATTAATAATTATTTTTTTCGGAAAAATTTTGAACCAAAAGATTATACAATTTTAGGACTAGATTCATTGAATCTAAAAACGGTTTTCCTAGGAGAAAATAACTTCAAAAAATTCGGTCACCTTTGAAATTCAAAGGTTGATTGGTGGTTCAAATTTTAAATTAAGAATCTAGACCAGTCAAAAGATCCTAGTCCTATCTAGATTCAAATTTCTTTTAATAATTTAAATCAATGGAATATTTTAAATTTTCTTTCCTTACAATAACCGTGCACCTCTTTTAATTAGGAGGGAAAAATTCATGAAATAATCTCCATTATTTAAATCAATTAATAATTTAATGTTAGGAATATATTTGAATAATTTTGAAACAAAATTTTCTTTCTTCCACCTATCTAAAATCCGTGCACCACATTTAGATTAGGAAAGAAAAATTTTGTTTTCCAAAATTAAATAATTCAAATACAATCTTATTTCCAAAATTCAAATTAACCAATCACATGTTGACAAATCATTTGTCTTCAAATTTCACATGTCCAATCCTTTCTGGATTGCATGTTAGAGAGTATTATGTCTTAATAGACATTACTAAATTCTATTTAAATTTACCGATCTCATTAGGAACAAATCCCGAGACGCTATATCGAATTATATGAGCTAATAGAGGAACCCGATGGAAATATGTAAAGAGGCTCCTATAATTGTGAAAAATTAATCCCATATTAATTATTCGTCAATTATCAACTTCAAAACTATTCCACTAAAAGTTTGAAGCTGAACTCGTATTTACATACCGTATTACGAAAGCTCTCTCACGTAATGCTTCTTCCATGATTTATTCATCGCTTGCTTAATCCTCATATGTTATCCATGATTGAATTAAGGACTTTTTCCGTTTTACCTTTTCAATCATTTTAACTTAAAGTTCCATTATTCTCCATTGAAAGAACTACAAATTGTAAAACCATACAATTGGTAAACCATCAGAGAACGCAAAGTAAACCGATGGTCAAGATCTTGTTATACTATCTTTTAATCCCCGAATAATGCCTTTAAGTAGATAACATGTACTGTCGTTAAGATAGCTATGGATTTCATATCTATGAATCTTGATTTCTCCATTCATAAGTCATGCACCCAAAACACAAGTATATTGACCATGGATTAACAGTGTCTCACCTGTATTACATTAAAATACATAAGTCATGGATACGAACTCAAGTAATCATTTCGAGATTAAGATTAATACAGGATCATAATCAAAGCGTCATTGATTCTTATAAATGGAATTATTAAACCGAATCAATTAACACTTTAGGTCCAGTCCAATGTCATATCTCAATACTGGTATATATTAAAGTTTCCACTCGAAACCTATCCGATGGTCAAAACAAATCATCCGTCCAAGGAAGTAGACAACCTTTACAATTTTATCATAAATAAGATCTCCAAATCTTATTCTGTCGATTGCGGACTATTTATCTAGACTGTTATCAAATTACCACGTCTTCTATATATACCCCGTATACATGATGATCCGATATATTACTAACAGTCAAAGAGTATTTTATGTTTGTTCAAAATAACCGTACAATCAACAAATGAAAGTAAATAAGACACAACTTATTAAACATGAATAACCTCTCTTATTAATATCAAAATGTCATATTTACAGAAAATCCCTAATATTGATTTTCTATCCTTATGGTATATATAGATCCCAACAATCTCCCACTTGCCCTAAGCGAGTAAATGTGACATATTACGCATCCCCATGCATTCGACGTGTTCTTCAAATCTTCTGGCCACCAAAGTCTTTGTGAACAGATCGGCAAGATTGTCCTCTGATGCGATTTTGCAAACCATCACATTTCCACTCTCAACAAAGCCTCTGATGATATGATATTTTCTATTAATATGCTTACTCCTCTTATGATGCCTAGGATCCTTGGTATTGGCTACTGCTGCACTGTTATCACAGTAAAGTACCATAGCTTTATCCATACCAGGAACGACCTCAAGGTCACTAAGGAACCTGCGGAGCCATACCGCTTCCTTTGATGTCCCGCTGGCTGCTACATACTCAGCTTCCATGGTCGAGTCAGCAATACAAGATTGCTTAACACTCCTCCATACAACGGCACCACCTCCAAGGGTAAAGACAGATCCTGAAGTCGATTTCCTTGAATCCTGATCTGATTGAAAATCAGAATCTGTGTATCCTATAGGAACAAGGTTCTGACTGGAATACACTAGCATATAATCCCTTGTTCTCCATTGATACTTGAGTATATGCTTGACCGCAGCCCAATGGTTCGGTACTGGATTCGACTGATATCGAGTTACCATTCCAACCGTAAAACAAATGTCAGGCCTAGTGCATAACATTGCGTACATAAGACTACCTACCGCAGATGCATAAGGTACATTTTTCATATGCTCTCTTTCTTCCGATGTATTGGGACAGTCATCTTTAGAAAGTTTGATTCCAATCCTAAAAGATTGGGTACCTTTCTTGAAATCTTTCATAGAAAACTTTTCAAGTACTTTATCAATGTATGGAGCTTGGGAGAGTGCTATCGTTTTGTTCTTTCTATCTCTGAAGAGTTAAATTCCAAGAACATAACTAGCTTCTCCTAAGTCCTTCATGTCAAACTGTTTGGCTAACCAAACTTTGACAGATGATAATATTACCACATCGTTTTCAATAAGCAATATATCATCCACATAAAGTACTAGGAAAACCACTTTCTCGTTCTTGATATATTTATAAACACATGGTTCATCAATGTTTTGTTCGAATCCATAAGTTTTGATTACTTAATCAAACCTAATATTCCAAGAATGAGATGCTTGTTTTAATCCATAAATGGATTTAAGCAACTTGCATACCTTGTCTTCTTGGCCTTTTACCTTGAACCCGTCTGGTTGTATCATATAGATATCTTCTTCAAGAGAGCCATTCAAGAAAGCTGTCTTAACATCCATTTGCCAGATCTCATAATTAAGAGCAGCCGCAATGGAAAAAAGAATGCGGATTGACTTGAGCATTGCTACAGGCGAGAAGGTTTCTTCATAGTCGATTCCTTCTTTCTGCGTATAACCTTTGCTACAAGTCTTGCCTTGAAAGTTTCCACTTTCCCATCTACACCTCTCTTCCTCTTGTATACATACTTACACCCAATCGGTTTTATGCATTGAGGTAAATCTACAAGTTTCCAGACCCCAATGGAATCCATAGATTCCATCTCGGTATTCATAGCCTTTTGTCAAAGACTAGAATCAACATCCTCCATAGCTTCCTTATATGTAGCCAGATCATCAACATGTTCTATGGATTCTGCTTAAAAAACTTCACTATTGAACATGTACCTTTCAGGTCTCCTAATAATCCTCCTACTACGACGAAGCTGCCATGGTTGTTGATTCTTTAGTGGTTTTTCCACAGGGTTTTCTGTGACTTTAGGAATATCCAAACCCGAAGTCATCTCCTCAAGCACTACTTTGCTACGAGGTTTAAAGTCTTCCACGTAACTTTCCTCTAGGAATGTTGTATGTGTAGAAACGAAGACTTTGTTTTACTTTGGATTATAGAACAGACCACCTTTTGTCCCTTTTCGATAGCCAACAAACAAGCACACTTCTGATCGTGACTCCAACTTCTTCGCTTCCTTGTCTAGGACGTGTGTCGGACAACCCCAAATTCGAATATGATTCAAATTAGGTTTCCTACTCATCCATGACTCGTAAGGAGTTTTAGGAACCGATTTGGAGGGAATGTTATTCAGAAGATAGCATGCAGTTTGTATGACGTGCCCCCAAAATGACAAAGGTAATGTGGAGTAGCTCATCATAAACCGGACCATATCCAATAGGGTCCTATTCCTTCTCTCAGCTACATCATTCTGTTGAGGAGTACTAGGTGCAGTCAACTGGGATTGTATTCCATTCTCTATCAAATTTCTAAGAACTCATCCGATAGTATTCCCCATCTCGATCCGATCGAAGTGTCGTAATGGACTTACCTAATTGTTTCTCCGCTTCAGCCCGAAATTCTTTGAACTTATCGAAGGCTTTGCTTTTACGGGTCATCAAATAGATATATCCATACCTTGAGTAATCATCAATAAAAGTGATATAATACTCATACCTACCACGTGTTTTTATGTTCATGGGATCACAAACATCCATATGCACAAGTTCTAAAAGTTCCTCGGCACGACCATCCTTGGTAGCAAAGTGCCGTTTAGTCATCTTGCCCTCCAAACAGGATTCACATTGTGGCCAAGATTCAACCTCATACAAGTCAAGGCATTCCTCCTTTGCTATCCTTTGAATTCTTTTAAGGCTTATGTGACCAAGTCGTAAATGCCAAAGATATGATTTGTTAGAGTGAAAAGACTTATGTCTTCTAGAGTTCTTTTCCAATTCTGTATCAAGCAATGAGTGCATCTTAGGTTTGATAAAATAAAGATTTCCATGCATCCATCCATTACAGATAAGAGAATTATTTTTCCTAATAACAACTATTATTAAAAGAAACTGAATAAGAATCTTTAATCAAACAAGCTGCCGAAATTAAGTTCCTCTTAAGACTAGGAACAGAAAAACAATGTCTCAAAACAATAAACCTAAACTCATCAAAATAAAGATGCACTTCTCCCACTGTTTCTGCTTGCGCCAACATCTCATTGCCAGCTCTTAACGTGAAGTTCTCCTCATGCAGACTTCTCGTTACCTTGAACCCATGTTGAGAAATACAAACATGGTTAATAGTTCCTGAATCTATAACCCAATGGTCCTTAGATTCTTCCACTAAGCAACCCTCAAGATACAGGATATTGAAATTACCTTTCTGCTTTTGCAAAACTAGGTATTCTCGGCAATCCTTCTTGAAATGTCCTTTCTTCCTACAGTGAAAGCACTTAGCCTTTTTGGGATCCACCTTTCGCTTCTTAGTCTTGGTAGACTTCTTAGAAACAGGTGTATTCACCACAGACTTATTCCCATTGTTCTTCCGCTTTTCCTTTTTCCTTTAGGGATTAGGAGCAGGCGAACTAGGTTCAGCCAAATTTGCCTCAGTCTTAGATTCATAACTATTAAAGATGTTCTCAAAGGCTTGCAACTTTTTTTATCAATTCTGTTAGAGACATCTCTTTCCGGTTAAGGTTGTAGGATGCCTGAAACAAATCAAAATCTTTAGATAAGGTTTGGAAAACTATCACCAATTGAGTTGCAGCATCGATCTCAGCCCCATTTGTCTGAGCGTCAGACAAATAAGCCATGACTTTCATCATGTGCTCCTTGATGGGAGTTCCAACTTTCTGCCTGCAGTTCATAAGACCTTTGATAGCATCGGTCTTAGCCTGGATAGTTTGTTCACCAAACAACTCCTCCAGGTTATCCATGATCTGCCTAGCAATTTGATGTTCCTCATGGTGTTTCTGGAGCACATTAGACATGTTCGCCTGAATATAGCACATGGAACTTAGGTTGGAATTGTCCGAGCACTCAAGCGCTACAAATTCCCTATCAGGAGTATCGATCGCAGGCGTAAGTGGTCGAGGTTGGGTTAGGACGAAATTGTATTTCTCAAAATTTAGGACGATAAGCAAATTCCTTTTCTAGTCATTAAAGTTTTTGCCTATTAATTTGTTTTGCGTAAGTATCACAGATAAATGGCCCGACATTTTGATCTATAATAAGAAAATATATAATAAGTATGAGCAAACATCCTACCAGTTTATAAAATATGATTTTGTAACGAAACAAAAAGATCTATATGCAATCTAAATGTTCATGTGTAAAACCCTTAAAACACATACCTTACAACAATAATTCCGAGCTTCTGCTTTCTAAGCTACCGAGGGATAGTCATAGAATAACTAGCTAAGAACACGGATCCCTTCTGATTAATACATATTCGAACATGGAGCAAACTCCATTAAATATATATTAACTATCATTTATTTGGCCACTACTTTACATATCAGAGCCTCGAGGGAGGATTAATAAATAAAGTAACATGAGTGTATAACCATCGTTTTCAATTTTGAATCCATATTTTACATTCTCCACCGAGGGGTGATCTAAATATAAAATATGCTAAAAATTCTTATTCTTTCAGAAATCCAAATCAGTGTGCGCTCTAGGTAAGATACCTATCCGAAGGGAATTCTCGGGTCAAAACCGAGTAGTAGACACTACCATGCATAACTATTGGACCAATGATGGAGGCCGTAGGTCTTAGTGTATAAAACCTTCTCCCACTCAATCTTTTAAATTAGGGTTTTTGTTTTTCATGCATAAACAATATTTATTGAGTGGCACTCCCTAGTCTATATGGCATGTTATTAATACATCACGAAATAGTATATTATATTCATCTAGCAACACATCATCCATGGTTTGCAAAATATGTAAATAGCCGTGGATCATGATTCCATCCTAGAGAAAAGAAAATTGTAAAATTTACTAAAATTAACCGAAACATATATTAGCCTTCATTTGTAGATCCATGCCTTGTATCCTTCTTCAATGTGTCTTCCTTCTTCAATGTCACATCTTTTTAAATTTAAATTTAAAATTCAAATATCAAAAAAGATTATATGTGATTTTTAATTTTAATCAAAATTACAAAATATCAAAATTTAAATAAAAAATCTGATTATTTAAATTTTAAAATTCAAAAATTTCAAATTTCAATTTTCAAATTTAAATCTTAAAATTTTAAAATTCATAATAATATCCATTAAATTTAAATTTAAATTTTCAATTTTGATTTCCAAATTATCAAGATCACATATCATTGGAAAATTAAATTTTCAAAAAGATTATGTGATTTTTTTTATTAAAAAATATTTTTTAATTAAAAAATAACAAAAAATATAAAATCACATCCATTGAAAATTTCATACCTTCGTTCATCTTTAATCTCCTCGAATCCATTGCATCCCAAATTTTATAAAAAAAAATTCCTATGCCGTTTCCGGCTTACAAAAATTCTAGGAATTGAAAGAACAACCTAGCGGTGATAATATACCGCATCTATTACACTTGAAAATCCTATATACAAATTCTAACCTCTATGAATCATGACCGGCAAAATTGAACAAGTATCATATATTATAAAAATAATATGAAGCATTCATTCATCCATACATCCATTCATAATATATTTAACATACACAAAATAAAACCTAGAGTGCCAACTCTTTAAAATATTTCATTAATGCATAGAGAGAAATTTATTCGATCAAATAATTTATATTATATGCATAATCGTGAGTTGACTCTGATATCAATTGTTGGAAAAATCAGACCCGATATCAGTAGTTATGGCACAGCGGAAGTTTTAAAATTTTTATACCATTTCCGAAAAGAATCTCATGATGCATATGACAATAAATTAAATTCATGATCAAGCGTACCTTATTTCTCAGATTCCGGAATCACTAGAGCATTTGACCAATGTGCCTTCTCTATTATTCTCGAGTTCCACGTCTTAGAGTGTGTGTGGGCACACGTTCTACGAATCCAAGCGATCGGTAATGCTTTTCTGAAGTCTAGACCCATCCTTCTCAATTCTGTTGTTCCCCGTTGAGAATATGATCCAGCTTCTTCAAAACTACAAAACAGGAATCGATTAACCTCCTTATGAAAATAATCACTCGGTTTAACCTTCCTCTCAGTTTTAATTCAATGGAATTTTCTCTCTTTTTCTTTCTCACAAGATAGCTGAATTTTGATGTGGAAGAAACCTAAATTGTTTTTCCTCTCATTCCCAAAAAACGTTTTCCCTCTTGAAAAATTCCAAAAAATTAGTTTCTCAAGAATTCCTAGCCTTTATATAGAAGTCCAATCCTTTTTCAAAATTTATATCCTTCTTAAAAAATAATTAATAATTAATAATTTTTTTTTCGGATAAATTTTGAACCAAAAGATCATACAATTTTAGGGCTAGATTCATTGAACCTAAAAACGTTTTTCCAAGGAGAGAATATCTTTAAAAAATTCGGTCACCTTTGAAATTCAAGGGTTGATTAGTGGTTCAAATTTTAAATCAATAATCTAGACCAGTCAAAATATCCTAGTCATATCAAGATTCAAATTTCTTTTAA
>CM046372.1:13176784-13279411 GCA_025413025.1 Ficus hispida
CCCAATTAATTTTATTTCATTAAAATACGTTATTTTTATTCAATCGTCCAGATTGAAGTAGTCAATTTAATATATATTATATATATTTTTAGAAAGATTAAAATAAAAATTGTTGAATAAAAACTTTTTTTAAAATTAGAATATTAACGTAACGATTTTAATAATAATTCGTATTTTATTGGTCTATTTTTTAGTTATATTGTTAAAATGTTTGTTTTATTTAATTTAACTATTGGGATTTTAAAATATTTTATTTTTTTTATGCTCGATTTTTGTGAGTAAACTAAAAAAGCAAACATAAATCAATCATATGATTTAAAAAAATGTTTATCCGACACTTAAAAATAAGTCCTTTTTCTTCTCCTAAATTTGAGTAAAATAAATTGGAAGTTGTATTTTCAAATAAAAATCTTTTGTATATTTTGATAAAATATGGTATTTTCAAGTAAATCTCGTATTCTTAAATAAATACAATATTTTCATTAAAATAAAATATTTCTAACAAATATTTCCAATTAATATATTTCATTAATTGAAATCACCTAACAAATTCTTTGAAAAAAAAAAAAAAAAAACTTGACGCCTAAAATACAAAATTAGACATTTTTATTACTTTTATTAAGCAAATACATTATTTAGCCACCACTATATTTTTAAAATTTTCATAGCAGCTCCTACTCAAATCCCTAGATCTAACTTCTCCAAGCAGTACCACTGCCATTGCCACCGAACTTGCCAAATGTCGAAGCTTGATCTACCAACAAAGATCGCGACCTCGTGACCTTCGCCGCCATCATTGCCAGTCGCTGAAGATTGGGACTCCGTCCATGGAACAACCCAACATCGTTGCCGAAAACCATCGCAAATCCAACTGTACCTACAACAAAATGCCAACAAAACCAAAGAAGAGATCCATCCCAGCTATCTCTTCACAGTCTCATCGCTGGCTTCACAATCTCGATATCGTCGCTTGATTTGCTAGAGAGCGCATTAGTATCTCACCGGCGTTGCATCCCACAATCAAACAACAAATGAGAGAGAGAGAAATGGAGGGAGGGAGGGTGGGGCAATCAAACAACAAACGAGAGAGAGAGAGAGAGAGAGGGAGGGAAGGAGGTGGGGGGGAGGGGAGAGGGAAGGAGGGAGAGAGAGTGGTATCTCCGCCACCATTCCGACGCCGAGATCGCAACGATCACTCCGTCACTGGTGCGACATCCATCTGCAGTCAGTTTTAGAGAGAGAGAGAGAGACCGAGGAGAGAGATAAAAGTGAGATACTGGAAATAAAGTATGTGCAGGGAGACAATAGTAAAATTAGAATAAATTAAAATTAAAATATGTTATAATTTATCATCATTTTAAAATATGCTATAGTTTTTATAAGTACTTTTTAAATATGCTATTTGTTATTGTTTTCCAAAAAAATGTTCATAATTCTTATAGATGATGATCATAAGTACTAAATAGAGATGCTTCACACAATTAGAAAACTGTTCATAGATTTGTGTAGTGAAAACTACAAAAACAATGGGGAAATTGATGCAATGTATCTGTTACGAAAAATAACGAGAGTAGGTAATAGAAAAATGAAAATAAGAACACACAGATTTATATGTAAAACTCTAGACGGGAAAAAACCACGGGCAGAAGAGAAAAAAAATCTAATATATTAAAGATCAATACGAGAAAATCCATTACAATACATTATATATATATGTACGGGTCCATACCAATCGGGCTTATCGGTCTGATCCCTCTGTTACTACCATAAATCCTAAAAAAAAATCTCACAACTAAACCTCCACCACATATGTCACACTACGAGTTTTTTGAACTGAGTCAAACAGAATTTGGGTCACTAAACTCTAACAGTATCAATGGCCTAAGTAGAGCAATTTTGAAGGAAGACAGTTTTGTGACCTGAATGAAACATTCCAAAAGTTACATAAATAAAAAGAAATAATTGCACAAAATGTCTATTTTTTGAGTCCCTTTTTGAAATATATCTATTTTTCAATAATATTATGCATGTCTATTAAGAAATAAATATCTATAGTACTTATTTTGCCTTTTTACTATAATTGACATCATTTTAATTTTATTTAGATTCTTTTATTTTCCTTTTTTTTTAATTTTAATGATGAGTATTTTTTTGTTGATAAATGTAAATTACCTTTACTAAAACAAAATTAGTTATAAACATCAAAGTAACTATAATAAATATAAAATATTTACTATAAAGATGATGGTTTATACTAAATAATAAAAGCAATACAAAATATTAACGATAAACATTGATGAATATTCATACTTTTCATATAAAAAACCAATGAATTCTTAATGAAAAAATATATTTATTTATGTAATCCACTATAAATCAAAGGGTTGTCATTTTGTTTTAATCAAAAAAATTGAAAAATAACACAATTAATGTAATCAAATTCTTAATGAAAAAAATATTATTATTTATATAAATTAGTAAAAATGAAATCAAATATATTTTTATGATAAAGACAGATTTATTATATGAAATATTTTTTGAGATTTTTCTTTTTCTTTATTTAGCTTTTTCACGTTAATGTGAAATCTGATTTTAAAAAATATTCCATTTTTTGGTTCATTATGAATATTTACACATTTTTTACAATAAATCAAAAAAATTTCAAAGTTTTCTTTTCTATAATTCTTTTTGCGATTATATTAAATCAACGTCAGCCTTATTTGGAAAACATCTTAGATTCCTTTTTTTTTTTTTTTGTAATTTCTTTATTTTTTAATTATCCATTCTTTATGAGTGGTAAACTTATCTTTATAATTATTCTTTTAGATGTTTATGTGAATAAAAAGAAAAATAGACATATTTCAAATCAATATCTCTAATTTGAATATCTATGTAAATAACCCAAATAAGAAATATATTCACCTACTTAAATTATAGTAAATTAAATAGGGTAGATAAAATTGATCAACATGAATTTGGTTGATGAATATTAAGAGTTGCGTAATTAGGTAGGCACATGCAATTTTTTAAGATCTTGGTAAAGTCCTGCTAATTGGAATATATATATATAATATATATATATATATATATATAAAGATATGAGTCTCTGCAAAATAAGGCTGGAATTGTCCTGCAGCAACTCTACCCATCTATGTGGCTACGACACTTTCGGTTGCCATTAATGAATCCTTTCGTCTGAAAGCTACCCAGATTGGTCCCTGTGTAATCAGAATTTGCACAATATACATATATCTTTTTTTGGTTGAAATATATCCCAGCTTATATATATTAGGGTAAGTTTGTGATTATGTCTCATTTATATACCATTCGATATAATTCATTTTTAAACCGTTACGATATAATTGAATGACTAAGATACTATTTATGTATGATAATTATAATACACATTATCACATAGTATTATATATTAAAAAATAAAAAAATAGACATTAAAAAAAATCAAAGAAACTAAAAAAAATTGGCCGCCGACCATCCACCGGCAGACCCCCCACGCTCGCAATGAGCGCCTCCCCCCCTCCCTGACACAGATGAAGACCCCTTCCCTTCTCCAACTAGATATGTGCCCCCTACCGACACTGACAAAGACAACCCCACACCCTCGCTAACTAGATCTGCGCCCCCCCTCCCCGAGCCAGTCCCCCCCCCTCCTGCCCCACCCAGCCGATGCTGACAAAGGCTCCCCCTACCCCAAACCAGATTTGCGCCACCATCCCCTCCCCTCCCGTGTTCCTCGCCAGCTAGATTCGGCCACCCCACAACCTAGGCCCTCCCCCTCCCATGATGACAAGGCCCTCCCTTCCTGAGGCTCGAGACCCTAGGTGACAAACCACTTACCCGCGAGCCCGAGATGATCCCAATCGATAACCTGCGACCGACCTTGCGATGCCTCTGACAACAACAAGCCCCTGCCTTGCCGACGTTGAACCGCTGGTGAGGAGCTCCCTCCCAGCCCCCCTCCAAGTCGTTCATCGGCCAGATCTGGTTTTTTTTTTTAATTTCTTTTTTTTATTATGTGTTTAATTTATTAATTACTCTATAATACTATGAAGTAATGTGTATGATAGTTATCATGCACAAACTAATATATCAGCAGTTTGATTACATTGTAACGGTTTAAAAATGAGTTCTATCGATAGGGTATATAAATAAGACTCTATCATAGATTTACCATATATATTATAGATGAAATGGATAAACATTTTTCCAATATCCATGGCAGACAAGAAAAATGTATATGTACACATTTGAATGCAATGCGTTCTTCGTTTTTTTCTTTAAAAAAAAAAATTGAACTTTTCCTAATTTGTACCAAAACAAACTGAAATATGGAAACTTTTTGTGTGGTACTCTCTTGGTGATTTGTGATTATCATCAGTTGTTGCATGTCGTGTTAGCTTGTAATCTCACAAGTACACAAAATCATCAAGTAATACAGTGATTGAGTGAGATTATCGTCCCACGGGGATTGTTCTCCAAATTGAAACCAAGTACCATGGCTATTAGCAACCTAATTTTATCTAAGCAATCGTAAATTGAAAAATAGACTGAACTAAGCAATTAGTTTAAAATAAGAATCAAGTAAATAAATGCAAATGAAAAGATGGATTGAAGGGAACTTGATGATATGTGAGATTTGGGGGTTTCGATTTCACATGACCAAACTATGCTTATCAAATTCAAGGCTTGATAATCAAATTCATTCAAATCATTAATCATATACTCCTATATTAATTTCACTCCCTTTCCCGAGTGCCGAGTAAAATAATATGCTATTATCCCTATTAACTCAATCAATTAAGTACTTATTATGCAAAACCTAATCTAGTGATTGTCCAAGTCATATTGGCCTCCTGAACTTTATATCACTATGGGTTGTATTTTCCAAATCTCAACATATAAAATTAACTCTCTCAAGCTTAATTTTACACATCTAATAACATAATTTAATTAAAAAATCAAATTAGGAAAAGGTATAGAGAAACACAAATTATTCAAAATGGGATTCAATCAACAAACGTTAAAATCATCAAAACATAGTCATCATCAAGCTATATCAAACCCCCTTGCATTAGAGTTTAACTAGACATCAAAGTTCTCAAATCCATAACCAAATTCGAAACAAACATCAAACCCATGTTCAAGCACAAATTCAAAGATAAATATAAGTTCAAGAGCTAAAAAGAAAAAGGAAATTAGAATAAAGAAGAACTAGTTGGAGAAGAGCTCTCTCAAATCTTCAATCTCCTTGAATCTCCAGGAAAAGCCCTAAAAAACCTTAAAGTTTTCTCTTTCGTTTTTCTAAAATTTGGGTCTCCTAAAGCTCTCTCAAGTCCTAGCACTTTGCCCCACTGGCACGTCCGATCATGAGGGATCGAAGAGCTTCGAGAGCACGACACCCGCTGGGTAGCCCATACAGTCCCGCCCACGTGGTCGTAGCCGATCATTGCATATCAATGACATACAGGTCTACTGGATGCCCGACATGGAGATGGTGGACCGGGTAGGTGACTGCCCAGTGTACACAATAGATTACTTCACCCCGGCGGTCACCTTGCAATATCTAGAAGCGCTTCGGGAAGAGCTTGGGATCCCTAATGATGTAGAGATGATGGTCTTGGGACCAAATGACCTACCTTCTCGACCTCTCCCCGGCTACATAACACTATCTACCGAGTTCTTTCGAGTAGGGTTATGCCTGTCGTTTCACCCATTCTTTTAGAGGGCGTTCTGGAGACTCAACGTTGCCCCGATGCAACTCAATGTCAATGCTTATTGGATTTTGATAAGTTGCTTCGTCCTTTGGACAAAGAACTACACCTCGGAGTTGCCGTTTTCGGCCTTTCAGAACCTCTACCATATGAAGACGACTCCTTCATCGGCCCGGTCATCTTATTTTCAAGCTTACCAGGTGATCTTTGACTTCGACAAGAATTATAAGCACCTGTGGTTCTTTGCGATGGGTCAGTGGTTACATGGTCAGCTGAACTATGAACAGGTCCTTCCCTCGAAGCGAGTCCCCATCATATTTAGGAGGGGATATGTGTGGACACAAGGGCTATACACGGAGATGAGCAATTTGGAGAAGATCGAAAGACTCCGTGAGAAGGCGGACCCAGAGCAAAACTAAAATCAGTTATTGTCAATTGACAGTTTGGCCAAGTACAACTGGTTCGGTTCCCCTTCAACGTCCGACTACCCGTACGACCACCCAAGAACAATGAGGCCCAGGGTGGTCATGGTGGCGGCATGTATGCCTGACTCGGTGGTCCATTGTCGTGTCCAGACAGCTATCACCGTCGAAGTCGCAAACACATCTGATCAGTCTGAAGTTCCGTGGGGAGTGCCGGTAACCTTAACCCATGGTCTGTAGTTCTGCAGTTCCTTCCCGGGGGCTTAGGGTCTAAGGATTGCCCATGAAGACTTGGATAAGGTGATCGAGTAGATCTACCTAGCGCGGGGTCTTCAGATCGAAGGTTGTCTAGCTCGTTTGTTTTGTTAAGGTGTTCTCCCAGTCAAGTGCTAATATCACTGTATATTTCATTTGTAGAACTGGGGATGTTTGAGCAGGGACAACATGGGAGTAAGCGATCGAGTGACCAGGATAGGGTTGCCCGATTGCAGCAAAAGTTAGTAAAAATGGGTGATGGCAGCAAAAGCAGTCCCAGGAGGTTTGTCCCTATCAGCTGGCCCCCTTCCGACCTCCTGTAGCCTGGGTCATTCAGCCATGAGAAGAGCATCTGCCATCTGAGCCTGTTGCTCGTGGTAGACGCGAAGATTCAAAGGCTCGTGATCCTTCAGCCTCGGTCTCCGGTGTCGATCCGGTCAAGAGGAAATCCTCCGTTCAACGGACAGTCATCACAAAGTTTGATATCCAACTTTTCTGAAGTAAGGGAATCTTCTCGGTGTTCCGACCATGTCCAGAGCAGCGAACATATGATTAATAAGCCAGTCGAGGTCGTCTACCTCGCTTTCTCTGGCAATGCTACAGCACGAGGCTACTCCAACCACATAGAGGGAAAGGTGGCTTCGCTGGGGGCGAATGTCAAGAAGTTGAAGGATGCTGAGAAGGCGGCCTCCGAAAAGGAAAGGAAGGCCGAATAGCAAGTGGCCAAGGCGGAGGAGGCCCGCCGGAAGGTGAAGGAAGCCCATAAAAGGGCAGAGGACGACATGATCGCCATCTGGTATGAGCATTCGTGCTATTTCCAAGAGGCCCTTCCTGCTGTACTTGATCAGAATCGACAACAAGCGGTCGTCGATTACCAGAGGTCGGCCGAATTCAAGGCCCATCTCCTTGCTAAATATAAGGAGGGAATGCGGGACATGAAGGCCGGTTTTTCCATGCCCAATCTCACGGTAACCAGGGGACTGGTCTTTTGTGCCTGAGATCTCTAGGGAGACCGTGCTTGAGGAGGAAGGGCTGGTGGATGGAGTCGAGGAAGGGGTGGTTACCGAGGGTGTCCACGTGACTGTGGATGTTGTGGTCATTGATGAGCCGGAGGCTCATTCTGACTCGGTCACAACCGAACAGGCTGCTCCTGCTGACTACCAATCTTAAAAAAAAATTTTTAATGGGCTCGGGGTACTCCAATTGTACCTTCCTCCTCATTAAGTTAATGAAAGTTGTGGGAACTTTTTTTCAACACTCTATATCTAATTTTAGTTTGTATTATTGGCATTGTTATTGTTAATTTATTTTATCCTTACTATTGGGTCTGCTCGAGCAGACTGTTGTGGGGCCCTGCTCACGCATCTGCTATGGTCAGCTTGGGTTTATTCCTTTCACTACTACAGAATGTCGATTTCACGACGGTTTTTAACCATCGTGGAAGGTATTCACGATGATTCTCCAACCGTCGTGGAACCCAGAGTCGTAGAATCTTTTAATATTCAACGACGGTCTTTTTCTCGTCATGGAATAGGTAAAATAGGACCAAAAAATAGATAATTTAATAACATACCATGACGGTTTTTGGTTAACAAAACCATCGTGGAATTAAATCTAGTACGATGGTTTTTGTGGAAAACCTTCGTGGTACATAAAATACCACGACGATTTAGAATCTTCACCGTCGTGGTAGACCGACGTACCATGACGGTTTATATTAGCCACCGTCGTGGTAGTGTTACATACCACGACGGTGAGTTTATGTACAGTTGAAACCGTCGTGGTATGTAGTATACCACAACGATTACTATAAGTCACCGTCGTGGTATACAACATACCACGATGGTGACTTGACAAAAACCGTCGTCGTAGACCGACATACCACGACGGTTTATGTAAGCCACCGTCGTGGTAGTTCTCCTTACCACGACGGTGGCTCTATGTAAAGTTGAAACCGTCGGGGTATATTGGCCTACCACGACAGTTTCGATATGCCACCGTCGTTGTAGGTGATGTACAACGACGGTGCATCTACAAACCGTTGTGATATACGTACTTCCACTGTAATACCCGAAATTTCGATGAAACTATGATTTCCTTTTAGACAAGGAAAATCCCGAGTCTTACTCTTGGATGTCGATATAAAACTCACGATCTGAGTTAAATATCAGTATATGTTTGAGTTCTCGTTTAATTAGCTATGAGACTCAATAAGCAGTTTGCTTAGTCATGCATCTGACCCTTGAGCAAAAAGGGAAGAAAAATTCTATGATTTCATGCTGGTCAAATTTTGACCGAAAAAGTCAAAGTTGACCGAAAAGTCAAAGGTTGACCAGGGAGGTCAAATAGATGAAGGTGTGAGATATAGCAAAGCAGTATGGAATTATACTGTCAAAAACCTTCATTACGGACAATTTAGCAAGCATAAGCTGTGAGACCACCCAAGAAAATCAAGCACACCAAGTATGGTATTAAGGGCAAGAAAGGTGCCAAGAGATAAGAAAAATTTTATACAGTCCGTTTTTACACAGATGAATTTTGGACTGTAGTACAGTATAAAAATATTGTGTTTAAGCAAACACAGTATTAGAAATATCTGTGTAGCAGAAAAATGGACTGAATATTGAGGACAAGCCAAACAAGGCCTTATGATGACATAGCCTTATCTTGGATTTATGACATCATAATTGGATTAAATAAGCTTGGAAAGAAAGCAAGGAAGGCTCTAGAAGAGATGACATGGCCGGCCACCTCAGGGGCAAAAATGCCAAAATTTTATCTTTAGGGGTTAAAGTGAAAATTTTGGAAAATTGATGATGTGAGCAAAATGATGTCATCAAGATGATGTCATCAAGGTGAGATAAGCTAGATCTCCAAGTAAGGGGCCGGCCACCTAGAGGGCATAAATGCAAGAATTTTAACTTTCGGGGCCAAAATGCAATTTCTAAAAAATAGGTGATGTAAGCAAGATGATGTCATCAAAATGATGTCATCATTTGCTTGGAGAACAAGGTGATGGCCGGCCACCTCATAGGGGTATTTGTGCAAATTTTGTGCAAATATTCTTGTTCCAAGGGTATTTAAGCAAATTTTGGATTAAAAACAAATCCAAAATTTAATTAATTTTCAGCTATAAATAGGGCATGAGGGGGGCGGTTTTTGGCAGCAAAAATCATCCCAAAACTCTGCCCAATTTTCTCCAAAACCTCCCTAGAAACCGAAACCCAAGAGAAAAAAATGGAAGGGCCGGATTTTGTGAGAAAGAAAAAGAGTGGAAAAAAAAATTGGAAACCCATTTTTTGGCTTTGAATGGCCGGCTGTGGGTTAGCAAGAAAAGCAGAAAAAATGCTAGGAATAGGAGGAGAATGGCCGGTTATTGGCAGCCAAGGAGAAAGGAGAAAAATGCACCAAACCCCTAGCCTAGCCTTGTGTGCATCGAGGTAATCTCCGTTGATCTTAAGCTTTTCGTTTAAGCTTTAAATTTGGAAATTTAAATGTATTTCCAGCATTGGATGTAAGAGCTTAAGCTCACCTTTTAGTGCTTGATTGTGCATGATTAGGGTGGTGGTCTCTAGTTTATATTTTTGATGCATGTTTATGGGTTTTTGAGTTTGCCTATTACATGTTTGTTATATGTTCCCATAGAATTTAGAATGATTGTATGATTATGTGATTGATGGAATGGAACGTTAGAAACGATTGCATGCATGATTTTAGGCTCCCGCTGTGGTCGGTTGAGGTAGCGTGCACGTTTTAGGACGTAAAACGAAATTAAGAACCGAAACTGCCAGTCTCGGGTCAAGACTGGGCAGTATTCTGAAAATGGTATTTTGAGGCCCTTAGAGGCCGAATTTGAAGAAACTCAAAACTACAAAGTTGTAGATAATGGTTTTTCCTAGAGGGCAACGAGGACCGTTTTTCAAAATAAGGCTCCAATGGCCTCCGTTTTTACGAAAGTCCGAGGCTAATCTGCCCAGACCTAGTCTACACGTCCAGTAAGTTTCAAATTAAAACTGACAAGAATCCAAGCAGAACTGAGTTTTCCTCAAAACATGAAAGTTGTAGTATTATCCGAGATCTACAACTTTTATGAAGAAAGTTTTATCAAATTATGAACAGATTTTAAAGTACAATTTGATTCCCAAAACTATGCAGGAAACAGAAATTCCAGCACAGGATTTTCAGAAAAACAGTGCATAAGCAGGAAATTCTTACACATGCACTGATAACCAAAGTTTAAGAAACTGTTTTAAAGATTGTTTTCAGAGCTTGACAAGTTTTTAACTGCCTTTGCTTAAATGTTAAGATTTTATGAAAATGCGGTTTTCATAAAGATTTTTAAAGAAAAATTGACAAAGGTTTGTCAAGAATAATTGAAATACGCCGGGTCCTATGGTGGCAACTATAGGACAGATAGTAACCGGAGAGGTTACCTAATTTTATTGGGCCAAATAAGTTGGGTTACTTATAGTAACCACATGAGATACCCGAGATAGGGGGTTGGGCCTAATAAGATTAGTAACCTAATACTATTTAAGAATGGTTGGGCTTAGTACCCAAGGTTATCAGAAGTAACCTAGCATGATGCTGGTTAAGTATGTTGGGCCATAAACCCTAGGGTTACGGCAAGTAACCAAACAAGCTATCGTAAGTTGTTATAGGAGGGAACATATAATATAACTAAGGCTACTCATAAATGTTGGTTAGGACACCAACATTTAATGATTATGATTTATGGTAAGATAGAATGTCTATGGCTCTTATCTTACATCCTGTTTGGAAACAGGAGTAGGAACTGTTGTCGTGCCGTGATTCGGACGATTAACCAAAAGCATAGGACGACAAGTAAGTATAACTCCGCCTACAGCATGGGCAAAATGTTTTTAAAGAACATGTTTTCAAGAAATCATATGTTGATGATTTATGATACTATGTTATGATGCTATGTTATGAGGTTTAAGTCATGATGTTTATGATAAGATGAAATGTTAGGATGCTATGTTATGAGGTTTATGATAAGATGAAATGTTAGGATGCTATGTTATGAGGTTTATGATAAGATGAAATGTTATGATGCTATGTTATGAGGTTTATGTCATGACGTATATGATAAGATACTATGTTACTATGCTATGCTATGATGATTTATGTTACGACAGTTATGTAATGGTTCATGTTATGTTATGTTTTAATATAGTGACATCATGTAGCATGTCCACTAATATTAACTACATGGTAAGAACACATGTTAAGATAAGCTAAGGTCATTGTGTCGTACCGACTTGCCATGATGGCGAGTTTAAATGGTTTAGTCTATGGTTTGGGCTGAGTTGGATTGGCTGCCCCAATCACCCCATGTTAAACAGTTTGTTTCATGGTTTGAGTTGGTTTGGATTGGCTGCCTCCAGCCATTCCATGGTGATGGACCACGGTACGTGCACACATGATATGCAAATAAATAAGAATCAAGATAATAAATGAAAATTTAATCGATTCATAAGAAAACCTAATTGGTTCATGCATTCCTTTGTTAAAAATGTTTTGCGGATTGCACGTTGTACTTACTGGGCATAAGCTCATTACTTACGTTCATGCTGTAGGTTAAGCAACCTACCGGCGATACGTGATGCAAAGCTGTGAAGGCTGGTGCTACAGGTTGTGAAATGTGGGATGGACACCGCCACGGGTTTTGAATTTATGCTATGTAAAATATGTTTTGAAAAATATATTTTAAAGACGTGTTTTATGTTATGTGACAGTATGGATAAGGAACTGTTTCCAAGAAGAAAACTATTTTTAAGAAATTGTTTTCAAGAACGAGTTAAAGAATGGTTTTCAATGATGACGGCAAGCAAGTTGCCTCGTGTCGTACCAACCCACACTAGGTTGGGTTTGGTCCACGGTATGATTATGTTAGCTTTCAATATGATTATGAAAGCTCAGTACTCGAGTGAGTACATATGATTATGCATGAAGATAAGTTAAGTTCAAAGTAAGAAAAGAAAAAAAAATTTTACTCCGAATTTTCCGCAGTTTAAGCTTTTTAAATTAAGAAGTAAGTTAAGCAAGTAATGTAACGGCCCACGTCTGCGCAGTAGGACGCCCCTACGCGTGACGGTTCGGGGCGTTACATCCACGGCGGTTTCTGTTGAAATCTGTCGTGGTATGTTGTCAAGTAAACAAAAAAAAAAAAAAAAAAAAAAACCAATTCGTTCAATTTAATACCAGTTCATTCTTTCATAACAAGAAAAAATTACACAGCCAAGAATAAAATAATAACAAAACTGATATGGCAAATAAAATGTCACAATATACAACAATAATTAATATAACGCCTATACAAAATTTATCTTCATGCTTTGCTCAATATTGTATGAAGTGCATGACATATGTAGTTCACTCTTGCCTAACCAAATTCAAATCAGCTTCAGTATAAGAAGTCTTATTTTGAAGTAAGGCAAGTCCATTGACGGTTAACGTTATTTCCCACATGAACCCCAATACAAAATAGCCGCACTGCACATTTTCTTGTTGTATAGGACATCGAGCAGTCTGAATCAACATCTGGCAGTTGCGTCGCTTTGTTATTCCTCGTCCCACTAGCAACTTCCAATCGTTTAGTGCCCTAACAATTTAACAAATATCAATACATCCGGAACTACAATCTTGGAATGTCAAATCATTAATATGAACATCAAAGAATACTTACAACGTAATTAGCTATTGAAAATCTTCACTCGGATCGTTTCCAAGAGGATTAAAATAGAGGACCGAGTCATCCCACGGATTAATAACAGCCAATATCCAATGTTGGCCGCTGTTATATGGCATGAGAACAAGCCTTCCCTTTGGTATGTTTGTTATGATCCGGATGATATTGTCGGCTCTCTCTCTAATGTACGCTACGCGATCTACATTTTGTTGCATTGGCGAGACAAGGAATGGAGAAATAAACTCGTAACGTTGATCCATTCCTATTCTTGCACAACAATCTGCTAGATAGCTGCAAAATAATTAAGTCAAACTTGTTTCCCTAAAATCAACATATATATGTATCACCATTCTAATTGGAACAATAAGTCTTGTTTAAGGAAAAAACCATTACCTGAAGTAAACCATTATACTGCTTGCACTTATTTCTTTAAAGGAAATGAAATGGTATACTTCTTCATACCCAATATATATGAGGCATGTCATTACCATTGACGGACTGTTGTTGTGGGCACGCAATCTGGGTACCGTCACTCAAGGAACTTTGTGCGTAGTAAGCCAGCGGTCTCATATCAACAGGAATTTCATCAAAGTCAAACGTCAGTACTTCTTCACCAGTTTGCTATTGTACCTCCGGTTCTGACTGTGGTTTCTTCCTCCCGGCTCTCTTCTTTATTCGTTTGGTTCCCTTTGTAGTACGCTCGGGAGCTTGACTGAGACCTCGACTGGCCTGGCTTAAACTGGTTTGAAGGATGACTTTTTTTTTTGGCCATGCAACAACCCCCCCGATAGCCTCTTCAATATAGGTGGCTTCATCCGTCGGAATCGGAAGGAGTGCACGTTTTATTTTTGGGACACTAATTGTCACACGCACATTCCCCTCGCCTAAAGGAATCTCATGGACTGTGTCGGCTGGAACACAGTCCATGTATGCCCTGCCTATTGCAACCAGAACATGTCCACTATTAATGACATCAGTTAAGAAAAGCTGACATTCCTTACTTGCATTAGGCATGGGCTGCTGATCCGACATGTTGGCTTCTTTCTCATTGAGGGTGCAACTACCTTGAAACTGTTCTGTTGATCAACAATAGGTGCGATTGCGTCCTCATCCATCATTTCTCGGTTGATACCGTGCTTTGCACAAAGTTCCTACACCGTTCTTTCTAAGGCGGCCAATTGTCGTTTCATATGGGAGACTTCAGGATTCTCCCTTGATATATTCATGGTATTATAGTATTGTGCCTGCTTGACAAATTTTGATTGCCCATGAAGACGACCAAAATGCTCGGCATTGCCCAAAGACTTGGTCAAAATGTCCTCTGTACCCACGAATTCAAAGCTTCCTTGCGTCTCTTGTTGTGTTAAATCGTCCTATAACAATTACATAATATGTTATTGAGCCCGTAAATATAATGGAGACAATTTTACTCCATATTTGAAATAGAATCCGTATACTTACTATTGTTTTGCCAATAATTTTAACCGACGGATTCTTGTACTCTCCATTGGGTTTGAGCCACATGTCCCGCCAAATAAAATGTCGGGCAGCATATTCCCCCGTCTTCTCAAACTGTAATTAAGTAATTAAAGTTAGTAAACATAAATAAAACACGTAATATCAATTAACCTAAATAGACTTGAAGCTTTTTGGCCAATTAATTAACGAACGATTTCTTGATCACGTTTCCTATATCCGTCTCGGCTTGTAGTAGATCCGTATTTATTTTTTTTCCTTATCTCACTTCCTTATTGGGAAAGCCTCTTGAAATCGGCCGTCCATCGATAGGTAATAAACCTTTCCCAATCGTCCTGGCTGATGGTTGGGTAATTTTGAACCACTTTAGCCGGTCATTACCAAACAGTTTCTTCACCAATATTATCCCTAACAAAGGCTTGGTAAAGATCATATCTAAAACACTTCGCTGACTCCCCACAGGACTTCAAAACTTGTTTTCTGTGCAATTCGTCAACAGTGAATGAAGTTATAATTTCCAACCACACTCGTTCTTTCCTCGGTTCCAAATCTGCACTTCTGAAGTCAGCAATCCAAATTGGAATGTGCTCCCGAGCAAGCACTCCAATCCAACTCTGTAATTCATCACCTCCCTTGCCTATTGGTTGCCCTTTCACGTCAATTGAAACTTGAATTCGTTCTCCCCTCGTCCTAACAACGTGCACTCTTTTAAGGAGAGTTGCTCTTCGTTTCCCATCTTCATCAGCATTGAATCTGGGTGAGTTGGTTCGTCGTGGTTTTGCAACTTGAGTTTGGGTTGAAAAATCCTCCTCGTGAGAGTTTGACATTGTAAATCAATCTAAAACAACAACACAACACGAACCGTTATAAACAAAGCATCATTGATATTAAATCATTACAAAGGCCGTGGTACTAAAACACATTAATATCCAAACATATAACGCACAAAATCTTGACTTTTTATCCTGAAAATGCCCAAATCTGAGCCTTACCCAACCAATTTAATTTAATCTAAAACTACATATCACACAAAGAGGCATTTAATCAAACATGTAATATGCAAACAATTAACTCAAAACTGCAACAGTTCTTATGAAATCCAAGCCTTACCCAACTATTTAAAATCAATCTAAATGACTAACACAAGCAACAGCAAAAGATACTAATTTTCGATAACCACAATCAACAAAACACGTTGTAACTGACAGAAATTACCCAAATTCATGCTTTACCCATGCAATATAGAGTACAACTTACCGGCGTGTGGAGCATGGGTACGGGCAAATTAGTATCAAGTATGGGACAATACGGGTTGTGGGCAGCGAGAGATACTTGGAAATGACCGAAAAATGATGGCGTTGGTGGAGAATGCCCTCGGATTTTGAGTGAGATATGGAGTTTCAGATGATTTTAAAAGTGGACAAGAGATTTGGATGAGGGATTTTTTTTGGGCAAACTTGAGTGTGTAGTAGTGAGTGAAAAGATGACAGAGTTTTCGAATGAAATGGGTTGTGAAAAAATGGTGTCTGTTTCAATTTTATTAAATACGGGAAAAATTTAACCTATTCTCAAAAATTTTAAAAGTGCCGCCTTATACCTACCATGACGGTTTTTAAAAAACCATCGTGGTAAGCTTACGATTTTCGAAGGCTACCACGATGGTCTTTTTGTAAGACCATTGTGGTAGACTTCATGGTCTTCTACCACGACGGTCCTTCAAAAACGTCGTGGTATATGCATGATTACTCAACACTACCACGACCGTCTACACATAAGACTATCGTGGTAAACCAGATAACACGACGGTCCTTCACAAAAACCGTCGTGACAGAGGAAATGGGTATTCTTGCTACTCTAAATCTACCACGATGGTCTTTTTCAATGACTGTCGTGGTATAGAGTTTACCACGACGGTCAATCAAAAAACCGTCGTGGTAGAGAGATACTTACCACGACGGTCTTCTTAGAAGACCGTCGTGGTATACCTATCTACCACAACGGTCCTCAATAAACCGTCGTAGTATATGATATACCACGACGGTCTTTATAAAAGACCGTCGTGTTAGGTTTCACACATGCAAAATTTGTTTTAAAAATTATTACTATAATCCCTTTAAGTGGCCAAACCTGATAGTTGTGCAATTATTCACGCCTGTTGTTATATGCTTCCATACATATTTACATGTATAAATAATTCCCATATATATATTTCTAATATAATGTGCGTAATTAAAAACCCGTATCGAAATGTTTACAATGTAAGAAACGTAAAATCGTTTGTTAAGAAATTTTTTTCTTCTTTTTTTTTGGCTTCTCGACACGTGTCCACTAGACGTCCAATCGAAGTAAGTGTGAAACGTCATCGTCAAAATCATCAATCTCCTCCATTGGTTGTAAACCCTTTGTAAATGATGGAATGTCAGTGCAATCTTTAATATCTTCTTGGCCATCCCGGATTGATCTTGGCTTCATTGGCACAACCAAAGATAACTCTAAATTTGCAGGATCCGTTGTATAAAATACTTGTACCGCTTGTGACGCCATGATGAAAGGATCATTTTTGTATCCTAATCGCCTAAAGTCCACCACTGTCACGCCGTCACTATCAATCTTAACATAATTATTATCAGCTCACTTGCATTTAAATAGTGCTATTCGCAAGCCGCAATAATCAAGTTCCCAAATATCTTCAATGAACCTAAAGTAATTCATGGAACTATATACCGGATTCTTGTCCTTTGCGGATGAAATATGTATAGACTCGGCCCGAAAGGTGACACCACTATTCTGTACGAGATGCTTTTCATCTCTTTCCCGAGTGTGTAGAAGGAGTGGCCATTCACCAAATACGATGTATATCTTGAGACTATTGATGACGGACCTCCGGATAGCTTCATTACGTCTTGTGAAACACCAAGTTTCATATGCAAATATTTTCTTATCCACTCCCGAAATGTCCGATTCTGCTCATCTTGAAACCACTTCTCACTTTTTCCTTTTCTTGGATTCGCAGCTATTAATTCCGCCATATGAACTTGAAAGAAAGGCTCCATTTCCTTAGCATTGTGCAAAACATACAAACAAGCTTTTTCCCATTCATCTTGATTTACTGGTGAATGAACGGCCACAGATAGTCCTTTTGATGTAAATAGCCCGCTCGTTGGCAACCCTATTGGGTCCGCGTTAGACAAATACTCATAATAAAATTCAACAGATTCCTCGGATATGTAGTTTTCCACTATACAACCCTCCGGCCTATTTCGGTTCTTCACATATCCCTTCAAAACCTTCATGTATCTTTCAAAAGGATACATCCACCTCAAATACACTAGGCCACATAACTTAACTTCCCAAACTAAGTACACATAAAGATGGATCATTATATCAAAAAAGGATGGTGGGAAATACTTCTCAAGTAGGTACAATGTCATAACCAATTCCGATTGTAGCGAATCTAGCATCATTGGATCAATTACCTTAGAGTATATTGAATTGAAAAATGACCATAGCTTTGCAATTGAGTATCTCACATCTTTCGTTAAAACTCCCCGCAACACAAGAGGTAATAATTGTTGCATCAAGATATGACAATTATGTGTTTTCATTCCAACGAGCCGCAAATCTTTCATCGAAACCAACCTTTTGAAGTTGGAAGAGTACCCACTTGGCACTTTCACGGAAACAAGCCATTCACAAAGCTTTCTTTTTTCGTGTCTAGATAATGTGTGCTTTACCGGCGGTAAGTAAGTGCCGTTCGATATTTCATCGGGGAGCAAATTCGGCCTAATCTTTATCTCTTTAAGGTCCAACCGTGCCTTTTCACTATCTTTAGTCTTATTCGGAATGTCAAACAACGTGCCCACTATCGACTCACAGATGTTTTTCTCAATATGCATAACATCTAAGCAATGCCGAACGTAAAGTGACTTCTAATATGGAAGTTTATAGAATATTGACTTCTTCTTCCAAGGCCCATCGACAGCTGGATCCTTATGTTTTCTCTTTCCCTCAACTACCTTGACATCTTTAACCATCTCAAAAATATCTTCGCCAGTCAAAATTCGAGGAGCAGTTCTTTCTTCGGTATTGCCATCAAAAGCCTTCTTCTGTTTGCGATATCGATGATTTTTTGGAAAGAACCTCCTATGACCAAGGTAAACGGTTTTCCTACCGTTTTTCAACCTGATGGAAGATGTTTCCTTCATACAAACATGATAACCTATAGAACTCTTCACAGGATAATCAGATAGGTTGCCAAGTGCAGGAAAGTCATTAATTGACCAAATCAACATTGTACGAAGATTGAACGTATCTTGACAGTAAGAATCTCTTACTTGTAAACCATCATCCCACAACCTTTTTAGGTCATCGATTAATGGTGCCAAGTAAACATCAATGTCATTCCCTGGTTGTTGAGGGCCTGAGATCAATAATGTCAGCATCAAGAACTTCCGCTTCATGCAAACGTCTAGAGGGAGATTGTAGTTGACAAGTTTGACTAGCCAGGTACTATGCCGATTACTCATGTTACTGTGCGTGTTTATTCCATCCGTCGACAAACCAAGACGTAAATTCCTTGGTTCTCCACTAAAATCTGGATGATTGTCATCAAAGGTCTTCCATTGCGGTGCGTCGGCCGGATGCATAAGCTTGCCATCGTCAACACGTTTATCATGATGCCATGTCAAACTCTTAGCATGTTTTGCATTACGGAATAAACGGTGGAAACGTGGAGCTGGTGGAATATACCATAACACCTTCACCGGCACTCCTTTACTACCATTCGATGGCATCTTGTCCTTCTTCCATCTTGACTCATTACAAACCGGACATTCATCTAAATCTTCATTTTCTTTCTGGTAAAGTACACAATCGTTTGGACAAGCATGTATCTTTTCGTATTCCATTCCTAATGTGCTCAAAGTCTTTTTGTCCTCGTATATACTAGGTGGCACTTTGTTATCCTCTGGTAGAACATCTTTTAGAAAAGCTAAAAGAGTCATGAAATTAGAATTCGTCCACCCTCCCGACACTTTCATATTCCATAATTTAACCAATGTCCCTAATTTTGTATATTTTATACACCCGACATACAAGGGCGTTTCGGCATCATTAATCATTTCCTCAAATAACTCCAGACGGTGCACAAAGTTTTCTTCCAAATCATTTATCATATTGTACATATTATCACCAATGTCTTCCTCCACAATAGGCTCTTTATCTTTAGTATTCGTCGATGCATACTTAATACCGACGAAATCTTCACCATGTAAATACCATGTTTGGCAAGAACAAATAATCCCATAAGCAAGCAAATGCCCACTAACATCATCAATGGAATGGGATCTATGATTACCACAAACTTGACACGGACACCGAATCTTATCGTCTTGTGTATGAGCTTTGGCAAATGACAAAAGTTCTTCGACACCATCTTCATATGCTTTAGACAATCTATCAAATCACATCCATTTCTTGTCCATGATTAGCGCACAAATCCTAAATCAATAAATAAAAGTTCTCGATAAGTCAATATAAGGTGTGCATATTTTAAAATTTTTGGCATGAATATCATTTGCATGCACTTAATTATTAGCTAGTTACATATAAAGACTCCCGGCTCATGCATTAATTAAATCAACAATATATTTACTAAATTAAAAATCCAAAAAACATAACAAAATTAAAAATACCATTATAAACTAAAAACCGACCCGGGTTATTTAACTAAAAAAAAACTATAAATACATCGTAATATATAGGATTTATAAATAAATTTTTTTAGGATTTAACTAAAAAATCCAAACTAATTTAAAAAAACCAAACTACAAAAAAACAAACTAAAAATAGATTGATCGTGAGATCACTTAATTAATTAAACACTTTGCAGTATTTAACGTATCAAAAGCAATCCAAAAATTACAAATTAAAATTTATATTCTGGCCGGATTCGTAAATAAAAAAAATAATACAGAGGAAAACAACTTCCTTGTTGAGTTAATATGTGTCATCATGACTTACAAGAATGACAGGAGACCAGTAGATGGCGGTGGGTGGCGTCCAACAGCAATGTATGGAGCTGTTGTCAGAGCGAACTGATATGATTTTGGTTCACAGCAGCAGCTATATCAATGTGGAAATAACAGGGTAATTCGATCTGATATGTCTGTAAAAAAGGACGATGTTTCCACGATAGTTTTAGGGAAACCGTCGTGGAAGTAGGGGATTACATGATAGTTTTTAGACAACCGTCGTGTAATCCCCAAGACTACCATGACGGTTGTATAGAACCATCGTGTAATAATCGAGACATCCACGACAGTTTCTAAAAACTGTCGTGGAATGTATACTTATACGACGGTACAAATAGACCGTCGTGGAAATACATTATTCCACGACGGGTTTAAACAACCGTCGTGGAAATCTAAAATTCCACGACGGCTTTCATATACCACTTTTTGTTCAATGTTTTTGCCTCAGTTTCCACGACGGTTTTTAAAAAACGGTCGTCGAATATCTGTCGTGATATCCACATTTTGTAGTAGTGTTAGAACGAACCCTAAGTCGAACTCTAGTCAATGTCGAGTGCTGGGACCATTTTCCTCTATGGTTCGGGGACCACTACAGTTTTGTGGTATGCATGAGCAGAGTAGACTTTTGGGAGGTCCTGCTCAGGCGCCTCCTATGGTCGACTTGAGTTTATTCATTAGAATGAATCCCAAGTCGAACACTGGTCTGTGTCGAGTGCTAGGATCTTTTTCCTCTGTGGTCCGGGGACCACTAGAGTTTTGTGGTCTGCCTGAGCAGACTTTTATGGTGTTGTTATAATAGTAGACAAGATTGGTCCGAACAAAAGCTTTATTTCATTGAATCATTATGTACATCATTTATGAAAACTAAAAAGATTACTGGTAGAAGCGTTTGAGGTGGTCGACATTCCGTAGGTGCCCGAGAATTGTGTCGTCTTGGTCGGCTAGCTGATATGTGCCTAGCCGAACAACTTAAGTGACTTTATACGGCCCATCCAATCTGGGACTAAATGAGCCTAACTCAGATTCTTATACCAATACTTTCTTGAGCACTAGGTTGCCTGTCCAGAAAACTCGTGGTCAGAATTTTTTGTCGTTATACCTAGTGACCACCTAATTACGTGCGGTAGTCCGAATAAGAGCTTGTTTTCTCTTCTCCTTTATTAGGACTAGCTCGAGTATCAGTTGCTCGGCGTTGCTCTCTTTTTCGTAGTTCTCAACACGGAGACTTGGTAAATCCACTTCAACCAGAATAACAGCCTCTACGCTAAAGGCTATTGCAAAGGGGGTCTCCCTATTCGCAGCGTACTTTGTTGTCCGGTATGCCCATAGCACTTTAGGTAGTTCATCGATCCAAGTGCCCTTATGCTTCTCGAGATTCTTTTTCAGGTTCTCTTTGATGGTCTCGTTGGCGGCTTCTACTTGCCCATTGCTTTGGGGGTGTTCGGGGGAAGAGAACACTTTCTTTATCCTTCAAAGGGCAACGAATTTCGTATTGTCGAACTATAGTGTATAGTGTATGGGACTATAGTGACTAGTGTATGGGATTGTCGACTGCTCATTAAGAACATTTTCTTTTTCCCGAATTGCTTCTTGTTATCTATGACTATAGTGTATGGGAACCCAAATTTGCATATGATGTTTTTCCATAAGAAGTTGGTACATTTTGCCTCCTTCTATTAGGCTAGTGGCTTTATTTCAACCTACTTCATGAGGTAATCTATGCCCACAAAATAATATGAAAGCTGTGACCTGGCCATCGGTAGTAGTCCGCTCAGATCGAGGGCCCATTTGGTGAATGATCATGCGCTTACTACTAAGGTGAGCTTCTCCGGGTCGGACTTTATTGCCTTGTCAAACTGCTGACACTAGATACATTTTTTAGTGAACTCCATAGTGTCCTTATCCATTATCGGCCAGTAATACCCTTGATAAAGGTATTTGAAGGAAACGACCTTTCCTCCAAAACAATTTCGACACACCCTATTGTATATCTCTTTCATTAGATACTCGGTTTCGGCTAGCCCGACGTATCACTGATACAGGGCAAAGTGCCATCTACGGTGTAACTTTTCATTGATCAGTGTGTACCTTGCCAAGGTGTTTCTAATCCTTCAGGCCTCTTCCTGGTTCTCAGGTAGCTAGGCTGTTGTGAGATAGTCGATGATCGGATCCATCCAAGTAATGATCTTCTCAGAGCAGTGAACCTGTTCTTCTCGTTTGATGCTGGGCTGGTTGAGTTGTTCTAACATGAAGGAGATGAAACCATCCGTATCGATTCCCGAGGCTAGTCGTGCCAACGCATCTCTTCTTTATTCTCAGACATAGGGATCTGGGTTACTTGGTGACTTTTGAATTAGTATACCAGTATCTTGACTTTCACCAAGTACTTGGTCATTCGTTCTTCTTTTGCTTGGAACACTCTAGTTACTTGATTAACGATCAACATCGAGTCGTTAAAGACTTCGATGTCTTCTACTCCGAGTTCTCGAGCTAGGTCTAGATTTGCTATTATTGCTTTATACTTCGCTTAGTTTTTGGATGCCTTGAAGTTGAAGTAGAGCACCTGGCTGGTCTTATACTGGTCCGCGCTTTTGAGTATTAACCCTCTCCCGAAGGCCCCCCGAGTTGGAAGACCCATCCAAGAACAGTTTTCACCGTTCGGTTCCCTGAACTGGTGCTCTGTTGCCTTCTGCTATGGGAGCGTCTATGGTCTTCTCTGCACCTTCCGACGTCGGTCCGAGAAGCCCTGTGAACTCGGCTATGAAATTGGCTAATACTTGAGCTTTGATTGCCGTTCGGGGAACAAATTCGGTATCAAACTCCCATAGTTCTATTACCCACTTTGCGATTCATCCTGACAGTTCGGGGTTTTGTTGAACCTGGCGCAATGGGTAACTGGTCGGGACATGGATGGGGTACCCTTGGAAGTACGGCATCAGCTTGCGGGCCGACGAAATCAATGTTAAGGTAAATTTTTCCAAGGGGGTTTATCTTCCTTCAGCCCCTTGGAACACCTTACTACTATAGTCAACTGGCTACTGTATTTTGTTCTCTAACCATGACAGAGCTGGTTGCCTTCTCGGACACCGTGAGGTACACATATAGTACTTCCCCAAGAAGTAGCTTCGATAGTTGGGGCAGGCTTGCTAGATACATTTAAGACCATGGAAGGCTTCTTTACACTCACTGTCCCAGTAGATCTTGTCTTTGCCCTTGAGCACTTGGAAGAATGGGTGGCACTTATTGGTGGACCAAGATATAAATCGGAACAGGGCTCTTATCATCCCAGTTAGCCTCTGTACTTCCTTGACCGTGCGCGGGAGTTGCAATTCCACTACAGCTTGTGCTTTGGCTGGGTTAACTTCGATGCCCTGATGATTCACCATGAATCCAAGGAATTTTCCAGACTCCACACCTAAAGCGCACTTGGTGAGGTTCAACTTCATACGATATTATCATAGGGTATCGAATCAATTTTTGAGGTCCTTGATGTGGTCACTCTCTTGTTTGCTCTTCACTAGCATACCGTTCACGTATACTTCCATGGTTCTTCTGATGAGTGGGGTAAACATTTTATTCACCAATCGCTGATATGTCACCACAGCTTTTTTTAGGCCGAACGACATCACTTGGTAGCAGTAGAGCCATAGGTCCGTGGTGAACACAGTCCTAGCCTAGTCGGTTCTGCTTAATGGAATCTGGTTGTACCCTGAGTAGGCGTCCATGAAGCTGAGTAATTCATGTCTCGCAGTCGCGTCAACGAGCTGGTCTATCTAAGGAAGGGGAAAGCAGTCCTTGGGACAGGCTTTATTTAGGTCTGTGTAGTCTATAAAGATTTGCCAATTGCCGTTTGCTTTCTTGACTAGGACCACATTAGCCAGTCATTCCGGATAGGTCACTTCTCGGATAAAACCTCTAGTGAGCAGCTTCTTCACCTCCGCGTTAATGGTTTCATAGCTCTCTGGATTAAAGGCTCTCCTCTTCTGGACCACTAGTTTGTACTTTGGGTTTATGCACAGCTGATGGCACATGACTGTTGATTGAATTTCGGGCATGTCCTCATGGGACTAGGCGAAGACATCCCTGTACTCTCATAGGAACTATTCCAATTCTGCTTGGATATCTGCCCGAGCTATGACTCGAGCATCACCTCTCACTCTGGGTATCTTAGGTCTAATTGGTATGGGGCCAAGTCTTCTCCAAGTTCTACGCTGACCTTTTCTTCAGGCAACTGAGGGTCTAGGTCACTCAAGACCTTGATCTCGCCATTGGGGGTGTCAATTTCATCTACCATTAAGATGGTGGTTACGACGGCTGGTTGAGACGCCTTGTGGCATAATTTGTTCACGGCCTCCATATAGCATTTCCATGCCCCTTCCTGGTTCCCTCTGAAGACCCCAATGCCATTCGGGGTAGGAAACTTCATGGCCAGGTGATAAGTCGAGACCACTGCCTTTAGCCCATTGAGGGTTGGCCTCCCCAGAGTAGACTGATGATTGATCTATAATCAGGAATTCTACCATCCGGGTCACCCTCTCCGAATCATCCCTAACAGTAACCAGGAGATAAATAGTGATGGCTGCTCGAACACAGTCATCAGCAAACCCATAAAATGATGTTCAGGCAGTTGTCAGCACAGCCCTTAATCTTCAGCCTGTTGAACGTATCTATGAACAGAATATCGGCTGAGCTTCCATTGTCGATCAGGACATAGCGGACGATGTTGTCTGCTATTCAGATTTCCCCAACCAGTGCATCGTTGTGCGGGTAGAGAAGTTTGTCGAGTTCATCATCAGTGAAGATGATTGTAGTACTTTCCTGGTGGCAGACTTTCACAATATGTTCTGCCATATTTATATATTCTCCCAGAGCAACCTGCCTGGTCTCGTGGACATAACTTCTTCGGCTACTCGTGATATTGCCAGTAGCAATTCCGCTAAAGATGAAGTGGACAACGTGCTCGAAATCTATAACAATCGTCTAGTTACTTGATCTTAGGTTGGAGTGTGGCTGAACCAAAGTAGTCCTATTGGCTGCACCTGCCGGGTAATGAGTTATTCCATAAATTCCTGTAGGTGGCCGTCTCTAACCAGCAATTCAATTTGGTTCTGTAGTTGTATACAATCCTTCGTCTCATGATCGACGTCTTTGTGGAAATTGCAATATATTTTTTGGTTTCTTCTTGCACGGTCCGTTCGGAGCAGCGGTGGATCCCGAAATATCCCCATGCCAGAAATCTGATTCAGGACGTGCACGACGGTGGCAACAAGGGGAGTATACTGATGAAACCTCCCCGCTGGAGTTTTTGGCCCTAGGGTAGGTTCGGCCCGGTTGACATCCGTGACAGCCTTCCCCTTCTCTGGTCGATTCTGTTCTACTATATTTTTATTTTGCTTCCTTTCGGGAAGTCATGATTGTTCTCTAGCTACTAGGCCCTGTCCCCTGATATACTCGTCCGCTTCGGCATATTTCCAGGCGATTCCCCTCAAGTGCGCAAAGTTTGGTGGGACGTCAGAGGCGATTGTCCAACCTAACTTCCTGTCCGTGATGCCTTCTCAGAAAGCTTGGATTAAGATGTCGTCGAAACAACTCTTTATTTGTATGACGGTCTTATCAAAACAATCAAGGTATCTTTCAGTGGCTCACTCTCACCTTGCTTGATTCTAAACAGGTACCAAGTCTCTATCTTACGAGTCTTTGCACCTAGGAATGATGCCACGAAGGCATAGGCCAGTTGTTTAAATGAATCTACTGACTCGGGGATCAGTCTTCGATGCCACTGCTGAGTAGTTCCAGTCAGGGTTAAGCAGAAAACTTTGTAGAAGGCGGCCTCATTGGCATTTTGGATGAGCATGTGAGCTTGGTAGTTTTCCAGGTGCTCGTCCGCATATGTGGAGCCCTCATAAAATGCTACGGTTGGTATTTTGAACTTTGTCGGGTAAGGTGTAGCCATGATCTCCAGGGTAAAGGGAAGGTCGACTGCCCCGACTTGCTCTAACCCATGCTGTTGGCACACCAGGAAGTCGAGCTATTACAGGAGGTGGTCCAGCTTATTCTGGTCATCCACCTCATCTGTGGGTTTATTGATCGAGCGGTCTCGGCCTCGGTGTTGGTTAGTTCCAACTTGTCCCAAGTGATCAAAGATGGAAGTAGTGCTCCAGCGCACATTCACAGTGTCCCTCCGGCATTGGCCTGGGTCATATCTTCTCAGAGCCACTAATGGTGTGCCTACTCTCGAATGAGTGATTTGGTTGTCGTGGCTCCTCCAGCGTTCTCTACCCAGGTGACACCCCTAGTCTTGCTGCTGGTCCCTCAAGTTCCCCCCGTTGGTCCGATTACTCCTTCGAGTAGTCGCGGGTGATAGGCTCCGAGGTCTGCCGCTAACCTGGGTTGTCTGATCGGTGTAGATTCTGCTGCTTCCTCCTATGCTTGGTGAAGTTGAATATTTTGTGATTCTCAAATGCATCCACGAGCACTCACACGATCTCAGTCATGCTCTGGACGTTCCGTTTGCGTAGGTTTGCATTGTACTCGCACACCTCACCGACACTGGGGTCACCAGGTGCTTTGTGAGCTGGTTGGAGTAAGGTTGTCAAGGCCTTGAATGTCCTAGCTGGCTCGTTTATCTGTGGCTTTGTCGAGGTCGGGTGAGCAGGGAACGTGGGTGGTAATGTTGTGGTTACTGGAAAGGCGGGGGCCCTCTTTCTAACACCAAAATGTTGATGTTGAAAATCTCTGGCACAGCACCCGATGTGATTACTTGGTTTGATCGGTCTTATACAGTCACTCTGCGACGAGTCACTTGCGAAAGGGAAGCACCTCAAAGAGATGGGGTATCTGCTACGGGCACTTTGATGCTTAACTCAGTGAGGGTACTGATGAGCAAGCGGAAAGGCATAGTTTTGGCAAGGAAATTGTTTATACCTAAGTAGGTGGGCTGACCCTCTATTTGTAGATGTTTTCCACAGGCTCGGGTGTTCGAATGACCTGATCGGGTCGAACTCTGAGTGCACCAGGCGGGTAGACAAGCTTCAGTTGCATAGGCACTGTACGCCCAATAAGCTGATGCCGTGCGTCCGTGGTCTAGTATCGGGAGACACTAAAGTAGTCTAGCTCTGGCACAAGGGAGCACCATACCAATCTGAGTGTGCGGCGGATATTGGCGACGGGACAGGCATGATAATGGACAGTGTGTCAGGTGTCAGGCGGTGGATTATGGGAGTCGCGATAATAAGGAGCCCACAGAGCGGGTGTTGCCCACGAGTTACCTGGGATGTTCGGTCTGGATCACTGGCGAGTACCCCGATACCTATATGTCTGGGGTACTTGACGGGTAGCACCAGTACAGAGGTAACATGACCAGTCAGTGAAGTTCCCGGGGAATATTCCGACATCCTCGGATCTGCTCTGGTTGGTAGTGGCCGTCCACATGACGGAAATCTATTCCTGATGCCTTAAGGGGACCAGCTCATCCTTGGAGAAGGCACCCCGTCATCGTATCAAATTACACCATCAACACCCATTTTACACCCTCTCAAAATCATCTTATTTAAGCCTCAAATTCAGTGATCCACGTGTGCGGTGCTGCAGCGGATGAAAAGGGGACTGTAGCGCACATATAGTGGCTAGGGTTCACAAGGAGGCAGGCTACAACGGATGAAGAGGGTGGAAACAAGGCAAGGGTGGGCTGTAGTGGGTCTTTTGCGCGTTGTAGCCTGCAGCTGCATTGGCTCTAGCCTGGGAGTTTAAGCCCGTGCTGTAGCAGATATTTGGCATGCTGCTGTCCGCTTTTTACTTATCTGATTCCTCTTTTTGGTGTCTTTTTTATCCTCTTTTTGTTCCTTCTTTGCAATTCTCCTACAAAAACAACATAAACAACATTAAACACTAACAAAAATTCTTAAAAACTAACAAAATGCCTAAGAATAAATATCGATGAAATCACTATATTATCAGTCATACTGTTTATATTGGTCACTCTAGTTAGTCACATCGTCCATACCTCAACAAGAAAGAAAAATAGATAATGATATGTCTATTTTCACTAATTAAAAAAAAAAAGAAGATTTACTAGTAGGAGAACTATGAATGAATTTTACACAAATATAAATTATAATATACATATAAGAAATGTTTCATATCTAAAGAATGGGTGCATCTGACAGCTATAATTTTAAAAAAAAATTTATAATAACTAATTGATTTAAATATAATATTTATTAAAAATATTGAAACATAATACTATTTACATTGATATTAAAGTTAAATAATAGTATTAAAAATTATTATAATTAAAATATTTAATTGTTATAATATACCACAAAAAAAATTACATGCAATATTTAGTGTTGGATAACAGCTCATTCATATATGTATAATAAGTATATACAATCATACATACAAAGTAACATTGTTATCTTCTATCAACTAAGAATTCAAAGACATAAGTGAATCTATTTATTAAAAAAAGAAAAAAAAATACATAAATAAATCCCTTCATTTGAAGAGATAAAGACTAGTGTCCATGAAAAGAGGGAAAAGAAGTTGACTTTTAACTGTTGGAAAATAGGGAGATGGCAACATGGGCATAGGTGGTGTGGTTGAGATCAAAGGAGCAGTAAAGCAGTCTGGTACGAAATTAGCTGGAAACAAAAACAAAAGTGTGTGCCGTAACTCAACTCTTTAGCTTTAGCTTGTCACTACAATAATTAATTTTGGCTGCTGACGTTCGCTTGTTTTCTTGTTGAAAAAGGGACAAAAGATAAAGGAAAAGAAAAAAAAAAAAAAAAAAAAGGAGCTTTTCTTTTTAAATAAAAATAAATAAATGATCACTAACTCTATAAATGTAGAATAATAATTTCACATTTAATATCAATACAAAAAATATATTGCTATATGATTTAGAAATTTGGAGATTTAACATAATTTCCGAAAGAATTTTGTTGAGGGTACATGACAATCATCTAAAAAATATAACAAAATAAATTAAAATCAAAGTGTGGAAATTTAAAAAGATAAAATTCTAATGGATCGAAATATTAGAATTTTTTTTTAATATAAGAATATAAGAATATCTTCATATCAATTCTCAACATTATTTATGATCTTATGGAGACTTCTCTTTTGCTTTTAAAAGTGAAGTACGTGGTGGGGGTATATTTCCAGAAATAATACACTAGAGTCGCACCTCGATTATATCGCTATTTATTAGTGATATTGGGAGGTATTAAGTCTAGAAGGTACCACAAATTAAAAGAAATTTGATCCTTGCGAGCAAACTATAATAATAAGATGACAAAAACAAATATACTCATGACCGTATCCCGACTTTGCCTAATCGAGACCAAACCATCCATTAAGCATGAACCAAGAGTTAGAGGTAATGTGAGTCAACTATCACTCTTACTAATCAACCATACAACTAGCCAGCCTTCAGATATATATATATATATATATATATATATATATTAATCTAAAGCATGTACTATATACATGTTTAACATATTTGAGAAAATTAATTTAAATAAAAGAAAATTAAAAGAGTAAGTAAAATAAACAAACCAAAGAACAAAAAAGAATCAATAAAGAACCTAAAAAAAAAAAGAGAGAATCATGAAAAAACTATGAAAAAGATAGGACTAAAATGAAAAAAAAAATTTGTCATGACGAAAAAAGGATTAAAATGAAAAAAAATAAAAAATAAAAAATTGGTCTAAAAAACAAAAAAACCGGAGGACTAAAAGAAAACACAAATGTTTTTCGTTTAAAATTTGGACAAAATATAGGTGAACGGTAGGAGTTATTGTCCTGTTTATAATATTGTATAAATATATTTGCACACACACACATATACATATCTTTAAATAGCTTCCATATGAAGAACAACTAGCAACCTTTATCCTAATATTAGCAGTGCCCATTGAAAGGGGCAATTGGAAAGAAAGTGGTTGAGAGGTCGTTGGGAGTATTTAACATGATCACTTGATCACCGACGAGAGCATTTACTAGTACTAGCTAGTGATCTCTTCTCTCAGAAAAAAGGAAAAAGAAAAAGAAGAAGAAGAAGAAGAAAGAATGATATAAAATTTATATATTTATTTAAAAGCATTCATGTTCATCACCTAAAGTACGACTACCCTCTCCTCTTGCTGACACTTGTTCTCTCTCTCTGTCTCTCTCTACATATATATACATAGTCGACATAGATATACTGATCATTCCTATTGCTTTATTTGCTCACATATTTATCTTTTTTCTTGTTTTGGTGCACAAAAGCATAACAAAAAAGAGAAGAAGAAGAAGATGGGAATATTTTCATTGGTGACAGGATGGCCAGGACCCAGTGGGTTTGGATCAGCCTCCACGGCCGAGCAGGTCACTCAAGGGATTGACGCTTCCAAACTCACTGCCATTGTCACTGGTCATTTCATCTCTCTCTCTCTTTCTCTCTCTCTCTCTCTCTCTTTTCATATTCATCTTCATCCTCTTTCTTTTTTTTTTTTTTGTTTTTTTTGTTTTTTTTTTCCCTGGTTTCTTTATTTTCTTTTCTTTTTGCATTTCTTGGATTTCTTGTGTGTTCGTCAAGGTTGTCTTCGTTGACTATTCTTGGATGTGTTGTGAAGTCACAGGGATTCTGATCTTGGATTTTCAATTTGTGATTAGGTTAAAATATGTTATTATTTTACTGTAGGAAAAAACAAAAAAAAAAGGTAGACGATAACAGGAATATTATACATATCGGAACCGACAAGAGTTGAATCTTATGTAAATGGCCCCGTTATGTTCATTACTGTCGTTTTTCTGTGTTCTCTCACTTGTCATTAATTCACGACCATGTGCCAAGATATATATGTCTGTTCTCATAAATAAAATTAAGTAAAAAAAAATAATAATAAGAAGTTAAAAATGGTTCAAGATACTAATTGTCAAAATTGTTACAAGTCAAATTTGCATATTTTCACTAAATTTTATTATTTTTTAATAAAATAGAAATCTGTGTGGCCCATCTAAATGCTGCTTAGTTGATTTCGACATTGAATTGTGTTGAATTTGGCCTAACATTTTTTTCTTCGTTTATGTGAAGGCATTGAGAAAAAAGAACGTCTTGTTTCTGATATTCTAGTGTAATCAAGTTATAATAATATCTTTCGCTCCTAGCCACCTTTGTTTTCATATAATTATTGTTTATGTTTGCCAATAGTCGTTAAATAATTACCTTTATTATTAATGTTATGAAATTCTGTCTGGTACTCTTGGAGATGTGATTGGTAATTGTGTTCACAGTGTTGGCCTAAATAACATTCTTCTTTAATGAGAGATAAGAATACAGAAATTAACAAAAATTTAAAAAAAAAAAAAAAAAAAAAAAAAAAAAAAAAAAAAACATAATGCAGGAGGGGCAAGTGGGATTGGATTGGAGACCTCAAGAGTTTTAGCTCTCCGCGGAGCTCATGTGATCATTGCTGCAAGGAACGCACAGGCTGCAAGTGAAGCTAAAGAACTCATTCTCAGAGACATCGAAAATGCTCGTGTCGATGTTCTAAAACTCGACTTGAGCTCGATCAAGTCCGTTAGAGAGTTTGTTGATAATTTTAATGCTCTTAATCTTCCCCTTAACCTCTTGATGTAATGAGCTCCTCTCTCTCGTTGATTACTTTAACAAATATCTTCATTTTCACCGAAAAGTAACACTAAAAATAAATACATAAATAAATTGCTTTTAACTTTCAGAAACAATGCTGGTGTAATGTTTTGCCCCTTCCAGCTTTCAGAAGATGAAATAGAGATGCAATTTGCAACAAATCATCTCGGTAAGTTTTATGTGCATCATTCAGTAACTCTTGTTTTTTTGTTTTTTTGTTTTTTTTGTTTTTTTGTTTTGTGTTTTTTTTTTTTTTACTCTGGTGAGCTGGTTTCAACTTGACCGATCATAACTGAATTTACCAGGTCATTTCCTCTTAACAAACCTCCTCCTCGAAAAAATGAAGGACACGGCAAGAACCACCGGAATCGAAGGAAGGATTGTGAATTTATCCTCAATAGCTCACCTCCACACTTGTGAAGATGGAATTCAGTTTTATAAGATCAACGATAAGGATAGGTATTCACATGGGCGTTGCAATGTTTCGTGTGAATATCGATGTTCTAAGTGACTCATTTATGTTTTGGATTTTGTCATTGGAGCTTTCAGTTATTCTGACAAGAGGGCATATGGACAATCCAAATTAGCAAACATATTACACGCCAAGGAGCTCTCGCGTCGCTTGCAGGTGATCTTTCCGACTCAAATTTGTTTTTGATCAGCCAAAAGTTTTTTAGTCAACTGATTTTATGGCACTGAGTATTCTGATTTTGGTCTCTGTTGTTCTTTCTTGATCTCTCTCTCTAAATTTCTCTTTCTCGTTTTCTCGATTCCTCGAAAGCAAAACTAAAATCTCAAATTAACTGTTGAATTTGAGGTGCAGGAAGAGGGGGTGAACATCACAGCCAATTCAGTCCATCCAGGACTTATAATGACACCTCTCATGAGGCACTCAGCACTTCTAATGAGTATGCTCTTTCTCATTTATACACGAGTCACACTGGAAAAAATGAAAATGAAATGAACTTTTCGACTTCGTATTCTCCTATATTTACAAACACATCCTTTTAAGATTATCAATTTGAAATGACAAGGTGCCACATCGTATTGAAAACGCAGAAACATTGAGGTTTTTCACCTGTCTCCTATGGAAGAATGTACCTCAGGTAACTTACACATAACAAATAAATCATATGTGTAGGTGAAAAAACTAATCAGATCTATGCTCCTTAACAATTTACTTATTTATTTATTTACAGGGAGCAGCCACAACATGCTACGTGGCGCTCCACCCGAGTCTGAAAGGTGTCACAGGGAAGTACTTTCTGGATTGCAATGAGATGACACCAAGCTTTTACGCAAGGGACCAAAAGCTCGCCACCAAACTCTGGGACTTCAGCAACAAGTTGGTTCACTCTGCAGCTTCTACTTCTTCACCCTCTATCCCCAAATAAATACAAAATCACTACTCGGATATAATAATAATATTAATAATAATAATAATAATAATAATAATATTACTATTATTATTATTATTATTGGCAATGAACTTGTCTTCCGTTCCTAGCTAGTAGTACTGAGTGTGGGGTTGTCACTGAAATCAGTTACCACCTTTTCTTTTTTTTTACCTCCTCCTTGAGCGATTTCATTTGGGGTCCCTTTTGTTTGTTGAGAAATTATATCGTAGCCCAATTTCCTTGCCTAAAGCCGTTGCTGTATATGTATATATATATATATAATCATGTATGTATACTTACATGGTGTTGACTGTTGAATGTTCAATATAAAGAGGAAATCTATTAGCAAATATTACATTTTTGTTTTGAGCATGGGATATTCAGAGCTTCAAATTCTAATGGCATGTTTACTTACCTGTAATTGGAGTGATCATGAATCGGAGTGGGTAGGATTCGGAGTCAGGATTCAGAGTCAGAATATGTTGTTTACTTAAGTTCCAGGAATCAAAGTCGGAATCACTGTCAATCCTATTCATACGTTTACTTAGAACAGGAATCAGAATCAGTTGCTGTAAATTTACTTGTATACCCCTTTCTTTATTGTATTTTCAAAAATTAAAAAATTGATCAATGTTTTTAATTTATTATCATAATACTGTTAATCAAAAGAAAAATAACCATTATGATATTAAGACAATAAAATTAAATTGTATAATTTTTTGTTTAAAAAAATTTTAAAAGAGTTAAAAAATGAAATAAAATAAGTAAAGTATAAAAAAATATAATAATAGAAATATAATAATATATTTTGATAAAAAAGTTATTTATTTACTCTAATAACATTAATAGTAATTAGGATAGTTATGTAATATTAAATTCATAAAAATATATTATATTTGGTTAATAAAAATATATATTTGGTTAATAAAAATAATTAATATAGGTTATTATTATTTTTTAATACAATTTTTAGCAAATAAAATAAGGATAAAATGATAATAATTTTATGAAGATTATTTTTTACATAAAAAAGTTAAAATTTGGGATAACTAGTTTGTTCTAGTAAACATTTAACTTTTTTTGAAATATAAATTTGCTTAAAAAAACATAATATTGAAATAAAATTCTAAAATTAAAATTGGGGGTAAAGTAGTAACTTAACTTTAATATCAGGAGTGTGGGTGCTAATCCGTTGGGGGGCTTGGGAATGTCAATCCCCTTATTTAATCCCAAATTAATGTGGGTTCCACACACTTTCACTCTCATTCCAAGATAAAAATAGGTAAGTAAATATAGGATTAATTTTCATTCCCTACTCCGATACTTTATTCCTAGAAAGTAAACATGTAATAAAAGTATTTTGGAATAGAAATTGGCCCAACTTTTTTTATATAAGAAAAGAATCCGTGGTCATTAGAATATTGATGTACTTATTCCGTCAATTTGATCACTAAAAAAACATTTTTTTTATTTAATAAAATTATGGACATTTATTTAAAAAAAAAGTTACTCATGAAAAGAAAAAGACCATTTACCCACGTATACATCTTAGAAAAAGATATTAAATTTGGACTTATTAGTCTTGAATAAATGTTTCACCAAAAGAGTGTGAAACGAAATCAATACATATACACTGCCTAAAGTGAATGTAAATAATAACATATACATAATATCAAGAGAATTGAAGATTATGTAATACTATTCTAGAGCTACTCTCAGGGTCAAATATGGGGCACATCATCCTCCCACAAGGCGAGGGCACGAACCAAGAAAGCGGAGCCGGCGACCACAACCGCCGCGAAGATTGGCGGCACGATGAGATCGAGCTTGGACTTGGTAAACCGGTGAGACGGCAGGCATAGAATCTCGGCCGGCAGGTCTAGCGGAACTCTTACGGACATGTCAGGGTCGACGCAGGCACGGGAGAAGGAGGAGGAAGAGGAAATTGCCGAAACGAAGGCGACTTCGGGCGAAAAGGAGGCGACGGCCACCGTCAAGGTGAGGAGCATGGTCCATGCGGCGGCGTAGAAGAGAAGAGGCCACCGCGAGGTTAAGCGCGAGAGGATGGATGAGAATGGGTGGAGAAGCTTCATGTTTGTGATATTGATAGAGTACATTGTATTTGGAGACAACTACATATATATATATATATATATATTATATATACATACACACACACAAGTATAAATGTATGGGTGAGATAGAAAGTTGGAGTGGAGGGGAACCTAATCTTAACGACTAATTGTGAAGTTAGGAGTTTAGGTGAGTGGGGGAAGACGTTACAGAGAAAGGGTATGTGTTTGACTGCTTACGTAAGGGGGATTATGATAATGTTTGACATTATTGCAATTTATACGATAATTTGTGAGATAATTGTTTTGTGATAAAATATAAAATAAGCGTTAATTTTTTTGTAACATTATTTTTTAAAAAATTACTTCAGATATAGCACTTTTATTATTATAATTATTTTTTAGTCACAGACTAATCAAAATTCTTAAATAGTAATTATTGTAATAATCTTATAGATCATATTAGTGCATTCTATTGATTAAAAACTTAATCTAAAGGTTAATTCACGTCATTCTCTCGAAGTTGGGGTTTAAAGTTTCCATCACCCACTTCAATTTTTTTTTTTAATTAAAAACAAAAGATATAGTACATTGTATATTTACTCTTGATAATTGAATTATTTAGTTGTAAAAGTTAACTCATCAAAATATAGCACCGATCACTACTACAAAAATTGGCTTACACGACGGAAAATACACGACGGTTTTTATGAAACCGTCATCTTAAACAGAATTATACAACGGTTTGACAAAACCATTGTGTAATCCGCCGGATTATACAACAGTTTTCTTGGAACCGTCGTGTAATCTGGCAATATTTCAAAAAAAAAAAGAGGATTATACAACGGTCATAGAAAACCGTCGTGTAATCTTCCGAAAATTTTTAAAATTTTTAAATTTTCAAAAAAAGGACTACACGACGGTTTTGGGCAAAACCGTCGTGTAATCCGAGGATTATATGACGGTTATAGAAAACCGTCATGTAATCCTTCGAAAATTTTCAAAATTTTCAAATTAAAAAAGAAAAAGGATTACATGACGGTTATAAAAACCGTTGTGTAGTCATCGGATTAAAACCGTCGTATAATCTTAGGATCACATGACGGTTTTATAACCATCGTGTAATCTCCGAAAATTTTCAAATTAAAAAAAAAGGATTACACGACGGTTATAAAACTATCGTGTAATCTACGGTTTTGAGTAAAACTATCGTATAATCCTCATATTACACGACGGTTATTTAAAACCGTTGTGTAATCTCTGAAAATTTTTAAAATTTTTAAAATTTCAATTTGTGAAAAAAAAAAAGGATTACACGACGATTTTGAGCAAAAACCGTCATGTGATCCTCTGAAAATTTTCAGAATTTTCAAAATTTCATGCTTTGGAATTTGCACGAAAACCCATTACATAAATACACTTTCCTCTTCATTTATCATCATTTTCATTTTCAACCCTCTAGACAATTCAAAATTTTCTCCTCCCCAGCTCCTTCACCCGCTAGCCTACCCTCCCGCCTACTCCCTAACTTAAAATCCTGTCACGCCGCCGCCGCCACTTCAAACTTTTCCCAAACCGCCGCCATAGTCCTGGCTTTTTTCCGCCACAGTCCTGGCTTTTTTCCGCCACAACCATCACCACCGCCTCTCTCTCCCTGTATTCCCATCAAGCCCGTGACTATTTTTCTTTAAAGAAAAGTAAGGTGACTTCCATATTGCTCACTTTCTTGTTTTCTAATAAAATTATGAATACACAAGACTTTAATAACTTGCGTGGAGTGTAATTTATAATGCTGTTTGAATGTTTTTTTTAATTGTTGCTCTTTAGAGATGAATGTTTTGTGCACAGTTTTGACACTTTAGACACATTTTTTAACATGGTTTTTATCCGCCCACTACATGCTTGATGAAATGCCAAAATGAAATTTTATTTTGGATAATCATATGGAATTTAATTCTAGTATAGTGTGTACCATTACACGATGGTTTTGCTCAAAATCGTAATATAATTAGGCTTGAATTAAAAAAAATTGGCATTTTTTTTTGTGGTGGCACACATTACATGACGGTTTTGCTCTGAAACCATCGTGTAATGTGTGCCATCACCAAAAAAAAACCAAATTTTTTTTAAATTCAAGCCCAATTACACGACGATTGTGAGCTAAAACCGTCATATAATGACATATATTATACGACGGTTTTAAAGGAAAACCATCGTGTAAAGTTCTCAATTTGCAGCATTTGCTACTGTATTTCTTGATTGACGACGGTGTGAACCGTCGTGTAATATTGAGATACCACGACGATTATGGAACCGTCATGGTATCTTCCACGACGTTGGATTATATGACGATTGTCTAACCATCGTGTAAACTTTACACGATGGTAAATAAATTTCGTGTAATCCACAATTTTTACTAGTAGATCACATAAACTTATATCCAATCATAAAATTCTTAAAATAAATTGCAAATACTAGTTAGGAGTTGAGTTCTTGACGGAAGACCAACTCTGACTATTGTTTGTTTGTTTATTTATTTGTTTATTAAAAGAACGAATCGATTGTGTTCTTAAACGTCTTCATTCCTCTCGTCCATAGTTTATTTAGAATTTAGTAAGATTGTGTATTCTCTTATGGTTTAGATTATCTATTACTAATAACACATATTCGAATGTGGATTGACACAAGCTACAGTGCATGATCTAATCTTCAACTATTTTTGGGCGACTTAAAAAATCCTCTACATTTGGTCAACGATCCTTCGCCAACTTTGTTTCTACCACATTCCTATTTGTTTGTCTTTTATTCCCATCCTTGTTTGCATGCGTCTGTTTATACATTTCTAGCTAAAATCACGTGCAAAGCACGTGCTATAATTATGTAAATTATTAAATTTATTGTTTTTAAATTATTATAACGTGTTTGTTAAAAAATTTATTTTAATTATTATGAATTTATTTTTAAATTAATAATTTTGATGTGGTTACACATACAATCTACTATAAAATGTAAAGTTCAAATATTCCCTCCTCCAAATTAAAGACAAATGATTTATATTTTTTAAATATAGGATCTATGACTCGAACTTATAATCATTGAAAAATAAAAACACTTACAGATTTCAATATGAAAGTTCTTAATCAAACTCCTTCCCTCCTACTTGTTGAGCTTACGCTAGCGAGATATAACATTTCTGGACATTTTCATCAACAATAAAATTATCTTCTAACTATAATTTATCAATGAATATTTTCAAACGAATAATAAACTTTCTATTAATCATTAAAGACTTCAATTAGATGCGTCACCAAAATTTTGAGGAAAAATAGCACTCACATTTGTAGTATTATTTTTTTTTATATAAAAAAAATATTTTAATAAGAAAATAATAACATTTTGTTTTTAGTCTGAAGTAAAACTCTCTTTTACAGAAAATTATTATAAAACTTTTAAAAGTATCTAGCTATATATTAAACTAAACAATGTAACTTGAAAAAAAAAAAAAAAAAAAAAAAAAAAAAAAGAAGAAGAAGAAGAAAGAAAGAAACCACTGTTTTGTTTATAAAGAGAGATGGAAAATAGAAAGCAACCCATGTTTGTTTTGCATGTCCATTTTCGGAAAGAGGACAAAAAAATAGTAAGAGTGCTTTTTAAAATTTTTTCATATCATTTTTTTCATTTAAAAAAAATATCTTATTTTCAAATTTGTTTTTATATAATACTTTTTTAGAATCTTTTTGAAATCTTTTTATAATCTTCACATAATGTATTGTTTCAGGCATTATTTCTTCTTATTTTAAACAATTTTGTTATTTTAAGAAAGAAATTTTTTTTATACATTTAAACATCATCTCATTTTTTTTATTTATTTATTTAAAAAAAATCATCTTATTTTTAAAATTAAATGACTTTCTTTTTATTTTATTTATTTATCTGAATAGTACAGTGCATGTGGATTTCATTTAAAGCCTATCTAGATGTAATGAATGTTTGAATTAATAAACGGTTGTATAATTAGTAAGTAATTATAATTGTCGCTCCCTCAAGTCACAGTGCTCTTATAACAGCCTTTTCTTTTATCACTAAACTTGTTCATTTTGTCACCGCCTCCTTCATCATTCATGGTTTTACGGGAGTCGCATCACTGTGGTGATGTGACGCCAACTTCATGTAATAAATGTAACAATTATAATAATAATAACCCACCACCCAAAAAAAAAAAAAAAGACAGAGACAGAGAGAGTGAAGGACACGTTACATTCTGATGGTCACACTCATCTCACTTCTTCATAGCCTTCAACCAGAATTTGTCTTTTTGGTCACCATCTTTTTTTTTTTTTTTTTTTTTTGGGGCAAGTGGTTTAGGTCACCATCTTATTGCAACCACTTTTTTTCGCAATAAAGGAAATTTTTTACAAAGAAGATTAATAATGTGATGCATGACGAAGATAGTGTAAAGGAAAAGAGAGAGAGAGAGAGAGAGAGAGAGAGAGAGAGAGGACGAATTTAGGAAGAAGAGAGAATAATCAAGAACAACTCTATTTGTTTAATAATAATAATGAAAGTTTTCAGTGAAAACTAAAAATACTCACTTTATATATGACATATATCATAGTAATAATCGAACTCCTAATAGTGATTAAATTCGACATCATCTTGAATAATCTTGTAGAACTCGAATAAATCCTGATAAATAAAAAATAAATTAACTCTAATTTCGATATGATTTTAGAATATACTAGTTTAATGTCTGTGCATTATACAGGAGAGGAAACTAATAGATAAATAAATAAAAAAATTAAATAACATTTAATAATGACAGTTGGTTATGATAAATAATATAATTACAATAAGTTTTCCAAAAAAAAAAAGGTCTTCAATAGTTCTCTTTGCATTTTCATTCCAAACCATCATCACCGTAAGCTAGAAAAACAAATTAACATAATTTAAAAAGTAAAAAACAAAATATATAAATCTAGGGAAAAAAAGAAGCTAAAAATAACTTATATAAATAAAAAAACATAACAAAAAAAAGCAGGTCATACTTATATTTTGCTCCATCTTTTTTTCTTTAATTTTTTTTTTAAGATCTCTCTCAATCATAACAATGTAAACTAATAATAATAATAATAATAATAATAATATAAAAAAACCTTTCTCTGGTGATGCAGAGATAAAAATAGAGAAATAAAAATGATCACGATAATTAAAAATTAAAATAGAAAAAAATAAAAGGAGAAAAAAACTCAACATGGGAAAAAATATTGGAGAAAAACAGCAAAACTAAAAATAGATTCTATTATTTTTGTATTTATTGTTTTTTACAAAATAAATAAATAAATAAATAAATTTCAGTTAGATTATATACATGCAAAACACAAAAATGAACTATAACATCTAAAAAAACAAAACCCAACAAATGAAAAGGCCAAAAAAACCAAGCACAAATCGGAGAAAGAGAATTAAAAAAAATTTGAAAATCAAAAATGGGAAACAAAAATCATTAAAAATTATAAAATAACAAAAATACAAATAAAAGATGAATAAAAAACTCAATTTTAAAATTTAAATCTTAGAAAGTAGGGAAAAAAAACAAAAGGAAAAAAAAAAACTAAAGAGGGAAAAAAAATTAAAGAAAAACAACAAAATCAAAAACATATTTTATTATTATTTTTGTTTATTGTTTTTTTACCAAAAATAAAATAAAATAAATAAATTTCAGTTATATTATATATATAAAACATTACACTTTAACACATTTTTAATGAACAAAATAAAAAATACACATTAAAAAGGATAACAATGTCTAGTTATTGTAGCTATAAAAAAAATAACTATAAAATAAGGGAAAAATCATCCATAAATAATTTTAGAAGGAACAAATTATCCCAACACTATAGCAGGTTGTAAAAATAACTAAAGCCCAAGGGTAAAATTATCAATTGACAAAAAAAAGATAGGGTAAAACCGAAATAACACTATAACAAAGGAAAAAAGCCATTATAAAGGAAGGGCAAAATTGTCCATTAATAATTTTTGAAGGGTAAAGTTGTCTCAATACTGTATCAAACAGTAAAATTAACTACAACCCAAGGGCAAAATTGTCAATTGACCCAAAAAAAGGATAAAACCGACATAACACTGTAACAAAGGAAAAAATAATTAGTGATGAATGGTAAAAAAGTCATTACACTGGAGGAAAAAGTAAAAGTTACTGTAGATACTGTGGATTACTGTAGTAAAGTTACTGTGTATTATTGTATATTATTATAGCTAAAGAACCGAAAAAAAAAAAAAAAAAAAGAAGAAGAAGCAAAAGTCACTGTAGAACATTGTAGAAAAAACAGTGAAATCCTTACTCCCCATTAGTATATTAGTATTATATATATATATATATATATATATATACACAATGTGGCTCTACTGTATGGCAACGGCAATAATCAGCTCCTGGTTGCAGCCTATGGTGGTCAGAAAGTGTAAGACCCTCAAACCTTGGCTAGACCAACGGCTCGAATAGGGGCCAATGCGATGAGCAGTAGGGTGTAAGACCCTCTACCCTTGGTAAGACCAATGGCTTGGGATTGGGACCAAGGTGGTGACCAACATAGGCAAGAATTTGTGGCTTGCCATGTGAAGGTGGGCTAGAATGATTGGTGCGGGCAGTGGTCCGACCAGTAGCCAAACACACTATTAGGATCGTGGTGCGAAGACCTGGGTGGCTAGACACTCGGGCAAAACCAGGCAAAGGTATTGGCATTGGTCAACACATGCTGGCAATGATCACGACTAAGGGCTAGTCAGTGTGGTTCGACGTGGACCAGCCTGCACTCAATTAGACCAACGGGCGCTTGGGCGAGTCAAGACGTGCATACAAAGGTGAGTCAGCGTAGGGCATGGCTTAAACCTTCAGACAGGCTTCCTACAAACTTTGGCGGGCTCTGGTTAGATCATGTGGGTCTTCCTGACCGACCCTGGTCTGGGCAATTAGCCTGGACACTTGGCAGAACGAGATGTAAGGTTTGATCAGACAGTCAGGGGGCAGTTACCAGAGGTAATTTCATATGGGCTTACACGGATGTGTTCTGAGGGTGACATCTGGTGCAGTTATGGTGAGGATAGCTTGTGCGAACAAGTGGCTGACTACCATAACAGAGCAGCAAGGCAAGACCCAATAGGAATTTGGTACCCAGAGTGTGCTGATATGTGAACCGCACTGATTAGTGCTAACGAAGCCTTAATGGTATGAAACTATAATCAAACTACAACAAAAGCAAGACAAAAAAGGATAACACTTAGATAAGTATGAATGGTAAAAAGTCATTACACTGGAGGAAAAAGTAAAAGTTACTGTAGATACTGTGGATTACTGTAGTAAAGTTACTGTGTATTATTGTATATTATTATAGCTAAAGAACCGAAAAAAAAAAAAAAAAAAAAAGAAGAAGAAGCAAAAGTCACTGTAGAACATTGTAGAAAAAACAGTGAAATCCTTACTCCCCATTAGTATATTAGTATTATATATATATATATATATATATATATACACAATGTGGCTCTACTGTATGGCAACGGCAATAATCAGCTCCTGGTTGCAGCCTATGGTGGTCAGAAAGTGTAAGACCCTCAAACCTTGGCTAGACCAACGGCTCGAATAGGGGCCAATGCGATGAGCAGTAGGGTGTAAGACCCTCTACCCTTGGTAAGACCAATGGCTTGGATTGGGACCAAGGTGGTGACCAACATAGGCAAGAATTTGTGGCTTGCCATGTGAAGGTGGGCTAGAATGATTGGTGCGGGCAGTGGTCCGACCAGTAGCCAAACACACTATTAGGATCGTGGTGCGAAGACCTGGGTGGCTAGACACTCGGGCAAAACCAGGCAAAGTATTGGCATTGGTCAACACATGCTGGCAATGATCACGACTAAGGGCTAGTCAGTGTGGTTCGACGTGGACCAGCCTGCACTCAATTAGACCAACGGGCGCTTGGGCGAGTCAAGACGTGCATACAAAGGTGAGTCAGCGTAGGGCATGGCTTAAACCTTCAGACAGGCTTCCTACAAACTTTGGCGGGCTCTGGTTAGATCATGTGGGTCTTCCTGACCGACCCTGGTCTGGGCAATTAGCCTGGACACTTGGCAGAACGAGATGTAAGGTTTGATCAGACAGTCAGGGGGCAGTTACCAGAGGCAATTTCATATGGGCTTACACGGATGTGTTCTGAGGGTGACATCTGGTGGCAGTTATGGTGAGGATAGCTTGTGCGAACAAGTGGCTGACTACCATACAGAGCAGCAAGGCAAGACCCAATGAATTGGCCGAGTGGTGCTGTTGTGACGCGCACTGATTAGTGCTAACGAAGCCTAATGTATGAGACTATATCCACACACCTAGCGACAAATTTGTGTGCTGACCAAAGGGCAACACGTGTGACTAGCAGTTGGGGTTTGTCCACTGCACGGTTTTATATTGTAGGCTTTGTTATGTGGCTATAAAGACCAGCGCTAGGCCATTGTTGCAGGAAGCCAAGAGGATTTGGGACATATGGAAGCGAGAGTATACATTTCCTTCTTATTGAGACAATAAAAAGGTTGGGAAAGTGGTTTCATGTAATCGGGTTGTGTGCTTTGCTTTTCTGTATGTGAGAATCCTTGGTTAGCTTGATTGGGTTGCCTTGGGGGTTTTGATTTCCGCTAGACAAGCCTCCGATTAAGGGCATTTGGGCTGAATAGGATGTGGGTCCTTGCTGCCATCACGGGGGTCGTATTTCGCAGGTTGACCCTGTGACAGTTTGGTATCAGAGCCACGTTGGTGGCTTGGTTCTACTGTGCATTCAAAGATGAACGATTTGTGGGTGCGGATGGCTCGGGTTGAGGACTTCGTGGGTGGGCCATAGTCTGGTAGAGTCGAGAGTCTTGCTGTGCAGGGCGAGCAGCAAGCGAGGACAATCACAAGTCTTTATGAGGCCTTGCAAGAGTTGTCGCGGACAATAGCCGAACGATCTGAAATAATGATTCGGGATGTGGAGTCTATGGCAGTGGGAGTCAAGGACCAATTCTCAAACATGGAGACCGATGTGGCATTATTGAAGAAGGCCATGGCCAGTGGGCTAACTGGTGGCGACGGATGGCTGTCAAAACTGAAAGTTCTAGAGCGAAGGCATTCAAAGGTGACCGTAATGCCAAGAATCTTAAGAACTTCTTGCAGGACAAGGAGCAGTATTTCAAAACTGCTAGGACGCCAGAAAATGAGTGGGTGACCATCACTTCAATGTATCTAGATAGAGATGTTAAATTATGATGGCGCACGAGGGTGCAAGAGGATACAAGTATTGGTAGACCCGTGATAGGCTCGTGGGTGGTGCTGAAAAAGGAATTAAAGACTCTATTCCTACCCCGCAACATTGCTTGGGTTACGAGGGAGTCCCTCAAGAATTTGAAGCATAGTGGGACTGTGCGGGCTTATATGACGGAATTTTCATCATTGATGTTGGACATCCAAGACATGTCCGAAGTTGATAAGTTGTTCAATTTCATGTCTGGCTTGCAGTCGTGGGCACAAAGGGAGTTGCGTGGACAAGGTGTCAAGGACCTTCCAATGACGATGGCGGTAGCCGAGAGGTTGATAGATTTCAGTAGACCTGATGGGACATCCAACAAGAGGGGAACCGAGAGGAGAGTTGGAAAACCCCAAGAAAACTAGAATGGCAGGCCATTTGATGGTAAGAAGGGCGGTAAAAATAGTGGGATTATAAGTAAGGAATCGGATCCAACGGTGAAGAGCAAGGGTTGCTATATGTGTCAAGGACCCCATATGGCCATGAACTACCCTTCAAATATGAAATTGAGTGCTATTTTTGCTGAAGAGGCAGTAAGAAAAGCAGCGGGGATTGCTGATGATGATGTAGACGTGGTGAGGACCACGGCCCTCTAAATTGTGTAGTCCTTCGAGATTGAGGATGCATACTGGTGTAGGTACTTGCTTGTGGCCAAGGCATGTGTTATGGAGGCGTCAGTAGTGTATGTAGGAGGAGCCGTGTTCGCTTTGTGATGGTACGGACCAACGAGTGACTACGTGGGTGGCTAAGTGGATGAGAATGCAGTGATACAGACTTGGTGGGTTTCAAAGTTCCGTGGGTAACTTTGTGTTATAGTGGTGCGGATCAACGAGTGACTATATAGGTAGTTAAGTGGACGAGAATATAGTAGTGCAAACTCGGTGGGTTTCAAAGTTGCATGGGTGACTTTGTGTTGTGATGTTGCAGACCGATGAGTGGCTATATGGGTGGCTACATAAACCGGAATATAGCAGTACAGACTCGGGTTTCAAAGTTGCGCAGGTGACTTTGTGTTTAGTCCGATGAGGACATCAGCTTTCTTTTGATGGTGGTAGTTTGTAAGACCCTCAAACCTTGGCTAGACTAATGGCTTTGATAGGGGCCAAGGCGATGAGCAGCAGGTGTGTGAGACCCTCTATCCTTGACGAGACCAATGGCTCGGGATTAAGACCAAGGCGGTGACCAGTGTGGGCAAGTGGCTTGTTATGTGAAGGTAGGCTAGGATGCTTGGCATGAGCAGTGGTCCAGCCAGCAACCCAACACATCATTGGGATCGTGGTGCGAAGACCTGGGTGGTTAGGCACTCAGGCAAAACCAGGCAAAGGTGTTGGCTGTGAATTAGCACATGATGGCAACGATCAAGACTAAAGGCTAGTCATAGTGGTCCGACGTGGACCAGCATGTACTCAGTCAGACCAATGGGCGCTTAAGTGAGTCAAAACACACGCACAAAAGTGAGTCAACTTGGGGCATGGCTTAGATCTTCATCATTGACATTGGACATCCAAGACATGTTCGAAGTTGATAGGTTGTTCAACTTCATGTCTAGCTTACAGCTGTAGGCGCAGACGGAGTTGCGTAGGCAAGGTGTTAAGGACCTTCCAATGGTGATGACGGTAGCCGAGGGGTTGATGGATTTCGGTAGACCTGATGGGGCATTCAACAAAAAGGAGAATGAGACCAGAGTTGGGAAACCCCAAGAGAACAAGAATGGCAAGCCATTTGATGACAAGAAGGGCGGTGAAAATAGTGGGACCATGAGTGGGGACTCGGATATAACGGTGAAAAACAAGGGTTGCTATACATGTAGAGGACCCCATTTGGCCATGAACTACCCTTCAAAGGTGAAATTGAGTGCCATTTTTGCTGAAGAGGCAACAAGAGAAGCAGCGGGGCTTACTGATGATGATATGGACGTGGTGAAGACCACGACCCACTAAATTGTGTAGTCCTTCGAGGTTGAGGACACACACTGGCATAGGTACTTGCTTATGGCCAAGACAGGTGTGATGGAGGCATTAGTGGTGCATGTGGGAGGGGCCATGTTTGCTTTGTGATGGTGCGGACCAACGAGTGGCTATGTGGGTGGCCAAGTGGATGAGAATGCAACGGTGCAGACTCGGTGAGTTTTAAAGTTGCATGGGTGACTTTGTGTTATGTTGGTGCATACCAACAAGTGGCTACATCGGTGGTTAAGTAGACGAGAATGCAGTAGTGCTGGGTTTCAAAGTTGCACGGGTGACTTTGTGTTGTGATGTTGCAGACCGATGAGTGGCTATGTGGGTGGCTACATAGACAGAAATACAGTAGTGCAGACTCGGATTTCAAATTTGTGCAAGTGACTTTGTTTTTAGTCCGATAAGGACGTCAGCATTCTTTTACTGGGGGTGGTTTGTAAGACTCTCAAACCTTGGTTAGACCAATGGCTCTGATAGAGGCCAAGGCAGTGAGCAGCAGGGGTGTGAGACCTTCTGTCCTTGGCGAGCCATTTGTGAGACTCTTTGCCCTTGGCGAGACCAATGGCTCAGGATTCGGGCCACAGCAATAATCAGCGCAAGTAAGAATTTGTGGCTTGCCATGTGAAGGTGGGCTAGGATGCTTGGCACGGATAGTAGTCCGGTTAGCGGCTCAACACACCATTGGGATCGTGGTGTGAAAACCTGGGTGGCTAGGAACTCGGGCAAAACTAGGCAAAGGTGTTTGCATGGGTTAGCACATGATGGCAACGATCAGGACTAAGGGCTAGTCAGCGTGGTTCGACGTTGACCAGTGTACACTCAGTCAGACCAATGGGTGCCTGGGCAAGTCAAGACCTGCGCACAAAGGTGAGTCGGTATGGAGCATGGCTCAGACCTTCAGACAGGCTTCCTACAGACTTGGACGGGCTCTGATAATACCACATAGGTCTTCCTGACCGACCTTGGTCTGGGTAGCTAGCCTAAACACTTGGTAGAACAGGGTGTAATGTTTGATCAGATAGTCAGAGGGCAGTTACAAGTGGTTACTAGAGACAGTTTCATGTGGACTTACACGGATGTATCCTGAAGGTGACACCTGGTGGCGGTTATGGTGACAAAAGCTTGTGCAGACAAGTGGCTGACTACTATACAGACCAGCAAGGCAAGGCCCAGTGACTTGGCCGAGTGGTGCTATTGTGACACGCACTGATTGGTGCCAATGAAGCCTAGTGGATGGGGCTGTCATCCACATACCTAGAGATAGATTTGTGTGCTGACCAGAGGACAACACGTGTGACTAGCAGTTGAGGTTTGTCCACTGTATAGTTTTGTATCGTAGGCTTTGTTGCGTGGCTATAAAGACCTGCGCTAGGCCATTGTTGTAGGAAGCCAAGAGGATTAGGGACACAAAGAAGCGAGAGTGTACATTTCCTTCTTATTGAGACAATAAAAAGGTTGAGAAAGTGGTTTTCCATAATCGGATTGTATGCTTTACTTTTTGGTATGTGAGAATCCTTGGTTGGCTCGATTGGGTTGCCTTGGGGGCTTTGATTTCCACTAGACAAGCCTTCGGTTAAGGGCACTTTGGGCTGAGTAAGGACGCGGGTTCTTGCTGCCGTCACGGGGGTCGCATTTCAATGGTTGACCCCCTGACAGAAAGCAAGCAGACCTAGGCAGCCAGTGAATGAAAAAGCAAGTAATGTTGTCAATAAAAAAATTGTATAAAAGTCTAAATGTTAGTAAAAGAATATTAAAAAAAAGTTCAATGTCAGTCAAAGAATTGTAAAAACATGGGGATGTAAGGTGTGAATGGTAATTTTAAACAAGATGAGAAGAAGAATGAGATCTTGTTGCCTTATTTGCAGTAGATTGTAGCAGTGATGAAATGTGGCGTACAAAAGCAGGAGAAGCGTTGTCACAAATGGATTTAATAAAGAAAAACCAATTCCCTGTCTTAGAGCAAGCATGTAAATGTATGGACTGGAGAACGTATATTTTGTTTCCGAAATGTGTAGTGTTTTTTATTTTTTAATTTAATTTTTTCTTTGTTCGGTAAGACGTTTACCCAAATCAGACAGACAGGAAATAATGTGTTTTGGCTGGAGGTTGTAGTTTGCATGTATAGTCCTGTCTATGATCCAAATCCTTAGGCTGTTGATTTAGGAAGTTAATATATATATATATATATGTGTGTGTGTGTGTGTGTGTGTGTGTGTGTATGTATATATAGTTGCTGGGTTAGAATTAAAGATAGAATAGATGTAGTAAGAATTAGATAAATCAAATTAATGTGAGTAACGTTAAGTGCTAAAACAAGATTAAGCTAAAAAATAGTACACATTGTAGCTTATTAATACATTCCATGGATGGCAAGAGTCGACATGGTTGTGTGATTACGATCATCGTTACATTTTGGAAATTAGATAAATTCAAACAAACATAGTCGGGTTACAATCCAAACAAGTAATACAACAATAACTTGTTGGAAAACGTATCAGTTGTAGAGTGCTCATTGTTGTGTTGATATTTTGATTCGAGTCTGCCACTGGATGAGATTAGGGCTGGCAAATCGTGTTCGCGGGCCGTGTTTGGGCCAGCCCGATTACGGCACGACACGATTAGCTTGAACACGAACACGACACGATTAATAAACGGGCCACGAACTCAAACACGAACACGACACGATTAATAAACGGATAGCACGACACGACACGAAGCGCGCGGGCGCGCGCCTGGGCCGCGCGGGCGCGCGCCTGGCTCGGGCAGGAAGGAGGCAGCGTTCCACGACGGTCTTTTGACTGTCGTGGTTGGTCCCCAAGCGCGCGGGCGCGCGCCTGGGCCGCGCGGGCGCGCGCCTGGCTCCAGCAGGAAGGAGGCAGCGTTCCACGACGGTCTTTTGACTGTCGTGGTTGGTCCCCAAGCGCGCGGGCGCGCGCCTGGGCCGCGCGGGTACGCTCCTACGCGCTTCTTTGACATCCTTTCACGACGGTCAAAAGACCGTCGTGGTTGGTCCTTCCCGAGGACCTACCACGACGGTCTTTTTTGACCGTCGTGGTAACTTTTTATACCACGACGGTTTTTAAAAAAACCGTCGTGATATCCGTTCTGCGAAATTTCAAAAATAATCCGAGAACCGTGCACGCTTGCATGTTGCCCAAATTTTGCGTCCTACATATATAAAATCAAATGAAAGACCTGGATCGTTTTTTTATTGTATCGACGCCATGACGGTTCTTAAACCGTCGTGGTATCACGGATACCACCGTGGTATTACCACGACGGTCCTAAGACCGTCGTGTAATTTGAGATACCACGACGGTCCTAAAACTGCCGTATAATCCGAGATACCACGACGGTTCTAAAACCGTCGTGGAATCCATATATTTACCACGACTGTGGATTCCACGACGGTTTTTAAACCGTCGTTGAAGTATTACTACGACGGTTTTTAACCGTCGTGGAATCTGGTTTCTGTAGTAGTGTCACATATTATATTTGTTGATATGCAAGCATCTAAATTAGAATTGATATCCCATAACATTTTTCATGTAGGAAATGTCTATATAAGTTAACAAATGGAAAGATTTGTTATTTAGTAGAAAACAATATGAATCATGAAATACGTGGCATTCCGAAATCAGAGGGCCTTGTGAGAAAAGAATTACGAGGAACAATGGAAGCAACAATCAACATCCACTTTTTTTAATATAGTTAAGATAAAAACATTAGCTTTTGTATAATATATATATATATTATATATATATATATTTGAAAGGGTAGACATATAATTTATTGATACCCGATCAAAAAGACAAAAACAATAATTCTTATTTTTCTATTTATATTTCAATAATTTATACAAGTAATTTTTTGTTTATTATTAGCATTATTTTTCATTCCGTAGTGCCACCATAATACCATACTAGACTGACTTATTGATTACCAAACAGAGTAACATTCTTTTGGAGTTAAACATATTTTATAGTATTGTCAAATACTTAGTTGCTTTAAACAACAAGTAAAAGAATAAACTACAATAGTAATTCGAAGACAACAAGTAAAAAATACAGAAATGATGACAAGAATATTTAAATATTATTTATGAATTTTTTTTTCATGGTCAATAAGAATTTGGAAAGTTGAAGTTCAAATTTGAAAAATATAGTTTCAAAATGATGAGTAAGTTTTACTGTTTTACATCCTAATAAATTTATGTATTTGTTAACTATAAGATTACCCTAATATCCTAATTCAAATATATACACATAATTAGGTTTACTATTTTATATTATTAATTATTTTATATTATTAACTAGTTAACTCTAACTATAATTTGTTTACAATTTTATATTATTAACTAGTTAATTATAAGATTATTATTTTATATCAGAAGCAACATCTCCATAACTTCTGATTTATATTGTCTTAATAGTGGAAATTCTTCAATAGTTATTTTCTGGTCTTGTATCAAACACACAAATGGGCCTATACTTGTTATAAAAGAGCTTTAGAATAGTTTGAAAATTCTAACATAAACGTGCTAAACGTGTTAATCGTGTTAGCCCGTTTCCGGCCCATTTATTTTCGTGTTAAACGTGTCGACCCAATTTCGACCCAATTATTAAACGTGCGGTTCAAACCCATTTATTACGTGTCGTTCTCGTGTCGTGTCACCGTGTCGTGTCCGGAATTGCCGGCCCTAGATGAGATGTACTTCCTGCAGCGGTAGTGGTAAATTAGAGAATGGAATGGTTCAGAAAAATTATCAAAGTGCAAGTTGGTTGAATTCAGAGTTCAAAATACTATACCTGGTTTGTTGCCGAATTTGTTATGGAACTCGGATCTCAGTTGTTTGTTCAGCTGATGGTGGTGACTTGGCTTGAAAATTGTCCACTTTTTGTTCAGTTGAGTTTTGAGGATGTGGATTTGGGATAATTTTAGAAAAGTTGCTTTTTTTTTTTTTTTTTTTGAAGAATAATTAAAATAAGTGATGCTGGTGATATGTGTAATTTCGATTTGACAATTAAAAAAGTAGATGAAAAAGAAATGTGAGTAAAATTTTAGAAAAGTAGATTTGGAAATGAAATCCACCTCAAATGGGCAGTTATAAAAGAAACAGCAAAATATTATACATAATTGTACATCAAAACAACTCATTAAATATCGTGTAAGTCTATATGTTACATTATATTTGGTAAGCCATAGAGTTTGTGATTTAAAATCCTTATTTGTGGTTCATTGATCAATTGATAGTATTATATTTATCTGTAGCATCTCCAAACCCAATAATAATATTTCTTATATAATTTATCCTCATTAATTGCTCTTTTCCTGCCCCAACTGCTTTTCCCTTCTTTTTTTTTTTTTTTTTCCTCCATTTTTTTTTCAGCTTATATATATAATCCTTGTTTTCCACCTAGTCTACTCCTGCAAACCGACTTAGATGAAATTTTAGCTGCCACTCCAACTCAATCTCCCGTGGCCATTCAGCTCTCATTGCACGGCTGCAACTTCATTGTCGTTTGCGTCCGACGAATTTCACGTGCTGTAAACAACCGTCATCCTCTCTCTCTCTCTCTATCTCTCTCTCTCTCTCTCTATATATATATATATATATTTAAGTTATTGATATTCTAACCCTTATTTTATTCAACATCATATTACTAATCATACACCTTGTCATAACTAAATCGTATCATTTATTAGCATTACTTGCTACTGTATGGCCACCCTGATCGCCTTTTTGTCAAGTTGCATTATATCACCAGCCTAGTTTTTGACAAAGTCAAGTTTTGCTTTATTATTCTTATTCTTTTTTTTTTTTTTTTTTGAAGCATAGTCAAGTTGTATTATGCTGTTTTAACAGTTGGTATCAATAATTGTATACAAACCAACTTGCAAGTAAAGCAAATTATCAAATAAAAAAATAAATAAATTAAACTTGGAAGTAAAGCACGAAGACTTTGACTTTGCCTATAATAATAATAATAACAAATAACAGAAGACATTTGTTTTCACATTCTGCTGATAAGTTCTAACAAAATATTTTAAAGCCGACAACTAGAAAGGGCGGTTAGTGACGAGCTTTTCCACGAGTATATGATACTTCGGCCCTCCAGTCAAATTTGCTTCCGCTCAGAGGATTCCACTTATTCGAGTGCAAATTTTACCCATCAAGAAGATACAACAATTATTTCTCATAGATTAGCCACTGCTTACAACAATTATTTCCCATAGATTAGCCACTGCTTTTTTTTTTTTTTTTTTTTTTTCAAGTAAAAAGTATTGGAAGACGGCAGACGTTAGTTTACTAAGTAGCTGACAAGAATGTTTGTGTAAGTGTTAGAGTTAGCCCTACCTCTCAATAAGGATCATTTCATCCCAATACCACAAAATATGCTAACATCACGATACATGAGAATATGATCTCAAACATTCTAAATCAATAAAAACAGATCTTCCCATATAGAATCCTCAAGTTACACACTTTCAAGCGAAAACTAAGTTGACAAGAAATAAACAATCCCATTAATAAGGATCATTTCATCCCAATACCACAAAATATGCTAACATCACGATACATGAGAATATGATCTCAAACATTCTAAATCAGTAAAAACAGATCTTCCCATATAAAATCCTCAAGTTACACACTTTCAAGCGAAAACTAAGTTGACAAGAAATAAACAATCCCATTAAGATATTAAAAGGTCATCAACATTCGAACTTTGACAACAAACCCACCACAATAATCGAATATCACTAGATCATCCCACTCGGTGGTTAGATTAAGACATTAGTTAATCATATATGAGATGCCACTCTTACATGCGCCGTTAAACGCCTAGCTCGAAAAAACGAACTTACATAAATTCAGTACTAGGCCGACCAAAACAGTGTATTACCTCTAAAACGCTGTTAATCTTGGAGAATACAGTATATAACTCATCATAATATGGTGTTAACTGAAGGAGGAAAAAGAAAAAAATAAAAAAAAAAAAGAAAGGTTTACCACCGACCGATGTCCGCAAAACACATAAACCACAAGCCTGCACTTTTGTTTTTGCAAACTTTAAAAGTTAGGTTTAGCTTGCGTTTTCAAAAGCAGGGCAACTCCACAATATGTAAAACGGGTTATTTTTTTAGTTCCTAGTTAATATTTTGAGGGACTAGTCCATAATCCACATGTCATGTGCATGAAAACTAGCGCATTATTACATTTATATCCAGATAACATGCAACATTTACAAGCATATAATATGTAGCCATCTACATGGAGAAGATGAAACATCACTCTTTTTTTATGTTACGTTATTAATACATGTTGCATGCCTTTTGCCTTTTATAATGCAGATATATATATATATGTGGGAAAATATGAATTAGATCCCTTGATTGGTGGTAGTCAATCAAATTGTAAATAATCACTTTCTAGAAATCAGGAATGTGATTTTGATATAATTGTTACTAAATATAGGGTTTCCTGATTTAGCTAAGTTAGTTTCCCTTTTCCGTTGATATTGTAGTTTCTCTTTCTTATTGTAATCTCGTGTATATAAGCCCTGTAATTGTGAACAGAAATAGACAACTTTTCTCTCATTTTTCCACATGGTATCAGAGCTTTTGGTTCTCTTTAGAAATAAAACGTTTTTTGGCCTTCATACTGCTGTTTCTTTATGCCCTGTTTTTACTCTGTTTTTTGCGTCCAAAACAGAGTATTTCGCACAGTTTCTGTTCAGCCAATTCAGTCTTCTTTTTGCTGGCCTTCATTGCCGCGTATCAGTCTTCATAGCCTTTTTTTCTGATTTGCCTTCATTGCAGTTCCCTTTCTTGCCAATCAGATTAGCAATTTTTTTTTTATCAACCCATCTCTTTTTCTTTTGAGCCTTCATTGCCAATTGATAAAGAATGTCAGAGACGACTGTTCAATCATCCCAACAACATGAAGAAGAGCCAGTCCAGCGTTCCATCGGGGAATTGCAGAATATTCAACCGGCATACCGACTTAATGGCCGAAATTACTTGAAATGGTGTCAGTTGGTTAAAACTTTTTTGAAAGGAAAAGGGAAAATTAGCCATTTGTTAGGAGCAGGACCGAAGAAGAGTGATGTAGGATTTGATGTGATTGAGAAGCCACAGGAAAATGGAGTATTCAATAGTGACGAGATTGAGAAGCTGAGGAATCTGATGGGAACTCTCGAGAAGCCATCCTCTTATGGTGCTTGTTCATTGGCCCTCTCAGGTGAGTCCTTATTCTCCTTTGGACTGAATGTTTCTGGTAAATTGTTTGAAGATTCAGGGATCATAGACTCAGGAGCCACAGACCACATGACACATGCCTCAAATTTTTTCCATACTTACACCCCATGTTCCAACACTAGAAAAATCAGCGTTGCCGATGGCACCATAGCCAGGGTAGTCGGTGTAGGAGACATCACTATCACTCCACGTCTAGTCCTTAAAAATGTTCTACATGTCCCAAAATTAACCACCAACCTTGTGTCCATTCAAAAGCTTACTAGAGACTTAAATTGCCATGTTACGTTTTATCCTTCTTATTGTGACTTTCAGGACCAGGGTTCGGGAAGGAGGATTGAACGTGCTAAAGAAAAGGACGGACTTTACTATCTTGAGACATCACCTACTCTAAGTATGATCAAGAAAAATTTATCCTCTTCATTTCTGTCTTCTTCCAATAAAGATGCCATATGGTTGCATCATTTTCGTCTTGGGCATCCCTCTTTTGCAGTTTTACAAATTATGTTTCCTTCTTTGTTTAAGAGATTAAATATTAGAACCTTTCATTGTGATATTTGTGAGTATGCCAAACACACTCGTGTTGTTTTTCCCATAAGCAATAAAAGAAGTTCTTCTCCTTTCTATTTAATTCACAGTGATATATGGGGACCTTCTACAGTCCCGAATATTTCTGGTTCCCAGTGGTTTGTGTCCTTTATTGATGATTGCACTAGAGTCTCCTGGATATTCTTGTTAAAAAACAAATCAGATGTGAGTACTGTCCTACCAAATTTTCATATGATGATTCAAAATCAGTTTGGTACCAAAATAAGAAGGTTTAGGTCTGACAATGCAAGGGACTATTTTAATCAAATCTTATCTCCCTACTTTCACAAGGAGGGAATCATTCATGAGTCATCCTGCATTAATACCCCACAACAAAATGGGATAGCTGAAAGAAAAAACGGTCATCTCCTAAACACTACTCGGGCACTTTTGTTTCATCAAAATGTACCAAAACAATATTGGGGGAAGCAGTTCTTACATCTGCCTACATCATAAATAGAATTCCTTCACGAGTAGGGTCAAAAAGTCCAATGGAAGTTCTGTCTAAATTCTACCCCGACATTAGTGCTACGAACATGCTTACGCCTAGGATATTTGGATGCACTTCATTTGTTCACGTCCATAGCAATAATCGGGGCAAATTAGATCCTAGAGCCATTAAGTGTGTCTTTGTAGGATACTCCTCCACACAAAAAGGTTGCAAATGTTTTCATCCACCCACTAGGAAACTCTATATCTCAGCTGATGTTACTTTTGCAGAAGGGAAACCATATTTCACTGAACCTTATCTTCAGGGGGAGTCATCTATCATAGAAGATAAGGATTTCTTTCTACTTGATCTACCACCCTCATTTTCGTCTCAATCACCATCCTCTTCTCCTGTGTCGAACTCTCATTCCACTTCAGTAAATGAGTTCATCTCAAATACAGAACCCGTGTCCCCTGTCTTGTCACCCATGTCTCCTGAACAGGATAATAGGACTCTTGATCATATACGATACGGAAAAGGGAAGGTGTACTCAAGGAAGCAAGGTCCAGCTCCTGATCTGATGCAAGCCCAAGTCTCCAATCTGATTTCTGAGAATGAGGTAACCGTATCTAAACCTAATTTCATCCCACTTGTAGAACACCAACTTCCTGAAACTTAAACAATTTACCAGGATTTACCTATAGCCGTGAGGAAAGGAACTCGAGAGTGTACTAAACGACCATTGTATCCTCTAACCCATTTTGTGTCCTTTGAGAAATTCTCCCCAACCCATAGGAACTTTCTTACAAGTCTGAATGAAATCTCTATTCCAAACAATTTATCTGAAGCATTATCTAATGGAGAATGGAGGAAAGCCATGAGGGCTGAGATGGATGCATTGGAAAAGAATGGAACATGGGAGTTAGTAGACCTGCCGAATGGAAAAAAGACAGTAGGGTGTAAGTGGGTATTCTCCTTAAAGTATAAGGCTGATGGATCATTGGAGCGCTACAAGGCAAGGTTGGTTGCCAAAGGATACACACAGACATATGGAGTTGACTATCAAGAAACCTTTGCTCCAGTCGCGAAGATGAACACGTTAAGAATTTTACTGTCATTAGCAGCCAACTGTAATTGGGAACTACAGCAGTATGATGTGAAGAATGCCTTTTTACATGGGGACCTAGATGAAGAAATTTATATGAGTATCCCATCAGGATTTGGAGGGGTAGAAGGAAAAAAGGTATGCAAGTTAAAGAAGGCCTTGTATGGGTTGAAACAGTCACCTCGTGCTTGGTTTGGAAAACTTACTAAGGTAATGACAGCTACGGGATACAAGCAGAGTCAAGGGGATCACACTCTCCTCATTAAACACTCAGCGGCAGGGGGAGTCACAATCTTGATAGTCTACGTGGACGACATGATTGTAACTGGAAATGATGAAGAGGAGAAGCAAGCTTTGAAGCAATTTTTGGTCAAAGAATTCGAGATTAAAGACTTGGGGAGGTTGAAATATTTTCTGGGGATTGAGGTTGCTCATTCTAAACAAGGCATCTTCATTTCACAGCAAAAATATGTTACTGATCTTCTCAAGGAAACAGGAATGCTTAGAAGCAAGCCGGTTGCAACGCCTATAGAGCCAAATCATAGACTTGGAGAGGCTATTGGAGAACAGACAGTAGATAAAGAGATGATCAGAGATTAGTTGGAAAGCTTATCTATCTTTCTCATACTCGGCCGGATATTGCATACTCTGTGAGCGTCATCAGCCAATTTATGCACGATCCCAGAGAAGTTCATCTTCAGGCTGCCTACCGTGTACTTCACTACTTGAAAGCTAATCCAAGGAAGGGAATAATGTACAAGAGAAATTCCGAGCTAGTTCTTGAAGCCTATACAGATGCAGATTATGCAGGGTCTCCAGTGGATCGAAGGTCAACTTCGGGTTACTGTACTTTTCTTGGAGGAAATTTGGTAACATGGCGAAGCAAAAAGCAAAATGTTGTAGCCAGGTCTAGTGCAGAAGCGGAGTTTAGAGCAATGGCACAGGCTGTTATGGATGAAGATTATACTAGAAGACTTGAAGATTAGATGGAGTGGACCAATGAGACTCTACTGTGACAATAAATCGGCAATCAACATTGCACATAATCCCGTGCAACATGACCGAACTAAGCACATTTAGATAGACAGACATTTTATCAAGGAGAAATTAGAGAGTGGATTAATTTGCACACCATATGTTCCCACAGGAGGTCAACTGGCAGATGTTCTTACAAAGGGGCTCAACAGTTCGGCGTTTCGGGATCTGATTTCCAAGCTGGGAATGACTGATATCTATTCACCAGCTTAAGGGGGAGTGTGGGAAAATATGAATTAGATCCCTTGATTGGTGGTAGTCAATCAAATTGTAAATAATCACTTTCCAGAAATCAGGAATGTGATTTTGATATAATTGTTACTAAATATAGGGTTTCCTGATTTAGCTAAATTAGTTTCCCTTTTCCGTTGATATTGTAGTTTCCCTTTCTTATTGTAATCTCGTGTATATAAGCCCTGTAATTGTGAACAGAAATAGACTACTTTTCTCTCATTTTTCCACAATATATATATATATATAGATGCTGATACGTGCAACTAACTCTGAGTTTCTATGCTACATAACACGTGAGTGTTGGACTAATCTCTCAAAACTTTACGAGGAATTTTAGAAAGTTGCAAACACCTATTCAATGGAATTTGGCTTTGCAGTTAAAATTCTTCTTTTATAGATTTTGGCATTAGAGCAGCATCCTCCTTGGAATTTCTGATTCTGCTTTTCAGTAGAATTAAAAATGACTAGATCCAAGACTTACAAGCAACTGCAACACATCAATATAAGGTTTTATATATTTTTTGACGTGCTTTTGTGCTAAAAGATCACAGACTTGATGAGGAAAACGCTTTCTCGACCAGAAGAGTTAGAACAAGAAACCCACCATATGATACGAGTACTGCAGCAAGCACAATCAAAAGCATTGCCTGCAATGAGATGTTTGGGCTAAGAAAGAACAGAAATGCAATGGAAGCACTCTGCCACACCTTGAGCTGTGCAAACGCTCCCTCCTGTCCCCCAAAATGCAACAACACTTGGTTATTATAGCTTCAAACCACAAAATGGTTAAAGCATCGTGTTGCAATAACAAGATTTGTATAGAGGTGCATCCTCAATTCTCAATTATGGAGATGTAGAATATTGGACGGTAAAAAAAACAAAACAGAAAAACAAAAAAACAAAAAAACATATGTTCATCAGTACAGGGCTGGCAAGTACCGTGTCATTCTTGAAAAGTATCCCAAGTAAAGCATTAAGCTGAGTCATAAATACCCCATCCCCAATGCCCAATAGAGCTGCCATCAGAGTTGGGTATAAAATCCCAAGTACTCCACTAGGTACACTGTATAACATGGTAAAAATAAAACAAGTTGGTTAACAATAATAATTGAGAGAGAGAGAGAGGGATTTCAAATTATATTTTAATTTGTAAAAGAAACGAACTATGTGAAACCATATAAATTTACGACACCACCTGAACATAGTGATTAGTGACTACCTGTGATTTAGGAGAAGCCAGAGGAATACAATAGCCTGGATGAAAGCACCAACTGAGACTATCAAAGTGATTGACTTGAGACCAGAGGTAAGACGACCAGCGGCCAGCGAACACTAACACGATAATTCCAATATATTATGACAGAACAAATATATAGGAGCACAACTACAACATATCATATTCCTCTAAAAGCATACTTCCTATTAAAAGATTGGGTATGTCCATATCTCTCGTGCCTAATTGTTTTATTTGTTTGCTAAAGTGTCATATTATTAATCAGTTTAGTTCCTTGACTTTGTTTTCTGAGAGCTCCTCCTCCATTTTTTTAAACTTTTCCGCTTCATTATAAAAAATAAATTAAATAAAAATAAATAAAACATTACTTGTTTCCCATAACAAAAATAAATAAACTAATTGTAGATACTCATAGAAAAGGGATCACGTATAAATTAAAATCAGCCAAAGTACCAATTCTGCAAGTGTCAAAAAGTGCTTAATACTGCATACATACAATTGCATCACATGCCCCATAAACTGCCATTGTACCACCAACACCAGACACACCCAATGCAGGGGTAACGATATACTTTGTGAACTCAGACCTACAAATTCAATGACACGTTCCTTGATTTAGAAGGAAAATCTGAAAAAAATGGAATAGAGAAATAAAATAATTGAACCATAGTTGTCTTGCTAATAGAGAGTACACCATATGGAATAATCAAGTACTTACCATGCAAATGCTTGTTGTAGTCCTGAATATGCAATAAGAGGAATAATCAACAGCATCCGTACATCTAACAGTGGAGTGATAATGGGCTTCAACAAAGATGACATGGAAGCATATGACATGTTGGAAGAATATTGATGGCCCTCGTCTCCTTTACCATCCCGTTTATGTAAGAAGCACATAAGAATGGCACCCAAGGTTGCGCTGCAAAGAAATACAATGAACAATAAAGTAGTGCCGCTTGTACTTCCCTCCTGCTGTGACATGTAGGAAATAGGAATCAATGCCTACTGGAAAAATCCATGAAAACAGATATTAAGGTAAGTATCTTCATCTATGCTTCTGTCACTTAAGCGCATAATCCTCTATGTTTTTCACTTAACTAATCAGTTCTGTAAACAACACCTATGCTTCTTCACCCAGTAATAATCATAATAAACAACAAAAATAAATTAAAAATATTAAGGTCTGTCTACTACCGTAGCTATTTAACTTGACGAAACTGACACAAAAAATAGCTATATTTTCAGCAGGAGCTACTAGATAGAGGCATAAGCATCTCATGACATTTCAAATCAAACATAATCTATGCATGGAAGTGAAAAGGGAGAATTGCAGAAAGGCTAAAGAATCAATTGATCATTTGCTGCTTCATTGCCATGTAGTAAGGCACCTAGGGTCAAAATTGTTGCAGGTAGGCTTATTTTGGGATTTCCAGCAAGCTGTAAATCATTGATGGTGGAGAATAGGGAGGGGCTCGGATTATATAAAAATGTAAAAAGCTATATGGAGATGCTCGGTGCTTTCTTTACTTTAGACTCTGGATGGAGAGGAATTCCAGAATTTTTAAGCAAAAGGAAATGGGAGCAATAGATGTTTTTGAAAAGGCTAACATTCTAGCATCGTTATGGGCATCAGATAAGGCATTAAGGGATTTCCTTTTTCCTTGATCATTTTGAGCTAGAAGGACGTCATAGGGAAAAAAAGGATTTCACTGCTGAAGGATGGTTCTGTTTCTGTTTTTGACTTTTGGATCCTTGATGTATGCCTTTTGGGCTGTTTGTAGTACACTGTACTTGGTTAAGGCTTTTGTTTATTTTTAAGAGAATTCCTTATCCTCTTTTCCTTGTAATTGGTTTAGCAATCAATGAAAAGGTTTTTTTTTTATTTTTTATTTATATATATACATCAAAAAAGAAGAAGAAGAAGAAGAAAGAATTGCAGAATCCAAAGCTAAATATACAAACGTGGAACATACCACTCCATCTCTGAGAAGGGCAAGTGAGATGAGATTTCCAACAAACTGCAAAGAAAAAAAAAAAGCTATCACTTTGCAATACAGAATGCATCATCAAAGCAATCGCTATATACATATATATATATACACACACACACACACACGAACACTTCTGTTAAAAAAGGTTCACCTGGTGACCGCCAAACATTCCCCAAAATATTCCATTGAAGTTACCAATAACTGTTCCTTCATGCAAGTTGTAGCCACTTGCATGACTTCGGGCAGTAGATGTTAGATATGTCCCCTGAACGGCACACACTTAGTAAGGAGTAAATACTAAAAATAAATAAAGATTTAAAGGAAAAAGAAAGATGCACTTGCACCTGGCCGACCCATATTATAGCAGCAGCAAAACCAAGATACAATGAAGCTGGAACCATTGTGTACCTACAAGGAAGACTCTTCATTCTTCAATAACAAAGCATGAACAGTTCCAAAATAAAACCACGAATACATGGTTAGATATTTCCATACTCATATTGACAAATTTTATTTCTGAGCTCCAGAAACGACTGCACGTTATGGTCAAAGATACGGCTATATAAACCCTAGAGATCAATTCAAACATACAAGAATCTGTGTAGTGATCAATTAAAGTATTTATTATTACTTGTGTCCCACCATAACATATAGCAAATTCACGTCTGTGCCAAACTTGACAAGATATCCCGCTGCTCTATATATATCAAAAGTATATATACTGACAGTTTTTGGAATTGGATATGCCATGTACTGTCGTTTCCACCTAATATCACCCCGTCATTAAACTACAGGTTTAAACACCTAGGTCTTGAAGGACTTCTATCTAGCTCCTTAAAGAGGTTAACAATGCATCAATGCATTTTCAAAACTACACGTCATCATCTCAAGGAAGATTATAAGCTGACAATAGTTGGGAATTTTTTATAACCATACTCTTCATTCTGTAATGAGCAAATATACACATTAGAATAGATAATTAAGAGAGCCTATTTTTTGGAGACTGCAAAGATTTCTTTGATCATGACTCACACTGGGCAACTTCGGATTTTATGATTAAGTAGTTGACTTTACAACCAAAGATCTGTATATCAATGTTGGTTGCCGGGATGAAGCTAAGCAGAAAATCAAAGGGCGTGTTTACTTATCAAGAAAGGGAAAGGGAAACTCTCTCTCACTTATTTGAATACTTACAACGCTAGTTTGGCGGGGCCCACATGACAGGGAATCAGATAGGGGAAGCCAATCCCATGGGTGATTTAGAGGAATATCATCACTTAAGTAGAAAATTTACGCCTAAATTTCCATGTCAAAGTGATAAAAATGAATTACCAGACTTCAATGGTGTTATAAAACCTCATAGGGATTGTCACCCGTTGGTTTTGTTTCCTTTTTGACATTGGAATAAATCACAATTTTATGTTTCTTTGTACAGTTACGAAACCATTAAATTTCACTCCCGAATAGGCAAAAAAGCAGAATCTTAGACAACTCTTTCACATAACAGTCCATTACAAGTTACTAAACATGGCCCAAAAGTACGACGAGTAGAAACAACAACCAATAAGTAATAACAAGGCTTATTTAGGACAAACAAAAGCAGAAACAATTACCAAGTTGGCTTCAAATTTGCAGCTATGAAGAGCCAATAACCAGTAGTCCCAAGAACCAGGGCATTCTTTGAGCCGAGAAACCGAACCACCAAAGAAGCAATCACCGAGAAAAAAGTGAATGATAAATACAAAATCCCCAACGAAGTCGTCCCCAAAGCCTCCTCCTGATTCAAAATTAGAACAAATGAAATTCTGTAATTCAGCTGAAAACAGCAATGATAAGAACAAATCGTCTTGAATAGAACCGAAGATCAAAAAAAAGAAAATCAGAAAGTAGAAATAATAGAGAGGGAGAGAGAGAGAGAGAGAGAAAAGAGAGACGGACGGTGTTGACAGTACTCTCCAAGTTCTGAGCGGCGCCATAAGCGAGAAAGACGAACAAGAAGGCGAAGCTGAGAATGTAAACATCTCTGGTGTGGCGATTCTTGGGGGCTTCAACAATGGCAACAAGAGGAGCTTCCTCGTCGCGAGTATCTACAGGTTCCATGGCTTTAGGATTCTCAAGCTCAAGCGATCCGGTGATCATATAAGCTCCATGCACATAAATAAACCAAACCCTAGAAGACAATAAATTCCAAATGAAAGGCCGGCAAGTACCTGGAGAACTAGAAGACAAACGAAAGAGTTTGGAATTTTTGGATTTAAAAACAAAAAAATAACGGAAATTGTTGCTGCAGGAGTCAAATACTGTGATTGGTAGCTGAGAAAATGAAGGAAAGTGGATTCTAATTAAAAAAAGATTCGAAGATTTCGTTTCTAGTGTTTGGTAGGGAATCAAAGGGAGGGCGTGAATTGAAAGAATCTGAGGGATGACATGACGACGAGAGTCACCAACTATCCCTCCCTCAACAAACAAACTGCCAACTGTTATTTCATTTTCTTTTTCCACTTTGTTTCTTTGATATTTCTAACCTCCATTTGACAGTATTTGCGTCAATTTCCCCCCCAACCCCCACTCTCTCTTTTTTTTTTTTTTTTTTTAAATCCTTTCATTTTCATATACTCTTCGACCATCCATGGCCGGAAATTCAGAGGCCATCAATAAAATGTCCAAAAACCTAATTCAATTCTACTCAGCAAATTCGTTCAATTTCACTCCCATGATGTCAAATTTGTCGAACATTAATTTTGATGACAAATGTATCATAATAAATAATCACGTCAAATTTAACATTTGATTTTTTTATTGATGGTTGTCCTGATATTTTTATGCAATCAATTATAACATGTTTTTATTTTTGTTCCAAACAAGTGCCAATAGTTTTGTTCCAAACAAGTGCCAAGTATATGACAGTTCTAAATCTTTGTTCCAAACAAGTGCAACTTTGTTCCAAACAAGTGCCAAGTATATGACAGTGATGCAACTAAAGGTTCTTGAATCCAAGATTTGGACAAGAACCCCAAATTTCAACTACTTGAAAGTTGAAACTTATTTGAAGGACAAATTTGTAATGCAAGAGATTTACATAATATCAGTGATTTCCTTTTCAGGGAGGCGGGGCAGAGATCGAAGATTCCACGGATATCAGAGAGACTCAAATTGACGGATTTCAGCGTAATTCAGTCCAAACATTCCACAGCCTTGCTAATAATGGTAATTAGTATTAGCTCATTACACCTTAATTAATACATTTGAGTCTTGGGAATAACTTAATGCTTAAAATCAAATCACACACACCAACCCACTTACACTAATCAAAAATCTCAAACCTCCCACAAAAAAAAATATCAGTCTGCTCATCCCAAATCTGTTTCGAGCAGGAAACTTATGGCCCCTTTTCCCTCTTAGCCTAGCTCCATTAGGTAGGGAACTGAATCGAGTAAATAAACTAGGGTACCGGTAAGTGAGGAGAAGTAGCTATAGATTTCTTCGGCCTAATTGCCCGGCAAACTGATCGACAGCAGCCATAGCACGAGATGCCGAGCCAATTGAACCGTCATACCTGCGAGGAACAAATGCCAAAGTCACAACTCACGAGAAAGAACTCCAAACATCTTTTTAAGTAAAATACATCTGTAAAACTACAATGGATGTATGGACTCACAGAGCGACCAATATAAATGCCGCGGTTTGCATGATAATAGCACCTTCACCAGCAGGCTTTGATGTGTTCATGCACCTTGCAGACAACCAGTTCTCATGAATTGATGTCACAACATCTGTCATTTAAAATCGAGTGCGTAAATTTTTTAGCATTACTACATAAAACATAACATAATCAGATGTAGGAAGACAGAGGATTAACGTATAACACGATGGTTAAACCTAGTAACTAGCAACACAATCACGATTCCTGAGAGCCAAATATGATAATGAAGAAGGTTTCTTTCACTTGATAGTAACAACTAGTACGCACATTTGCACCCTAACATGCTAAGATGTGTGACTGTAACGAGCATTTATATTAAGCCTAGTTTTCTTCTCTTCGTTTGCAACAAGAAGAAGACGAGCTAGTTCAAGGAAACCGGAAACCTCAAAAGGGAGAAGAGAAATAGAATGTATTTGAAATGAAAAAGAGACATCTTTTGTTTATGTGACAAAAGAAGCTAAACTCGAAGCAATCTTCTTTGTGTTTAAGAAAATGATCAATTTTGCCATGGAGATTACTGACTAAATTCTTCTATCAAGGCAGGGCATAGAAATTCAAATAAAATCATCACATGATTAGTTGAGTAGTTACATTAAAAAATAATAATAATAATACTAATAATAATAATAATAATAATTACAGAAAGATTACACTGGTTAGGGCCGAGGATGAAGGTGAAGGTGTCGGAGTGGAGGGAGTCACGTTTAATAAAGTCTATAAATTGGGACAACTCAGTGGGATTTGCATTAATCCCTTCTTGTTCTGCACTGCGAAATGGGAACCAAATTTCAAATCTTACATTTTAATACAATACAAAATAATATGGTTTTGAGTTAAAAAGAAGGAAGAAGGAACAAACAGAAAGACATTAATAATAATAATAATAATAATAATAATAATAATGGGTGGGTTGTTTGAGTTAAGAAAAAAGCACACATGGTGGAGAGCAAGCGAGAAGGAGCAGAAGGGTCATAGTTGAGAAGAAGAGCGGCTTTCAGAGGAGACCCAACACCGACACTTACAGAAGCCCACTTCTCCCATGTCTTGTGTACGAAACTCCATTCCATTTTTCTCTGAAACTTAAAGAGAGAGAAAACAACTCCAAAATATGGGCTTCAAATCTCTACCACAAACTTCACTTCAAAATTGGGGGCTATTCAACGCCGACCACCACCCGCGTCGTCGCCTACCACCGGAGCCGTCACTTTTCTCCGACCTCACCCTCTCTCGACGATCCCTCGTTCATTTCACAATTTCCATCCATCTCAAGTTCTATATTTTTTATGATGTGAGTACCGTCAAAATTAAAATTTAGAGGGTTTTTTTTTTTTTTTTTTGGGTAGCAATTAGGATTTAGAGCTTGAACATGTGAGTGGCACACCAACTCAAACTATTAAATTTAAATTTTTTTTATCTTTTTTTTTTATTTTATCTTTTTTTTAAAATTTTTTTTGTCTTTTCTGAAAATTTAAAAAAATTTACTATTTAAATTTAAAAATTCCAACTCAAATTATTCTACCAAACACCCCATAATTTTATTTTACCGAATTTTGGTCTCTCTTTTTTTTTATTTAACAAATTTCATTTTTACTCCATAAATTTTGATGTTTAAAAAATTAGTAAAAATACTGTATGAATTATAAAATGTTATCATTTTTACTTCTTCTATAAGGTAAATAGATCAAATCATTAATATGACAACAATTAAAATGTAATTTATAAGAATAAACTTATTTTGATATCTGAACTTTAATAATCTAGTAATTTTATTTTTTGAACTTTGAAAACTGGTGTTTAAGTCCCTTAAACTTTAAATTATTAGTAAGAATGTCCCTTAAATTTTAAACCACCGACAAAAATATCATTTGTTTAATATTTTGGCATTATAAGACTTTGGAAGAGCTTATTTTTACTAGTGCATTTGTAATTTTATCCCTTAACATTGAAAAACCAGAACTTATACATCTCGATCTTTAAACCGTTAGCAAATTCACTTATAAAGAGTACAATAAAAGATTTACAATTAAAATCTTTACACTTAAAAAATAATAATCTTGAAACAAGGGAACATAAGAAAATATTACTATGTAAATACTAAAATATCCTATTTACCTTTTATACTAAAAATTATTTTTTAAAAAAATCGAGGAACCTAAATATATAAGTTCCTTTATTATTATTATTATTATTATTATTGTAATGACTTTAATTTTAAAAATAAATCTTATGAACACTTTACACATTTTTAGGCTTCGATATTTTGGTTTTGTATTTGTTTTATGTCTTTTATCTTTTCTGGTGTTGTTAGCTAAGATTTGTTTTTAAAATTGAAGTCATTATAAAATATACATATATATATATATATATTAAAAAAAAATTTAAGGACGTGTATAGTTAGATCCCTTGAATTTTTATAAATTTTTAAGGTTATTTTTCTTATCATAAGTATTTTAATTTTAATTTTAATTTTATTTTATTAGTACTACATCAGTTTTAATTAGACAAAATATAAATGATTTTGTTAAATGTTTAAAGTTCTAGAGATATAAGTACTAGTTTTTCAATATTTGGAGGTAAAATTATAAATGTAGTAAAATTTAGGGGGTAAAAATAAAGTTTTTCAAGTTCAAGTGGTATTCCTGCTAACTGATTAAAGCTTGAGAGGTATAAACTCTAGTTTTCAAAATTCAATTAAAAGTTACAAGAATAGTAAAGTTTAGGGAGACAACAATAAAATTTGATCTTATAAAATTTCACTTTAGTTATCGTTATGTTAGCAATTTCATCCATTTAACTTATAGAAAGAGCCAAGTTGATAACATTTCATAGATCAAGAAGTATTTCTATCAGTTTTCAAAATTTAGAGAACAAAATTACAAGAACACTAAAGTTTAGGGAGCAAAAAGGAAACTTGTTCTTTTCTATTTATAAAATTTAGGTAGGGTTTGAATTTGGGATTTTCTTTGGATCCAATGATTAACTTCCAACACCCCCCACCCCCCACTCAAAGTGTTTGTTACACCATGATTTTTTTTTTTTTTTTTTTTTTACGGAAAATTTTACAAATCTCTCATTAATTATGTCACTAAAGTCAATATAAATCTAATTATAAAATATACCTGTTGTACTACCGGATTATAACATTTGTGTCAAAATGCCTCGTAACTCTTACTTAGAATAGCTAGCATATCTCCGAACTATAGGACAAAAAGAATCAAAGTGATTTGATTGATTTCTGAATCATGTTGCTTGTGATCTCCTTTTCACATTTAGGTCATCTGACCTTATCCAATGAGTGTGAATGATTTTGATCCTCGATCAAAGTTACGTATTTTAGTTTCCATTGTATAATCATCATAGGAGGGCTCTCAGTCAAGAAAAAAAATTCCAAGTAAGGGTAAGTAAGAATCCCTAGTTTTTCTTTCTCACTCCTTGTGTACTTTTTCTTACCTAATCCATAAAGAACGACCCTGAGCATGTCCTACCAAATCTTGGATTCAAAGCTTCTCCAATCTTCTTAACTTTGACATTCGGAAATAATGCATCATAATTCGAACATGCCTGTCGGAACTGATGACATCAAAATGTCATCCTCTGCTAGTCGAAACGACTTCACCCATTGTTGTTATGTCATTGTCGTATCCCTACCCTTTGTCTAAAAATCAATGGAAGTACCAAAACATAGTTTTTTCGGCTCGCAACAACTATAATAGGCGGGCCTCTCTATTTGTTTGCAATGCCGAGTGTTCGCCTTTAGTTGGATGTAGAAGTGGAGGGTAAACTTTGCCCCACACTTCAGAAAAAGTAAAAAGTTTGTTATGGAAGACTTAAAAAAGGAAGGGGTTTATTGGTAGGACTAGTTGTTGTTATGAAATTCGTTAGGAATCACAAATGTTGATGTTGGAAGGAATGGATATGTGCCGAACTTCCTCTAAAAACTTGCAGCACCTCTTGTTAATTGTCGTTTTTTCACCTCTCTCTATCGATCTTTGCCTCCTCTGTTATAGGGAACGACCGTTTTGCTACATTTTTCATATTTTTGATTAAAAAATAACAAATAAATAAATAAATAAACCAGCAAGACCTTTGAAACCGGAAGCAAATTTTTACTCGTCCTTCAGTTATTCACAACCGTGGAATTAGGATGGACGGGATGATTGACGGAGAGCAGGCCACTCTTTCTGGAAGGGACGTGACAAACCCTGAAAAGTTATTACCATTTTTCAAAAATTGTTGCACAGATCGCTCCCGAACCTTGCCCACAAGAAGATGATATGAAAATTGTATTGTTCATAAGATGCTGCTATTACTTTGCAAATTCACTCATTATAATCATATTAAAATTGCAGTAATGACCGGTGAATTGCCCTCCATTATTTAATTTTATGCATCTCAAGTCATTCCCACACAAAACAAAACAAAACAATATAAAAACTAAAAACCAATAAGACTAAAAAATAAAACCAAACCCCAAAAATAGAAAGAAAAAGGAAACAAAGAAAAAAGAGACAGTATGGAGTGTTCTATCCATTGAGTTCAAGAGGAACAAGGCTTGTCATTCTCGAAAAAGAACTAAATTTTACAACGCAAATGAACACCAACTAAAGAAATTTTGATAAAAATTGGGGGAAAAAATCTCTTATTAATACATCACTAATTTAATAAGACAAGACGACACGAGACAAGACAAGCATGTCGCAAAGAAAATGGAAACTTTAGAAGAACTTCCTTATGCCCCGTTGCGCCCCAAACACCTCTCCACTTCAAAAAAAAAAAAAAAAAAAAAAAAAAAAAAAAAAAAAAAAAACCCCACAGGGGTTTGGTAAACTTTTTTAAGCTTACTGCCTGTATGACACCCCACCCGTTATGCATTACCGACCATGACCAATTTTCTAGAAACCAATATGCTTGTATCCAAATACAAACCCCCATGTGGGTTGTGTCAGCTTCTCGCGCATAAAACATATTCTTACATGTTTTTCTTTGCCCCTCTCCGATAGCAATCGGACTGAAAAGGAAATTGAAAATCAAATACTCAAATCCTGCACAGTCCATATTTGAGAATTTTGTATGCCATATTTTCTTTTACCCAAGTAAATCTTTGAATAAATTCGGATTCTGACTAGATGGGTTCACCCCCATCTGCCTTACAAGGGCATCCTTTTCCAAGGAATCTTTTGTGTTTGGACCTTTGCTTAATTGCACGGGGTATGAAACCATAGCCCTGCCTTGATCGGTTCTGGCAACGCTTGAGAATTCAGAAGTGACATTTATATCGAATCCCAGACTGCTACTTTGCCCACTTACAGCAGAATCTCCATACAATTCCATTAGATCAGGTGCTTTCGAGGCACCACCCGAGCCATTATTCACAACTGATGTAACTGGGGCTGGATCAAGAAGCGATTCCAACTGCTTGAATGGATCCACGGACAGAGGAGCATTTACAACAGGTGCTTCACTCAGGTCAAGCAAATCCGGAGGTGATTGATGATTTGTCCTGTCAACAGCAACTTCAGTGGCTATGGTCGCCACTTTTTGCACCTGAAGCTTCTCAGCACCATGGCTACTACTGGTTTTAGCCGTCTTCTGGTTTGCAGTAGATGACTTTCTCTCAGTTTTTGATGAACCTCCAAAGAGTGAAGCAACAAGCTTCTGCTTTTCTGGGGAAATTTCAACTTGAGGCTTTCTCGAATCATAAGTTTCTCGGCTTCTTGAACCTGCATTGCTAGCAACATCCTGTGCGACCCCGTTTGTTGTTTTCTGGGAAGTGGAAGTAGAAGTAGAAGTAGATGATGGCGAAGAGGAGTACGTTGGCCGACCCCATTTCTTTTGAACACCATCAAGCCGTAGCTTGAGTTCTGATTGCCCTGCATCTAAAACAGATGGCACTGGTGCTGCCTGGTGGGTCTCCCTAGGATACCATGGTTCAGGTTGTGGAACAATTTCAGTTGAAGAGGTCAGAGGAGTAACTCTTGATGGCACTGGTGGTTTTGGAAGCTCATATGCCTCGAATCTGAGAGAATGGCTTGATGCTTCATGTTGGTCTTGGCTTCCCAAGGTGCTGATACTTAGCACACCAGAGCGCTCGCTCTCAGGAATGTATGGCTGAGCACCCTGTTCTATTGACTGGTCAACATAATTGTTGAGGAATGAAAGGTCTTTGTCAATCTGCAAAAAAGGAAATAGAGATACAGGCAAATTACACTTCCGAACTTTCAACATTAGATTTAGCATTTAAAACAACATTATGCATTGAAGCACAGAATAGAACAACATATGAAATATGTCACTTTCACACTTTTTGGTGCCAAATATAGCATGGGCATTAGCGTTCGCATTGGAGATGGTCTTACTAATGAAATTATGGCACGAACAAGTTATGTGATTAAGTTGCATCCAAAACTTAACCACGCAACTTAAGACGTGAATATAAGGCCTCAAAAAAAGCAAACTTACAAACAAGACAACCATTTTCAAATCACATATAAACAAGAGACATGTGGACGTTGATATCATAAGAAATTAGAAAAGAGAACGAAAGAACTCTGAACAAAATGTTCTAAAATAATAAATTTAAAATAGATATAGGAAGGTATGACCTCAATATATTCACAACTAGCATCCGATGGCATGATAATCCCAACAGCATGAGCATCTAAGTCGATCACAACTTGCAATTCATATGCACGTTGCTGCATATCTGTTGAGTGGGAAGCTGAGAGTTCTTCAACCAAAGATTGACACTAAAAATATATATATTTGAGTTAGTAATCGGTGGTATTCTGTAAGGAATCAATTCACAACAAGAGAACCAGATTCTGCTTCTACCATAATAAGATATGTCGTGAAAATGCATACAAATCAAATCAAATTTCCAAAAATCAAACATCAACTGGGACAAAGAGATTCAAGAATGTTCAAATCCCCTTAGAAGGAAAAGCATCATTGATTGTGAATCACTCAAACTGTCAAAATTTCCTTATTGTATGAAATTTTCCATATTTAATAGCTATTCGAAAATATTAACTAGCTATTCAATAGCTCTTCTTCAAACATATTATGAATACTGAATCTGAAATTCTACAGAGTTGACAGAGAAACTATGACACTGATTTCCAAGGTTATAAGAGTTAAGAAGCTATATCCAAAGATCCAGACAAATTCTTGCCTATTCCCAGATACCGTGCAACATAACGAATTTAGTTGCCAGGAAACTCCATAGATCCTAGTTGAATTTTGAATTAGAACTTGGGCCTAGCACATCAAGAATATCGTAACTAAACCGTCTCCTGCCAACTTTGCATAAGGAAAAACATCTCAATGTTTGTTCCGCTTCTTGAAAACTATATAAGCCATTACACAAACCAATTACCATAGAGAAGTTAAACTAGTAAAAGTATCCAAAGAAATATGCAGTACATTCCCATTCACTACAACATTAATAACAAAAATAATGATAGCAATATACCTTAAAAAAAAAAAAAAAAAAAGGGGCAATATACCCATTATTGTTAGAATTTTTTTAGTCTCTTTTCGTTGGTTTCTTTTTATCAAAACTTAATCAGGATTGGTGAACTAGCTATCAGTCAACTAATTAAACTTTGCTCCAAGAAGAAGATTTAGTATAATTATACGCACCTCAGGTAGCATATCTACTTTTCTCCCAGCTGCTATTTCAAATGCATAGATTTTCATGATTGCTGTAATGGCATAAGCCTTCAAAGAAAGCAAAGGAATTCATTGCATATCAGCAACTACATAAATAGATCAAAACAAAGGCCATATAAATGGGGAAAGAAAATAGCTTAAGCACACACAGAGATTCATAAACACGCCCTATATGTGTGTCTGTAAATATACCCAAAAAAATTCATATAGAAAGAAAGAAAAACATTTTACATAGAAATGAAAAGAGATGGAAATACATTTAACATTTGTTCCTAGAAAAGTGCCATGGATCAGCGGCAGTGAAGCAGCAATTAGGGCATCTTACTCGTCCAAGAGGTCCAGAGTTCACATCCAGACCCCTACAGTTTCCAAAATCAAAACATTTATCTCCTAGTATACTCCCAAAGCACAAGAAAAGTGCACTCGTCAGAAAATAAAGTCTTACTCTTCAAGTAACTAAGAAAAGGAAAAGGGAAACAATTTTCATCTTACGAACTAAGTTTCAACAAAACTTATATAGGCAGAAGCATTACAACTAAAAAGAGAAGAAACGAAAAACCTTTAAGCAGTTCTAAGCATATAACGAGCAACAAAAACAGTCATCATTTTAGAATCCCTGTGACCAAGTAATTGTTGTCTGGCAGATTCAGCAAGTTAGTAACATAAACAATGACCTTTGAAAAGACTAGGCAACAGAAATTGAAAGGCCAAACACCACCATGCCTGAAAATATGTCCATAAATTCACTAAGACTGCTGAAAACAGATCAAAAGAAACAATTTTATTTGTCTAGAGCCTCCCAATTCATAAACATTTATTGTCCTGAGAAATTATTCCAAAAAAGGAAGCTCCAAGCATACATGAGACCAGTATTTTCGTTCATCCTAACATATATTTGGTAATGGTAATTAGGAAAATGAAGACACGTTCGGCAACATGAATGAAACAAACACGGATCACCGCCATTAACAATCCTACTTACCAAAAAACAAGAGGAACTAAAAAGTGAAAATATATCAAGAGTTTATTAGAAGGATACCCTAACAGTTTCGTCATTGGAATATGCCTCTGCAACGTCACATAGCTTTCCAATGATATAGGAAGCAGCGTACTTTCCATCAGCAGTTCCATATTCCCCCAGAACCCAACAAATGACCTATAATAAGACACAGCACTTCAAAGATACAGCTTTTCAGCATAGTCTATGCACTGAAGCCTAATGGGCATACGTACATAAGGTGTGATCTACCTGAAGAAATACTGATGGCAATTTTGGCTCTGCAAGAATACGCAAATATGACTGTACCTGCACAAGTAAAGCAAAAAATAAATAATTAGCAAAGAAAAATTCCTTTCAATGAGAATTCATAGACAGAAAGATTAAATAAAACTAGCAGTTTCTTAGTACTAGTTCAGTTGCTGTAAATACACTCCTTAATAAAAGTAACAAAAACAAATGAAAAAAGGACAGCAAGAGGCTTGCAGTATAAATGTCTACTCAAATCTAATTGATGGGAATCATATCTGTGCAAGAATTAGACTTGGAGCCTTAGAATAGCTAACAATTATGGACGGGTCAGAAGGGACTCTTTAATTCAGGGTTACCGAGCACTGCCAGCAATTCCAGCTCCAGGAGAAGGAAACGGCCCATTTAGCTGGAATTTTGAATTATTTTATAGTGGCTGAGTCAGAGTTATCGCAAGGCTATGGCTGGAATTATATGAAAGATAAATGACCATCAGAAAATCAGTATTCTCAAGCTGTGTTCGACGTATCCATAGGAAGCAAGCAAAAAAGAGAGAGGAAAAAGAAAAAAAGAATACCCATAAGGAGGAATTAAAAACTTTAACATTAGACCTTGATTCCAAACCATGATACCTAGATTCACTTGACATTAAACCTAATCTGAAAAAGTTTTCAGCATTATGCAAAAGGAGTCTAATATTACTCTCAGAAAAAGATGTTAAAAGACCAACAAATTGCAACTTTATTGACATCCAGAAATCCAATTATATACATGGACAGGTATATATGAGGAGCAATATCAAGATTACATACAGCAGAGAATCTCAGCTGAGCATCAGCAGTTTCATCATCCTCTCCGAACCCCTCAGCAATTAACCTCATCAAGTTATGTGCCACCTTTACATTCACAAGATCTCCAGCATGCTCAAAGACTTTATTCATGGTCTGAGGAGCAAATAACAGACAGGGATGAGAATATGAAACTGAAGAAAACAATTTCATTTATTTGTCTTTTACTTTTCAAAATTAAAAATAAATTTATATATAAAAAAAAAGGTTGCAAAGACAGCAATCCGTTACCTGGATAAACCAATTGTTACTAGGTGCAAATTGTTCTGCAAGCTCCACACAACGAGATGCTATATAGGTTTTGTAATGATTATCATTAATGCTAATCATATAATCAATCATACGATCAACTATCACTTCAACATTGGAGGACTTGGTCATTTTATAGAGTAGTTCAAATGTTTTTCGCTTTAGAGTATCATCTGGGTCCTGCATCATGCACATGAAGATTCTATTAATTAGATTGAAAATAACAAGCAGGCATGATCCAAAACCAATTATTCATCACGCTAAATTAAATGCTGACCTCTAAGCAATCAATCACAGCGAGTTGGTGTTGTTCGGCTATCTCAGGACTCAACTTTATCAGTCGACCAAGGGCATCAATGCCCATGTATTTAAGGTTATGACTATCGCTCTGTTCACATCATTTTCAACGTCCATAATTAAAATTGTCAAAATTGGATCACTAATACTAGGTTTATTGCAAATGTATAAGCAATCTTGATAAAGCACTTAACAATGTCCGAGAACAAACCTTCAAAAATCTGGAAATGACTTCGGTGGCACCTTCTAACAGCTTGGGATTCGAATATATGGATGAAACACAGCATATACACTCGTAAAGAACAGCATTTCCTATGTTGCTAGCTGAATCACACTTCTTAAATATGTCTCCGACCACAGTGTACATTTTCTCACTGGCTTGCTTATCCCCACTTCCTAACAAAGCAAGAATCTTGAGCAACTTGATCTGCATGAATGCACAATATCAGCTCACAATTTTGCTCGGACTACAAAAAATAAAATAAAAAATGGGCGAAAATAAAAGGGAAACTCAGTTCATTTTCATCAAGAAGCACTGGTCGCCTTTCTGATTCTGCTTTCACATAACCATCCAACGCATAAAATAAGTACCCATTTCAATGAGATAAATTAATTAAGGGAAAAAAAATCTCCAGGAATGAAAACAAAATCGCACTATCTCTTTTATCAACTAACAGAAGAACATGATTAAAAATTCAGAGGGGTTTTTAACCTGAATGAACGGGGCTGGCATCGAATGGTAGTCATAAGCCTTTGGCAACCTTCGCTCGGCTACTTGCTTGAGAATGCTAACGAAGCTGACGACCAAATCCTTGAAGGAATTGGGATCGGCAGCGATGAGATCAAACAAAGGACAAAGAGTGGCCCCCATGACTCCGGGATCGTTGTCGCAGAGCCGCTTCCGGAAATTGGAGACGAGATGAGCCACGGAGGAAGGGGACTTCTGGTGGAAGCGGTGGAGAGCCATGATCGCCTTCTTTCTGACGGTCTCCTTGGGATGGGAGAGAAGGTCGACAACCTGGGGCAAAACGGCGGGAATAGTCTCGTCGTTGATGAGCTTGCAGACGGCGGAAAGGGCGGCGGAGACGATGAGGAAGTTGTCGGAGCGGAGATCTTTCTGGATGGTGTTGACGATGAGGATGATGAGGTCGTGGTCGTCGGAGAGGAAGAGAGTGACGGCGAGGTAGCCGGTGCGTTTAAGGAGGAGGGAATCGTCGTGAGTCATCTTAACGGCGTGGATGTAAGCGAAGGAGGCGTCGTGGCCGAGCATTTCGACGTAGACGAGGCGAATGAGGTACTCCTTCATCTTCCGCTTGGGGATGTCGGGCTCGGAGAGGCGGCGCTTGAGGGTTTCGATCTCGCGGAGGACGATGCGGTCCTCCTCCGCCTTCGATCGGGCCTCGCCGATCGACTTCACCAGCTCCAGAAACTCCTTCGATTGCCCGAACCCGCCCTGCGATCCCATCGCCAGCTCTCGCCCAATCGTCTTCAGTTGCTCCATTTTCAATTTGTTGATGGCCGAAGAGCTCTCTCTGGAATTCGACTGGTTCTTTTAGGGTTTTGAGGATTGGAATTGGGGATTTCGATTTTCCCAAAGCATTAAGGTTTGCAGATCAACCCAAAGTGGGAAACTGGGAATTGACGTTGGTTTGCTGAAGAAATTGATTGATGATAGAGAAAGGGAGGAGAGAGAGAGAGAGAGAGAGAGATTGAGAAGGAAGGCACACGGCGTACAACGGAGAGTGGAGGGTATCGGACAAGAAAACAGGAGCACAGTCTCAATTCGAGTTTCTTTATTTTTCTTCAACCGCGCTCTACAACTGTTAAAACTCAGACCGTCGAACATAAAAGGGCACTAGACGTCTAGACCATTCATTGCAACTAAATAATTGTTTGATTGAATTATGAATTAAAAATTATATACTTTATATATATATATATGATATAAAAAATGTAAAAATTATATATATATATATATTAAAAATTTACGTAATCTTTTTTTTTGTCTTATTTTTTTCTTATTTTATTCAATTTTTTAAAAAAATAATTCCAACTTAAAATTAATAATTTGTGAATTTTTAATGCTTAAATTTTTTAGCAAATGATTAATTATATTAGTTCATAAATTTTTTCACGGATGTATTTTTTTTAATTAATTGATTCCTAAATTTATTAAAATTATATAAATTAATTATTTTTATTATTTTTCTGTTAGAATTTAATATATTCCTTCGGCTTCCATTATTTTTTAAAGGAATATTTGATATAGGATAATTTTTTATAAATAAATAAAAATATTAAAATTATCATGTTTGTTACGAGATTATCTTATTTTAAAATATTTGATAATCTAAAATTTATGAATTTCAGATATCCTTAATCTGAAACTCACTTTCCTTTTAGATTTCAGATTATTCCTTATCTAAATATTACGATAATTTTAAAATTTAAATAATTTAAAAATAATTATCTTTTTTAATTTTATATTTAAATTTTAATATTTTTTCAAATTTAAATATATATATCAAGACCTAACATTTTTCTCTCCCAGCCTCAATCGTGAGCATCTTTTTCCACTTCCATCAATTGGCCTCTTCTGCTTAGATACTATCCTTCTATTCTTCTTCATCTCTCTCTCTTTTGTTCTTCCCATACTTTTTTTTTTTTTTAAAACGTAATGTGTTCCCATTCCTAGCTGAGGTGTAAAAGAATGCATTCATAAAGCTTCTCTGAGCATGAAAATGCTATGCTTGAGTGATTATTATTAACTCTGCGATTCTTCTTCTTCCGTTTTGTCGTAACTTTGCTCTTTTTTTTTTTTTTTTTTTTTTTTTTTTTTTTTCTGGATTTCTTCTTTTTCTTTGTCGATTGTAACTTAGCGTTCCTTTTTTTTTAGACTCTATAATGCTTCTTCTTCCATTGTCTTTTCATTATAATTAACCAAACACCTCCTTAGCGGCCAGCCATCACACAGGTAAATAGCTGAACTGGTTTCCTTTTTTTAAGGTTCTTATGTACAGAGACAACATTTTTTAGTATCTTTTCAAACTGTTTGTGTTTTGGCCTTTACACAGAACCTGTTCGATAAAATATCTGAAAGAACCGCGCTTTCTTGTATATCGAAAATGAGCTTAATCTGATTCATTAGTAGAAGTTAGTTTTGTCAACAACGTCAATAAAAACCTTAAAATACTAGATTGATACAGATAGTACCTTTTTAACTTGTCTGTCTTCTTTCATTTTTTGCCACCGCCTCATCTTCCTCTCTTATCTATGTGTGTTGGGTTATGTCTCTCTCACTAGCTCAACTGACTGACTGCTAAAAACTTGAAATTTCATTTTTGTTTTCGGTACTTGCATAGCTCCTTCAAACCCCATTTTGTAGCTTTCATTCTAGTTCTTATTTCTTGTTATTGAGTTTATTTTAGTGGCGAGTCTTTACCCTTTATTGGGTTTTTAATTTTAATTTTAATTTTTCTTATTTAAGTTTTTTACTCTTCTCGTTTTAAGTGGTTTTAACTATGTTGTTTTGTTTTGTTTTGTTTTGTGCTTTTGTATTGATGGAATTTGAGATTGCTCGTTTGTTTTATTCGTCTGTTTTTTAAAGAAATTATGCTGATATTTTATGTGTTTGAGTAATAACATAATCTATTCTTGCTAATAAAGATGATTGGTTTGACGACTGCTCCCACCACCAGTACTGCCCAAGTTCCAAACTCGTCTATCCAGAACACAAGTATTGTTGGGCTGTTTTCAAATAACCAAAGAAGAACTATTTGCCCTTGTCCTTGTTCTTTTACGGTATGGCAACATAAATCACATTCAGTCCGCGCCCCTCCCCCCCCCCCCCCCCCCCCCCCCCCCGAATATATATTTGTTCCGATTAACACGAGTTTGGAACTTCACTTTCTGTTTAACAATGCAGTCTTGTTCGGTTAAGTACTCGTATTCACTGCGATCAATCTGTAACCCAATCAAAGCCATTGCAGCTCAGGAGACAGCAGCAGAAACTCAGTTTGTGCCAAAGCCCAACTCTCAATCCTCTTCATATGGTATTCTTCCTTCGGTTGCCTTCAGTTTTCCTTTTTGGTGTTTGCTTTTATTGTTTTTGTGAAATGGCAATTGGCTACTCAATATCAACTTTTTAACTTGTATTCTAGTTGACATTTCGAGTTTTGCTCTTACTTGATGTATAACTGATTTCAGGGAAAAAAGGGGACAGCTTTCCTGTCCCCTTCATTTTGTTTGGTTTTATTGATGTGTGCACATGGATATGCAACGTAGAGAGTTGTTTATATGTGGTTCTTTGTCGATATGAAAGAGCTAAATATTTAGGTTCTTTGTGGACTTCTACTGACGAAGCTTTCAGAGAATTTTCTTTTTCTTCGATGATTTTGAAGTTGAAAACTGCAATGGATTGGTAGTGTTGCTGTTTGTAGTTATTAGTTCTGTGGGTCGTTTAGTTTGTTTCTTTTATGGACTCCTTGTTCTCCTTTTATTGTACATTTTCCGTTTCAATAAAATTCATCTTATGAAATGAAAAAAAAAAAAGAGCACAAAAACAAAAAATCAGAATACTGTGGTCCGTGTTTCAGGAAACAAAAAGCAGGCACTTATATCACTGTCAGACAAGAGAGATCTTACTTTATTAGGAAATGGTCTTCAGAACTTGGGGTAAATTCTTGGACATCATGCTTCTGATAAGCTTTTGCAATTGAATATTCTGGTTCCACTGAGCAGTTTCTTATAGAGTTCTTTGTTCGCATTATTGTCTTTGGTTCCGTTAATCAGCTTGAATCTAGTGTTCATTTCCATTAGGTATTCATTGGCTGCACACAAGAATAAAAATTTTTTTGTTTGGATTAGAAACTTTAATGGTTTTAAGGTTTTCGACTTTGGAGGATATTGTGATGACTGCTCTTGTTAACTGTAGATATACAATTGTTTCGACTGGAGGAACAGCATCTTCTTTGGAAAGTGATGGTGTATCTGCTACTAAGGTGGAAGAACTTACTAGTTTGCCCAAGATGGTGAGTCAGTTCGTCAACTTCTTCTCGTCTATCTGAGATGGCGATTCTGATTTCTTATGTCAAATTTTAAGCTTTAAAGTAGTAGTCAATCACATTTTCCCTTGAATATTATGGTTTAAGTTATTATTTCGTTTTTTTTCCCTATTTAATCTGGTTTCTCCACAATTTTCAGCATAGTTGTAGCTTTGGTAGCTTACATTTTATATAATTTTTTAATTTCCATTTTGAATGAAAAATTTTCCATCCCTTACCACCAAAAAAATAAAAAATTAAAATAAAAAATCCATCATTTCTCGAGTCACTGATAAAGGTGGCAGATGAACTTGATTTGCAAGTCATTTTGTTAATGTGTGGTTCTCAATGCCTTGTTCACTGTTCTATTGCTGTATTTTTATACTCTTAAGAAGCCTACGGTACCTTAGTTCTCTTAATGTCCTATCGTGTGTTGTCCTGTTTCATAGAAGATAAGAAGAATGATCTCTACTGACGTAGGAGCATGTGGTTAAACAAGTAGAAAATCTGCTTAGGTGGGTCGTGGTGTTTGACCTTTTGTTTGAAATGAGGACCTTTTCGGGAGACATTCCCTATATGTAGTTCCACTTAACTTTGGCATTAAGCTTACTTTACTGTTGTTAGAATTATTTTGTTTGAACAACAGATATAACTCTGATGTTCTCCCTGTTACAGCTTGATGGTAGTGTAAAAACTTTACATCCTAACGCTCATGGTGGTATTTTGGCTAGAAGAGACCAAAAGCGGAAGCTCTTAATGAACATGGAATTGGTGAGAACTCGTATACAAAACGTCCTTGATAACTTCCAAAATGGCATGCAATCATAAACATAGTAACCAAAAAAAAAAAAAAAAATTACCCGGGGTAGGAAAATTACAAAACCAAAAAATGTAATACAAGGAAAACATAAAAAGAGGTCTTCAATATTTCTCTTCGTAGTCCGAATACAATTATCTTGAATCATTGTTATTACGACCTAGAAAAACAAATAAACAAAAATCGAAAATCAGAATCAATATCTATTTTTTTCAAACAAAATAATAAAACAAAAACTAAAAACTAAAAAACATACCCTACTTTTTCTTCTATTTCTTCCCAAAGTTTCTCCCAATAGTGAAAATGTAAAACGAAAATGATGATAGTAATAACAATAATAAAAACGAAAACCAAAGCAAAAAAATGAAAAATTATTCTCTAGTCATACCCATATAAAAAAAATTAAAGCAAAAATAAAGCAAAAAACAAAAAGAAAAAAATTAAAAAACATTTTTATCGGATTATATACATGCAGAAACCTAAAAAAAAAAAACAGTATTTAAAAAAGCCAAACAAATAAAAAAAACCATAAAACAAAAATAAAACAAAAATAAAATGGAAATAAAGATTGAAAATTTAAAGTAAAAAATTGTTAAAAAATAAGAAAAAGCCAAAGTAAGTAAAAACACAATGAAACAATGGATCGGAATCTGATCTTTAAAATTTAATGTTAAAAAAAAAAGCAATATTAGGGAAAAAATACCCATAATACAAATCCGAGATCAGGAAAAGAAAAAAAATTCAAAACAAAAAAGCTTTAAACCAAATAAAGAAACCAAAAACATATTAGCATTAAAAGAGAAAAGAGCATGAACAATGCAGAGAAAAGGCAAAGAAAGAGAGATGTGAAGAAAGAGAAGATGAATATTAGAGGGTGAGGTAGAGAGAGGGAAAAAATAGGAAATGAACATTCGAGAAAGACAAACAGAGAGAGAGAGGATATTCTAGGGTTATAAGAGTAAAATAGTCCAAACACTGCACACACAACATACCATAGACTAATTTCGAAGGGTAAATTCGTCCGAACATACATAAAAGGGCAAAATGTCCAACAACTATATCTGCCTCATAAAACAATTATAACTGAGGGGCGAAAATGTCTATGCACTGTAAAAGCGATGGACAAAATCGTCAAACCACTATTACCAATGAAAAATATAACCACAATCGAAGGGTAAAACTGTCTTTATGCCCTAAATAGGGATAAAACCGTCAGAGTACTGTAGAAAAGGGAAAAACAACTGAAAGAGAAGGGCAAAAAAGTCACTGAAAGAACTGTAAAACTTTACATCCTTTTGGTATATTACGAGTTTAATATCCGTGCATTGCACGAAAAGAAAAAAAAAAGTTAAAGACAAAGTATGAGAATAAATAATATACTTTAAAGGCAGTTGATTTAGGTAGATAATATAATTACAATAAGTTTGAGGATTTAGTTTATTTTTTTATATATTAAAATTTATATTAAGATGACAGAGTTATATATATTAGTATAGATATATATATATCTATATTTATACATACAAAAAGTTTTGAAATATGGAATTTTTTTCCGTGTAATAAGCTGGTGTCACTCATATTTAGGTTTGTTCATTTACTCCTCTGATCTGTCATAATAAAAAAAATTTCTATATGTTAGTAAATTGATGTTTACGGTTGAAATATGAGTTAAAATAAATTTGCTAATTTAATATGTAATTATGCATAAAAAATAACATTACCTGGTCTTTTTTCGTTTTTTTGTCGGATCAATTAGAGATACAATTTGAAGTTGCGATGGAGAAGGTTGATGTTGAGGACTCAAATAATAATATATATAATTATGTAATAATTGATGATATATAAATATAAATGTTAAATTATAAAATTTAAAAATTAAAAATAAAATAGAAATAGCAATATACATTGATTCTACTTCTTCAATGATAAGTTTGCTCAAAGTACATAGTTTTTTTTTTTTTTTTTTTTTTTTTTTGTTCTTTTGCCTCCTAGTTGGGGTGTCTCGGGGTCAAAGGAGATTAGTGATGATCGAATTGTCGGGATATATGCCCATAAACAAATGAGATGTACTATTTTGCTGATTTAATTTGAGGAATTTTTTCAAGATTATTTTTGCATGCATATTTGGATGCTTTATAAATATCGAAAACCCTAGATTATTTAAATGTGACCTTAAATATTGTATATAAGTGTTATATACAGGAGGATAATATTTAAAGTAAAATAATCTAAATTTGTCCATAATTTTAAATTAAAGATCAATTAAAAATTAAAGTTGGGATCTTTAATTTAAAATTACTAGCGTGATTCATTACATTCTGAATCAAATGATCTTATCCGGATTGTTAATAATGAGATTATTGGAATGAAAGTACTTTATATAATTTAATTATATAGGACTGGAACATAATTAATTATGAATCTCTAATAATTTCCGTTGTCATATAGAGCATTCAAAATTAATCAATGATGGTCATATATGAATCGATCTTAATTTTGAGTAATTAATAGACCCATATTTATTGTATCATGTTTTTTGACATATCGAGTAATGATACAAATGAATAGTGTCAAATTCTTGGAATATTGGAAATATAATATAATAAGTAGCCGGGAATATTAATATAAAAGATGAAATCTATTCCTTCGTAATGAAGTTAGATGGACGGCTCCCTTAAGTGTTGATTCGGGACTTGAATAATAAGAGCGCTCAATTTATGATTAGATCATAAATATATTATTCATTAGAGAATCAATAGTACTTAAGGATAAATATATAATTAAAGAGATAAACGGAATATACCTAGCTTTAATTATGAACCGTTTATGAAGGATTGATTTATATGTAGTGACTATATCAATGGGTAATTTAAATATTTAAATATAATTAGTTTTATAGTTTTAAGAGTGCAATTCCAAATTTTTAGTGGAATAATTTGGAATTAATAATTTTGATATTTTAATTAAAGTGCTAATTAATTGTCAGAATTATTGGAACTTAAAATAATAAAATCCATAGTTCCTCTTAACGGCTCCATTGAATCATATAAACATTATTTATGTTGGGTTAATTTATTAATTTAGAATTGAGAATTTTATATTAATATTCACACAATAAATTAATAATTAATAATATGATTATTTAAAATAAATTTAAAATAGTTTTAAATTAAAGATTATACAGTGTGGTAAGGACCACACCGTACTTGTGCACCACAGGGTGGTTCACATAATATCCACAAAGTGTATGTGAAATTTTGAAATTTGAAATTTGATAAATGTGGAAAAGAAAATATTGGTTATTTTATTTTTAATAGTTCAAAAATTTTTTTTTTTAAAAATAATAATAAATTTTTTTTAACTAGTCAAATAATGGGAGAGAAATTTTCTCTCTTCCATATCAATCATACATGCCCACTGTATGAACAAAGTGGGCATGTACGTTCATGTTGTTCCACATATTGAATTAATTAATTAAAAAAATTAACGAAGTGGCAGGTCGATACGACACAAGGCAAGATTGCTTGCCATCATACTTAAAATCTTTCCTTAACTTGTTCTTAAAAATTGTTTTCTTCTTGAAAACAGTCTTTTACAACAGTTTCATACTTAAAACTGGGTTCTCATTCTTACCGAGTGATTTATCTTTAGTGAGCATGCTTCATGATGCCACAATGATAAAACATAAATCATACATACTACATAATCAATGCATAAATCATATGCATCACGTCATCAAGGCATAAATCATATGCACTATATCATACATACATGAGCTTAACATCACATAAGTAGTAAAAACATTTTCTGTCTATGCTGTAGGCGGAGTTGTACTTACCTCTTATGTACATCCTGAGTTTGTTGCTCCTACTGATCGCAACAATAGGTTAACTACCTGTTATCAATTAAGGACGTAAGATAAGAATCATTATATCTTACTCTTAACTATAATATTAGATATTGGTATCTTAACCAGCATCTATGAGAATCCCTAGTTGTATGTCCCCCCTCATACACTCTAATGACATCTTGTTCGGTTATTCAGCGTAACCCTAGGGCACATGTCCCAAAAATAATCAAACAATATCCTGTTTGATTACTTAATAAACTTTGGGCTCAAGGCCCAATGGTACTTGGCATCCTTCAGGGTTACTATTAGTAAACCAGGTATAAGCCCAAGTTACATTTAACTTAAAAAGCCCATTGGGCTACTGAGGCCCAATGATTTAAATGGTATCCTATTTGGTTATCATAAGTAACCTTGGATCCAACATCTAATATATAAAGTTTGTAACCCATTGGGTTACTATAACTTGGTTCACTTAATTTTTAGTAATCTTTCTGATTACTATTTATCTTATTAATTTCTATTCTTACTAAACTGGGTTTGAGTAACCATTAAAAACCGTTTTGAGTAAAACTGTCTAAGTTTGGAAGTGTTTGCTAAAAATAGTCCCATAATTCCAGTTATTAGTGCATGTGTAGGAATTTCTTGTGCATTCACTGTTTTGAAAATCCTGTGCAGGAATTTCATATTTCCTGCCCAGTTTTTAAAATTCAGTTTCATTTAAAAATATGTTTGGATTTTGAAAAAGTTTTCTTCATGAAAGTTTTAGATCTTGAAAAACTCTACAACTTTTGTGTTTTGCTCAAAATCCAGTTCTGCCTTTAACTTATACTTTTTCCTTATTGAATGTGCCTGGCCGTGCATATGGGTTTGGGTTGTCTAGGCTAGGGTTTTCATAAAAATGAAGGCCTTTAGAGACTTATTTTTAAAAACTGTCCATGAAGCCCCCTAGTATTTTCAATTTCCTACAACTTTGTAGTTTTGACTTTTCTCAAATTCGGCCTCTAAAGGCCTCAAAATACTGTTTCCAGAGTGCTGCCCAGTCTTGATCCGAGACTGGCAGTATTAGATTCGGTTCGTTCTTTCGCAAAATTACGCACACACTACCTCAAATGGTCACAACCACGAGCCTATATCAAGCATGCAGTGTATTATCTAATGTTTCCATGTTCATACATTTATTCTTACATATTCAATTATAGTCAAACCCATTTGGTGATTTTTACCAAACTTGGGTTTTCTAGGGTTTTCTTGAATCCTACTTGCATCATTCATCAAGATTCACATACTCAAACACACCATACAATCTCTTAAGTGTGTGGGGACATACAATAATCATATACAAGGCATTTCTATATACCTTATCTACTTAGCACATAATATCATAAACATATATCAAAATCATAAATCAAGATCAACAAACCTAAATCAAGCACATTCTAGGCAAACCAACTAAAACAAAAATCATAAATGGGTGAGCTTATGCTCTTACATCCTAACTGAAAATACACATAAACTTACTCAAAACTCACTAATAAGTTTAGGGTTTTGAGAGGGTTACCTCTAGCTTTTGAAGATGAATTGCAAGCTTGGGTTCTGAAAACTTTTTTTTTTTTTTTCTAGCTTTCTTTCTAAAAAAATCTGACCATCAAACTTGGTTTTTCTTCCTATGGGTTTCGGCCTAGGGAGAGAGTGAGAGAAAAAATGGCCATAGTTTTGGTAAGGTTACAAAAATTGCTCTAAAAACCACCCCCCCATTACCTATTTATAGGTGAAAATTATTTTCTTTCTTAAATTATTTTTATTCTTTAATTTGCACATCTAGCCTTGAAGCAAAAATATTTGCTCATTAGTCCTCCATAGGTGGCCGGCCATCATAGGAAAACTAGGAGGCCAAGTTTTCAATTTTTTTCTAATTTCCCAAAAATCCAAAAATTATGTAATTATCTTATGTTGAGGTGTCCCACTTTTAGGGCCCCGTTTGGCATATCTCCTAAAATGCAGTCTATTTTCATACTAATGCAGATATAACAAATATTATTTTCAACTAATACAGTATTATCATACTGGACTGTAGTCCAGAATTCAGCTGCGTAAAATTTGACTGCGTAAACTTTTTCATACGACTTCGAGTTACTTAGCCCATATTATTCTAAATATTGTGCTTGATTTTTCTAAAGTGATCTTGAACCTTATTCATACTATTTCATTTGTGATGATGGTTTCTCGCAGTATAAATCTCATACTGCTTGCTATACTACAGTACCGTCATAGTCAAACCTTTGACTTTTCTGGTCAAACTTTGACCGGTCAAGTTCACAAATTCTAATTTTACCTTTTGCCTTAAAAGGCATCATTCATAATTAAACAAGCAGTTTTGAGTCTTATTATACTATAAGAACTTAAATATATCTGATAAAGTCATATTAGACATTTCACACAAATATTCATTTTTTCCTCGATGAGGAAATCATGAATCAATCGAAAAGGGGGTTATTACATTCTTCCCCCCTTAAAAATTTTCGTCCTCGAAAATTAAGACAAATCGGGATAACGTTTCCTTATTTCTACTTCTACTCCTAAGTGGCTTCTTCCATAGCATGGTTTCGCCACCGCACCTTAACTAAAGGAATTGTCTAATTCCTTAAAACTTTTCTTCACGATCTGGAATCTGATACTGGCTTTTCTTCGCATGTCAAGTCAGTTTGGACTTGTATTGATTCCTAACTTACAACGTGAGAAGTATTAAGTACATACTTCCTTAGCATCAAGCTGTGAGAAACGTCATATGTAGAAACTAATTTTGGCAGCAAGGCCAACTTATAAGCTTCTTTTCCAATCCTTTCAATAGAGTCCTATATACTTAGGATTGAGTTTTCCTTTCTCCTAATCCTCATAATTCTCTTCATGGAATCTTCATAGTGAAAACAGAATCTCCAACTTGGAATTCCAAATGTCTTCAACGCTAGTCGGTATAACTTTTCTGTCGACTAAAAGCTATGTCGAGTCTCTGTCTAATCAATCTTGATATTGTCCGTGGTTTTACGGATATGATCCGTATTCTGAAGCTGCTTTCGTTTAACTTCTATCCAATTAATGGGAGATCTACATTTCCTTTCATACAACGCTTCAAATGCTGCCATACCCATTGAGGCATGATAACTATTATCATAAGAGGATTTGATCAAAGGCAGTTTGTGGTCCAAACTTCCCTTGAAAATCAAAACACATGAACTTAGCAAATCCTCTAATCCAACTGGCCATCAGTTGTGGGGTGAAAAACTGTACTAGACTTCAATTTCAACCCCATGGTGGTGTGAACACTTGTCCAACTTGAGAGGTAAAATGTTTATCATGATCTGAATCGATCGATTTTGATACTCCATGCACCCTAATGTTCCGAGATACGAAGATTTAGCCAAATTTTCTACTAAAAAGATGGCCTTAATAGCCATAAAGTGGGCTGATTTGGTTAATCTATCCATAATAACCCAAATCGTATCATTCCCACTTATGGTCCTGGGTAATCCTACTACAAATCCATAATAGTCCGCTTTCATTTCCATTCAGGAAGCTAAATTTTCTTGGAGATTTTCACCAAGTTATCGGTGTTCAGCCTTAACTTTCTAATAAATTAGGCATTTTGACACAAAGTCCGTAATCTCATTAATCATCCTTGGCCACCAATAATTCTCTTTAAGGTCTCTTTACATCTTGGAAACTCCAGGATGTACCGAGTCTATCATCTTATGAGCTCTTATCCTGATCTATTTCTTGAGAAACTCAAGGTTGGAACACAATCCTTTCCTTGATGAAACCTAATGGATTCTAGGAAATTGGACTTGAGAGTTAGAACGGACAATTTTTCCGTTATCATTTCCATGTTGAAATCAACAATTTCCTTTAAACATGGCTTAGGCAACGTCCTGATAGACCTTAGTATGCAGGATGATTTCCTACTTAAAGTATATGTTGGAAAAAACGGATCCGATATCGAAGTTACGACGCAGTGGAGGTTTTAAAATTTTTATGCCGTTTCGAAAAGAATATCATGATGCATATAACAATAAATTAAATTCATAATCAAGCGTACCTTATTTCTCAAATTCCGGAATCACTAGAGCGTTTGACCAACGTGTCTTCTCTACTATTCTCGAGTTCCACGTCTCAGAGTGTGTGTGGGCACACGTTCTATGAATCCAAGCGACCGGTAATGCTTTCCGAAGTCTAGATCCCTCATTCTTAATTCCGATGTTCCTCGTTGAGAATATGATCCAACTTCTTTCTTCAAAACTACAAAACAGGAACCAGTTAACCTCCTATGAAAATTATCTCTCGGTTTAACCTTCCTCACAGTTTTGATTCAATGGAATTTTCTCTCTTTTTCTTTCTCACAAGATAGCCGAATTTTATGAAGTGGAAGAAACCACAATTGGTTTTCTTTCTCTCTCCCAAAAATGTTTTTCCTCTTGCGAATGACCAAAAAATTAGTTTCTCAAGAATTCCTAGCCTTTATATAGAAGTCTAATCCTTTTTAAAATTTAATTCCTTCTTGAAAAATAATTAATAATTATTTTTCCGGATAAATTTTGAACTAAAAGATCATACAACTTTAGGGCTAGATTCATTGAACCTGAAAACGTTTTTCCAAGGAGAGAATCTCCTCCAAATTTTCGGCCACTAAAGGATAAATCTAGATTGGTGGTTCAAATTTTAAATCAAGAATCTAGACTAATGAAAAGTTCCTAGTCCTATCTAGATTCAAATTACTTTTAAACCTTTTTGAATTTAAATAAGATTCACTTTTTTGAATTAAATTATTTTCCTCAAACATCAACCATATTTCTTAATTTAAATAAATGGAATATTTAAATTTTTTTCTCCTCTCAAAACCGTGCACAACAATTTAAAGGAAAAAAATTTCATTAAATAATCTCCTATTATTTAAATCAATTAATAATTTAATGTTATGAATATATTTGAACAATTTTGAAACAAAATTTTCTTCTCTTCACCTATCTAAAAACTATACACTATATTTAGATTAAGAGGGAAAAAATTTGTTTTCCAAAATTAAATAATTCAAACACAATCTTATTTTCAAAATTCAAATTAACCAATCACATGTTGACAAATCATATTATTTGTCTACACCAATCATACATATCCAATCCTTTTCCGGATTGCATGTTAGAGAGTATCATGTCTTTATAGACATTACAAAATTCCATTTAAATTTACCGATCTTATTAGGAACAAATCCCGAGACGCTATATGGAACTATATGAGCTAATAGAGGGACCCGATGGAAATATGTAAAGAGGCTCCTATAATTGTGAAAAATTAATCCCAGATTAATTATTCATCAATCATCAACTTCAAAACTATTCCACTAAAAGTTTGAAGCTGAACTCCTGTTTACATACCGTATTACGAAAGCTCTCTCACGCAGTGCTTCTTCCATGATTTATTCATCACTTGCTTAATCCCCATATGTTATTCATGATTGAATTAAGGACTTTTTCCGTTTTACCTTTTCAATTATTTTAACTTAAAGTTCTATTATTCTCCATTGAAAGAACCACCAATTATAAAACCATACAATTGGTAAACCATCAGAGAACACAAAGTAAACCGATGGCCAAGATCTTATTATACTATCTTTCAATCCCTGAATAATGCCTTTAAGTAGATAACATGTACTATCATTAAGATAGTTATGGATTCCATATATATGAATCTTGATTTCTCTATCCATAAGTCATGCACCTAAAACACAAGTATATTGACCATAAATTAACAGTGTTTCACCTGTAGTGCATTAAAGTACATAAGTCATGGATACGAACTTAAGTAATCATTTCAGGATTAAGATTAATACAGGATGATAATCAAAGCGTCATTGATTCTTATAAATGGAATTATTAAACCAAATCAATTAACACTTTAGGTCTAGTTTAATGTCATACCTTAATACTAGTATACATTAAAGTTTCCACTCGGAACCTATCCGATAGTCAAGACAAACCATCCCTCCAAGGAAGTAGACAACCTTTACAATCTTATCATGAATAAGATCCCAAAATCTTATTCCATCGATTGCGCCCTATTTATTTTGACTGTTATCAAATTACCATGTCTTCTATGTATACCCTGTATACATATGGTAATCCGATATATTACTAATAGTCAAGAAGTATTTTATGTTTGCTCAAACATACAATCAACAAATGAAAGTAAATAAGACACAACTTATTAAACATGAATAACCTTCTCTTATTAATATCAAAATGTCATATTTACAGAAAATCCCTAATATTGATTTTCTACTCTTAGGGCACATATAGATCCCAACAATCTCCCACTTGCCCTAAGTGAGTAAATGTGATATATTACGCATCCCCATGCCTTCGACGTGTTTTTCGAATCTTCTGGCCACCAAAGTCTTCGTGAACGGGTCGGCAAGATTGTCCTCTGATGCGATTTTGCAAACCGTCACATTTCCACTCTCAACAAAACCTCTGATGATGTGATATTTTCTGTCAATGTGCTTACTCGTCTTATGATGCCTAGGATCCTTGGTATTAGCTACTGCTGTACTGTTATCACAGTAAAGCACCATAGCTTTATCCATACTAGGAACGAACTCAAGGTCACTAAGGAACTTGCGGAGCCATACCGCTTCCTTTGATGCCTCACTGGCTGCCACATACTTGGCTTTCATGGTCGAGTCAGCAATGCAAGATTGCTTAATACTCCTCCACACAACGGCACCACCTCTAAGGACAGATCCTGAAGTCGATTTCCTCGAATCCTGATCTGATTGAAAATCAGAATCTGTGTATCCTATAGGAACAAGGTCCTGACCGGAATACACTAGCATATAATCCCTCGTTCTCCGTAGATACTTGAGTATATACTTGACTGCAGCCCAATGGTTCGGTTCTGGATTCGACTGATATCGACTTACCATTCCAACTGCAAAACAAATGTCAGGCCTTGTGCATAACATAGCGTACATAAGACTACCTATTGCTGATGCATAAGGTACATTTTTCATACGCACCATTTCTTCCGATGTCTTGGGATAGTCATCTCTAGAAAGCTTGATTCCAATCCTGAAAGGTTGAGCACCTTTCTTGGAATCTTTCATAGAAAACTTTTCAAGTACTTTATCAATGTATGAAGCTTGGGAGAGTGCTATCATTTTGTTCTTTCTATCTATAAAGAGTTGAATTTCAAGAACATAACTAGCTTCTCCTAAGTCCTTCATATCAAACTGTTTGGCTTACCAAACTTTGACAGATGATAACATTACCATATTATTTCCAATAAGCAATATATTATCCACATAAAGTACTAGGAAAACTACTTTCTCGTTCTTGATACATTTATAAACACATGGTTCATCAATGTTTTGTTCGAATCCATAGGTTTTGATTGCTTGATCAAACCTAATATTCCAAGAACGAGATGTTTGCTTTAATCCATAAATGGATTTAAGCAACTTGCACACCTTGTCTTCTTGGCCCTTTGCCTTGAACCCGTCTGGTTGTATCATATAGATATCTTCCTCAAGAGAGCCATTCAAGAAAGCTATCTTGACATCCATTTGCCAGATCTCATAATCGAGAGTAGCTGCAATGGATAAAAGAATGCAGATTGACTTAAGCATTGCTACAGGCGAGAAGGTTTCTTCATAGTCGATTCCTTCTTTCTGCGTATATGTAACGACCCGCCTAGCACAGGCCGTTACCGTACATACATACATACATACATACATACTTAGCATAAACAGCGGAAATTTTTTTTATTTTTATACGGGGTGTATGAACGAGAAACGATATATAAACCCGAGCGTATGAACGAAACGAAAAGCGATATAAACAAAGCCATACACAAGGACGATGTACGAATATCGGATATTAAATAATGTACATAAAACAAAACGCGTAGCGGTAAAAATATCCCACATCACTTCACAGTTCACCCTGCCCCGCTCGCCATCTTGTATCAAAAATTGCTGACAGGTTGCTTACCTACAACATAGATGTAATGTAATACCCGGAATTTTGATGAACCTATGATTTCCTTTTAGATAAGGAAAATCACAAGTTTGAATCTCGTATGTCGATATGAAACTCATGATCTGAGTTAAATATTAGTAAATGTTTGAGTTCTCATTTAAGTATCTACGAGACTCAGTAATAGCTTGCTTTAGTCAAGCGTGAAGCCTTTTGAGAAAAAGGGCAAAATAGGAATTTATGATTTTATGCCGGTCAATGTTTGACCAAGTTGATTTTATGTTTGTCTGAGACGAGACTGCAGTATAATTATCAGTATGAAAATTTTACTGCGACAAACCGTCATTGCAAACAAATAAGTAGTTTCAAGTCTTAAGGAAATCCTATACGCAGTCCAGTTAAGTATAGATAAATTTTGGACAGTGGTCCAGTACAAATTATACTGTTGTTAGATGAAAACAGTATTTGAAATGGATTGTATTTAAGAGGATAGCCTATGGGGCCTTATGGGTTGACATCTCGTCCTTAAATGGATGACTAAGCAAGAATTGGAAGCCAAGTTTCATTACCAAAGCCGACCACCTTTAAGGACTAAAGTGCAAATGTTTTTGCCTTTAGGGGCCAAAGTGCAATTTTATGAAAATTGTGGTTTGATAAATAAATTTGTAAATTTATGGAACTATGGATATTTCTAGTTGGATTTCCTAGTTCAATTAAGCTTATAATGATTTTTAAGTTTGGTTAACCTAGTTGGAAACCAAGGGATCAAGCTAAGTTTGATTGGTTCAAAATTGACCAATCACATGCTTACATTTGTGTTCATAGGGACCGGCCACCTTAAGGGTTCATGAGCAAATATTTTGCTCCTAAGGACCAATAAGCAAAGTATGCAAATTGGAAGTGCACTAGAAATTGACACCTCACAATTTTAGCTTTGCTTAGTAAGCATGGTAGCTTTGCTTACTAAGCTATGTTGCAAGTTGTCATCTTGACACCTAGTAAGAATGGCCGGCCACCTCTTGTATGATACAAGCAAATATGATGTTTTTAAGGACTGATAAGCAAATAAGGAATTAGGTGTTTCTTTGTTAGTTTGACACCTAAAAACCTAGCTTTGCTTAGTAAGCAATCTAGCTTTGCTTACTTGGCTATATGTGATGCATCAACAAGCAAAGATTTTCCATGTGGCACACCAAGGAAAACCGGCCATCACCTTGGCTAGACACATCAAGAACTAGCTTTGGTGAGTAAGCATCATAGGTTTGCTTAAGTGGCCAGCAATGGCAAGCACACTAAACCACCTAAGGCCGGCCACTATGAGGTCAAGACACCTCATGGATTAGCTAAGGTGAGTAAGCCACCCTAGTTGCCCTTACTTGGCAAGCCAAAACTCTCACATCACATCAATGATGAACCGGCCATCATGGGAGGTTGCACCTCATGGTGTAGCTTTGGTGAATCAGCTCACTAGCTGTGCTTGTTTGGCAAGCCAAGGCCTTGCCAAGTCACCCTAAAACCGGCCACCCTAGAATTAGGACACCTCATGGCCTAGCTTGGATGAATAAGCATTCCTAGCCTCGCATCCGTGGCAAGCCGAGGTTTTGACATGTCATCACTCTAAGGGCCAGCCATCTTGAGGGCTTGACACATCGTCTAGTAGCCTTGATGAGTCAGTCCCATAGCTTTGCTTAGTCATTTCCAAGAGCCAAGCATGGCCGGCCACCACACAAGGTTTGTTCAGCAAATAGAATTTTGCTAGAGGACTTTTTGGCGAAGGAAGAACAAGTTGTTCACCTATAAATAGGTGAAAGCTGATTCTTTGTGTTTGTTTAGAAAACCTTGCAGCCAATGTTTCAGTTCTCTCCCTTATAGAAACCGAACTCAAGTGAGAAAGAAAAGTGAGAGTGAAAGTGTGAAACAAATCCGGTTTTGTGGTGTTGTGTTAGCACAAAAGAAAAACTTCGAAACCCTAAGCTAGAACCTTTCTCGTGAAGCTTGAGGTAAATCTTTTAACCTCTAGCTGTTTATTTACGTTTTAGTTAAGAGAATTAAGAGTTTGATGTTGTGTAAAAGCATGAGTTATGGTTGTTTAGATTTATAAACCATACCGAATGAAAACTGCCAGTTTCGGGTCAAACTGGACAGTATTTTGGAAAGTGAAATTTGAGGCCCTTAGAGGCCGAATCATGGAAAAGTAAAAACTACAAAGTTGTAGAGAAGGGAAAATCCTAGGGGCCAACGCGGACAGTTTTTGAAAATAAGGCCTCTAAGACCTTTGTCTTTGTAAAAACCCGAGACCTATTTTAAGGTTAATAAAATGGTCGAAGAATTTTCAAAGGCAGAAACAAGTGTGTTAAAGTCAGATTTGAGTTTTGAGTTTAAAATAGAAGTTGTAGGAACCTTTAAGGTCTACAATTTTCATGAAGGAAATATTTTCAAATTCAAAACAGAAAAGGATCAAATTTAAGGACTGAATTCAAATATAGTTTTCAGAATTCAAGGGTTTTGAAAGATAGTAAGTTTTAAAGTTTATGTTATGTTTTTGATACCCTTGTACTAAAATAAGTTAATAACTAGGGTTATTCATGAATGTTGGTTATGTAAGATATAGAAAATTCAACGTTTTGAGTTCTCGTATAGAAATTTAATGTATATCATAATGGTATTTATGAAAAAGCCCGGCTAAGGGTTTTTATTAAATTTCATGAGTTCTTATGGCTTCGTAAGACTCAAATACGATCGCTTAGTCAAGTCTATGATCTTTTGTGTACAAAAGATAGAAAATTCTATGATTTTCTTGAAAGTCAACGTTTGACCAAAAAAGTCAAAGTTGACCATGAAGGTCAAAGTTGACCATGAAAGTCAAAGTTGACCCGAGAAGTCAAAGTTTGACTAAAGAGGTCAACTATGTGGCAAAACTTAAGTGTGTTAAACAGTATAGGTTCTATACTGAGAAAAACCATTTTTTTTCGGATAAAATAGTTAGAATTAAATCTAAAACCGCCATAGAAAAATTCAAGCACATAAATAGATGATTAAAGGCCAAAGGACTTGAAGCGGAAAGAAAAGTTTTTCGTATCGTCCATTTTATGACAGATAAATTTTGGAAGGAAATTTAAATTATGAAACTGTGTATTAAGTAACACAGTATTAACGATGTCCGATTGGCTTTAAATGGACTGCTTATAAAGATTTAAGCCAAACAAGCCTTAATGACATCATCTTATCCATGATTAATGACATAATATGGAATTAAGTTTAATTAGGAAAGTATTAGGTGCCAAACATGCATGAGCTGGCCGGCCACCTAACCCCCCCCTTTTGTGTGAAATGCTGATTTTTGAGGGGTTATTTTGCAATTAAGCAAAGTTGTTAACCCTCTATAAATAGGTGATGGTTCCTATTCAGAAAATTCAAAATTTTCAGCCAAACTCTGCCCAAATTGCAGCTCCAAATCCGTCCCTTACAGCCAAGAGAAAACCAAGAACAAAAAAAAAATCCAAGGTTAGGAACCATTGGGTGTAGTCGGTTTTCAGCTAGGAGGAAGAAAAGATAGTGCTGGAAATTTTTGGAGCTTGGTTGGCATGTTGGCCGGCTGTTTGTGGGCTGGAAAAGGGTGAGAAAAAGTTGAAGGAAGCTGGGGGGGAGTGCCGGATTTAGTGGCTGATCTTGGTGGGCAGCAGCAGCCCAAGGCAGAAAATTTTCTGGGCAGCTTCTAGGGGTGGCCGGTTGTGTGGAAGCAAGGGAGGAACTGAAAAAAAAATTGGAGTAAACCCTAACCAAACTTAGGGTTTATTAAGGTAAAATCTTCCCTAAGTTTTCAGCTTTCAATTTGGTTCAATTTGGAAGTTTAAGTTGTATTACAAGCTGATTATGTAAGAGCATAAGCTCGGTTTTATTTTCGGCCATTAGTTAGGTTATGTGCTTGATTTAAATTATTAGGGTGGTTGCTGATTTTTAATTATGGTATGACTTTATATATGCTTGATTAATTAGGTTGATTGTATGTTAGTTGTATGGTTAAGTTTATATGCTCCTAATAAGTTTAGGTATGGTTTAGTTATGAGCTTGAATGCATAATTAGGTAATGGACAGATTTGGTGCATGTTGTGCAAGCTGAAAAAAAATCTGCATATCCTAAGTATTTGAGATAGGATAATGGCTTGCATGGCTAAGTTTTTATTTGTGTTTAAGGAAAAGTTAACGTTAGAAAGGCGCTGCTTGTTTGACTTAGGCTCCCGCTAGTTCGGTTGAGGTAGTGTGCACGGTTTTAGGGCGAGTACCGAATGAAGGATTTGAAACTGCCATTTCGGGTTCCAGTTACCCGGTTTTATGGAAAGCAAATTTTGAGGCCCTTAGAGGCCGATTTTCGAAAAACGTAAAACATGAAAGTTGTTTAGAACAGTTTTTCCTATAAGAAAACGTAGACAGTTTTTAAAAATAGGGCTCCAACGGCCTTCGTTTTTATAGAAAACCGAGCTGACCGTGCCCAGACTTCATGCACGGCCAGGTGAACTTAAAAGGAGAAAACGAGTGGGTTAAAGTCCGAAATGGATTTTGATCAAAACATGAAAGTTTTAGAACGTTTTGAGATTTAAAACTTTGCTGAAGGAAACTTTTCAAATTCGAATTCAGTTTTTCAAATAAAAATGTATTTCAAAAACTGTGCAGTGATCGGAAGGTTACTGCTCAAGATTTCTAAAAAACAGTGTTGGAATTGGGTTTTCCTGCACGTACATTAGCAAATTTTTAGAAAGAAGCTGTTCCAAAGGCAGTATTGACTTTCAATAATTTTTATAAAGAACCCACTCATAGGAATTTTAAAGAAAACCTTAAGTTTTCAAAAGTGGATTTTTAAACCAAGTTTCGGTGAGCAATAACCCGGAAAAGACACCGAGTTATTGGTTTGGGCCCGAAGCCCAAGGGTTATCCAACGTAACCCAATAATGAACTAAGATTATGGAATAGGGCCCTTGTCTCGAGGGTTACCTACAGGGTTATTTTAGTAACCCGTTCCTAATGTATATAAGTTAGATTATGGGGGCATATAAACGCGGAATAAAATGAATGTTGGTTGGGATAACCAACAAATTTAAAAGTAGGATTTTCAGAAATCCTTACGCTATGTCCTTTGTAATAACAGGTGATAATCTGTTATTGCGACCTGTTCAGGAGCGGCATAGCATCGGACCTAGAGTTCAAGGTAAGTACAACTCCGCCTACAGTATAGGCTTTAGTTGAATACTTGCCTAAGTATGAATGATGAATATTATAGTATGTGTTATGATATGATTTATACTAGAATAGGTTATGAGATGTTATGTGAATATTTTATGATTATGCTATGATTGATGATAAGATGATGAGTTAAGAATTTATGACATGAAGTATGCTATGATTATGTTTTATGAGTACATGTGACATCACGAAGCATGTTCATTAATTCTAAACAAGAATGACTAAGAATTTACGGAGGATAAGTATGAAGGCAAGCAAGTTGCCTGTGTCGTACTGACCCGCTCGTAGGTCGGGTTGGACTATGGATTGAGTTGGAATTGGTCTGGCCGCCCCAACCACTCCATAGTTGCGCGCCCGGTACGTACACTTATGGGGCCCATAAGCAAGATAAGCAAGATAAGTAAAATAAGCAAGTACGATAAGTCAAATTATGAATGAAAGAAGCAAGCATAATGAAGCATAATTGGCTCATGCATGATCTAGATAGATTCAGTTATACTATGATTGAATGTATTATGATTCAATAGAAAATGTTATGTCATGATTGAAAATGTTATATGGAATATGTTAGGTTGAATGAATGATGTTATGTTTGAATTAATTATGTTTTGTATCGTTAATGATTGCGGATAATTATGTTGTACTTGCTGAGCGAAAGCTCACGTGTCTTACGTCTATGCTGTAGGTAAGCAACCTGTCAGCAATTTTTGATACAAGATGGCGAGCGGGCAGGATGAACTGTGAAGTGAGTGGGATAATCTGCCGCCACGCGTTTTGTTTCAATTATGTATAGTATCTAATATTCGACTGCGAACATCGTCTTATATATTAGTTTCCAATCGTATAGCGCTTTTTCTTTCGTACGCACTATATATATATAAAAAAAAAAAAAAAAAAAAAATTTCCGCTGATTACGCTAAGTAAGTAAGTAAGTATGAATGCTATGTATGTATGTATGTACGGTAACGGCCTGTGCTAGGCGGGTCGTTACAGAGTTGGTATCAGAGCGGTTTCCTGCTATCCCACTTCACAGTCTGCCTGCCATCGCCACCATCATTGTAAGTTGAGTTTTATTTTAAATAGTAAATAATTATTATACGCCTATGTTATGGTAGACTCGACGATATGGACCCGGACCCAGTCGACGCGGACCGAGAGGCGACGAGATCATTCTTTCAGTCATGTCCGCTCATGTTCGATGGCACGCGACGGACGGTGCCTATAGCTGCATGGTTGTACGATATGGAGTTGATCTTCCATATCTGTCATATTGAGGCACGGTTGCAGGTTTCTCTGGCTAGCCGGTGCTTTGCTGTCGACGCTCGGATTTGGTGGATCACTCTGGGAGAGCGTCAGTTGCCGAGCCGCACATGGCAGCATTTTCGTACGATAGTGATGGCCCGATATGGACCGATGTTAGGGAGGGAGCGGGTGATCTACTCCGTGACCCCGAGATTTATGAGGATATGTATCACACACGTTATCTTAGCTACGTGGCTGAGTGGCATGCGTATCCGCAGGAGACGATGACCCACTATTGCCGACGTTTCCAAGAGTCGATGCTACCCTATATTCCTCAGTATCTGCAGAGTCCAGAGCTACAGGCATTAGTTATTCTTAGGAACGGATTGCCTATTCAGATCCGGCAGTACGTTCCCGAACCTATGCTCGGTTTGTCAGTGGGACACATGATTGAGGCTATTTTGGGAGTCGAGGCTAACATTCACGATATGCCAGCCCCGGATTTGGCAGAGGCTCAGCAGGCGCCAGTTGATGACGCCGGGATGGGAGAGCCGATGTATGAGGTGGGACCAGTATTTCCTGAGGATCCGATCCCCGCCGTTCCGGTACAGGAGGTGCCTCACCAGGAGGCTGAGGCTGATATGGCAGATGACCAGTACGACCCCGACGACCTCATCATTGTGCCGGAGGACCCACCGGAGGATCCCCCGATTATTGATATATCGAGTGATGATGAGGACGATGAGGAGCCAGATCCTGAGTTAGAGCACGCAGGCTGGTTAGTTGAGGAGGATGACTTCGATGAGGATCCCGAGGAGATTCCGTTGTCTGACGGAGAGGGGGAGTCCGACTCTGATGCGTCCTCAGCCGTCACCATTGAGCACATAGACTAGGATGACCATGTATATGTATTTTGATGCTAGACTGTTTGGTACTAGCTTATTCTTTTTGATGATAGGCTTGTACGTATGTATGATGGTAAAGTGGTAGACACTTCCATCCAAATATTTTGACCATGTATGTACATGATGTATAGGATATGTATTTACTAGGCTGTAAAAAAAATGATGACATTTGTACAAATACAAAAAGCAGTTCATGAATGGACATATATGTTACGATGTGGTTATGCAACTCATAATATGTTATGTTATGTATGCTTATGAAAGTTATGTTATAATCAGTATCCGATGTGATACGAAAATGTTATTATGTTATGATATAATAAATATAATGATATGGCTATAATCGAGTACGATTATTATGGCACAACGTATTGTGGTACAAAATGATATAATACACATGAAAGAAGAGATATTGGAAATGTGGTAATATCTTTTCTTATGATTTTTATAGGAATTGAAAATGGTGCGTACACGTAAGACGGTACCAGTTAACCCTCCTGAGCCTGATATCGCGACCGTTGTAGCAAATTTACAACGGCAACTTCTGGAGCAGCAACGTGAGACGGATAGACTGCGAGAGCAATTGGCTCAGATAAATGATAGACCGCGTGTGGATGAAGTTCCCCCGCATCACGATAGAGTACCCCCGGTAGCACCGCAGGTACCTGAAGTACAACCAGAAGTCCGACAGGAAGTTCCGGTCGCACCAGTTGGGATTCCCAGCGAATCTACCACCAGTACGGGAAGATTTGCTTTATGAAAGATTCAGGCGGATGAAGGCGCCGGAATTTGAAGGAATAATGGATCCGATCGCCGCTGACAATTGGCTGATAGACATCCAAGTTATATTGGATTTATGAGGCTTTCCGGAGCAAGAAAAGGTTCTTTGCGCTTCCTTCGCTCTGAAAAAGGATGCATGGCACTGGTGGATGACCGTTCAGATACGGCGAGACGTTGCGACCATGAGCTGGCAGGATTTTGTCACAGAGTTTCGCAACATGTTTTATAACAGGGAGATCTTAGCAGCTCAGCAGGATGAGTTCTCCAATCTGAAGCAAGGATCAATGACTGTTATGGAAGCAGTCAGAAGTTTGAGCAGTTAGCACGGCTATGCCCTGAGTTGGTACCCAACGAGACCGAGAAGGTTAGACGAATGATGAAAATGTTTCGTACCGACATTTCCAAGCAAGTGAGTGCTGGCAGTAGTCCACCTACACTGGTATCCGACTGCGTAAGCCGAGCAATAAGAGCAGAGTACTGATCAACCAGGATAGGGAGGCTAGGGCTCAGATTTTTAAGGCAAGGAAAGAGGAGAAGGCCGTGGTTAAGCCGATGCAGCCCCGCCAAGGTACGGAGTCGAACCAGAAAGGTCAGATAAGCAGCCCTGGTCAAGGTTCCAAACAATTTGGGAAGTTTAAAAGGAAAGGAAATTTCCCTGGCCAAGGACCTCAGAGGAATTTTCCTCAGAAAAGGATTTCCCGAGGAAATGAGGGAAACCGTGCTGAGTTTCCGGTGTGCGCAAAATGTGGAAAGAAACACCCGGGAATGTGCAGATTGGGATCTAATGCTTGTTTCCTTTGCGGCAAGGAAGGG
>CM046372.1:13279511-13307800 GCA_025413025.1 Ficus hispida
TGTAATACCTGATTTTTATGTCTGAACGATTCTATGTATAAGATTTACATTGAACCGTAAAGGATTTATGGAAAAAGCCAGTTAAGGGTTTTTAATTATGTTTTGTGAGTTTTATGGCTTTATAAGACTCAAAAATGGTTATGTATTAAGAAAACGACCTTTTTAGGTAATAAGGAACAAAATCATGAAATTTTGTAAAATGGTCAAAGTTTGACCAAAAACGTCACGGTTGACCAAAAAGTCAACTGTTGACCATGAAAGTCAAAACTTGACAAGAAGGTCACTAATTGACAAGAAAGTCGATGGTGACCCGAAAAGTTCAAGAAAATGACTGTATGTTTAAATGTTTATCTGTATAAATTGCACCGGGTAAAACCGTGTTTTTACAGATAAAAAGTTATGTTTAAGATATAAGAACCACCCTAGAAAATCAAGCACATTAAGTTGAAGTATAGGGCAAAAAGGGTTTTAAGAAATAAGAAAAATTTCATACCGTCCATTTTTACACGGATGAATTTTGGACTGCAGTTCGGTAAACCAATACTGTGCATAAGTGAATCCAGTATTGAAAATACCTGTGATAACTTAAAAATGGACTGCTTAATAGCAAAAAGAGCCAAACAAGCTTAAGCCTTGCTTACCTCATTAACTTTTTGAATTTTGACATCATTAGTTGATTTAAGAAAATTGGAAGAAATTAGTTGTCTTCCACCATGGTTAATGGCCGGCCACATGCCCCCCTAAAGTCCAAATTCTGATTTTTTTGAGGACTAAAATGTGCAATTTAAGAAGTTTCCAACCTCTATAAATAGGGGTGAGCATTGTTCACAATTTGGGATTGTTAGCCAAACTCTTGCAATTTTGCTCCACAAAATCCGAACCTAGAGTGGAAGAGAAAGGCAAGAAATTTTGCAAAACCAAGAGTGTGAGGGCTTAGGGTGGTCGGATTCAATTAGGAAACCAAGCAAAAAGTTGGAAAAAATTTTAGTGCCCATTTCCCTAGCAAGGCCGGTTCTAAGGGGGAGGAACCAAGTTGGATCCAAACCGGGTTTTGGAGTTGGAAGCAGCCAGATTTCGTGCCATTTGGTGGCTGGATTTAGGGCAAGAAAGGCAGCAAGTTTGCACTTGCCAATCACCAAAACAGCCGGTGATTTGAGGAGGAGGAAGAAGTGGAAATCCTAGCTCACCGAGCCAAACCGAGTAAGGTAAAAACCTTAACAATCAAGTTTTCATTTAAATTTCATATGGAGAAATTTAAATGTATTTAAGCCATGGTTTGTAAGGGTATAAGCCCACTTTCAAGTTCTGCCCTAGCTTGTAAATTATGAGCATGTGCTTGATTTGTTTAGGTGTAGGGTTTGGTGGTTCAATTATGTGCATGTTCTGCATGTTAGATGTTTGATTAAATGTTTAGGGTTTTTGTAGGATTATGAATGATGTTCAATTTGGCTTGCATGTTGAAATCTGAACGTTAGAAACGTCGTGCATGTCTGATTTAGGCTCCCGCTGAGTTCGGTTGAGGTAGGGTGGACGTTTTAGGACGTAAACGAAATTTTAAACCGAAAACTGCCAACTCGGGTAGAAATTGGCCAGTTTCGGGGAAAACAGTTTTTGAGGCCTCTAGAGGCCGAATCAGGGGAAACTCAAACGTGAAAGTTTTTAAGTAGAGTGTTTCCTAGAGATCAACGGGACAAGTTTTGTAAAATGAGGCTCCAATGGCCTCGGTTTTTACCAAAAACCCGTGCCTAAAGTGCCCAGGACCCGTGCACGGCCAGGACTAGTTCCACAGGGTTTTTGACCAGAAAACGTCTGAACTAGGTTTTATCCAAAACTCGAAAGTTGTAGAACTTTTCAATGTATAAAACTTTTGTGAAGACAAGTTTTTCAGAATCAGTCTTGATTTTAAGATGAAAATGGATTTCGGAAAACTGTACAAGAATTATGGAAAACTCTGTACAGGATTTATAAATTAACACAGAAAAAGTGTAATTCATAATTTCACTGCAAATTGACATTGTGAAACTGTTCCAAAGGCAGTTTCTAATAGTCAATAATTTTATAAGTCTCAGCTTTAAGATTTTCAGTTTTAAAGTTAAACAAAAGGATTTTTACACCAAAAATTAAGGTTTTCTTTTCTAAGAATAAGATTTTAAAACTAAAGTTAAAAACAAACCGATTAGGGTTACCAAAGTAACCAATTAGGATAACGTAGAAATAAGTAAGGGCTTATAACTAAGGTTATGAAAGAATGTTGGTTATACTACCAACAGTTCTAACCCTTACTTTCATTTTATCTCAGAACGTTATACGCGGAAGTGTCCCAGCGGAAATTAACTCCACATTGGACACAGCTTTTACAAACAAGGTAAGTACAACTCCGCCTACAGCATAGGCTTGTTGTGAATACTTGCCTAAGTATGTTTGCTATTTATGAATGCTACATGCTATATGCTAAGTGCTATAGAATATCCTAGGAATGCTATGATTTTATATGAATGATAAGTGTTATGATTTTATGTTATGAATGTATGTCATGATGTATGAAATGTCAAGTATGCTATGATTTATAGGAGCATGATTAGGGTTAGATATGTTAAGATTAATTGAGTGAAACATCACGATGCATGTTTACTAATTAACAAAAGAAAGATTAAGCTATGATGGCAAGCAATTGCCTGTGTCGTACCGACCCGCGTCAGGTCGGGTTGAGCTATGGCAAGAGTAAGTCCATAGAGCGCACCCGGTACGAACACTCATGTTACGGGGCCCATAAGTAAAGATAAGTTAAGAAAGCATAAACGATTCATGCATATGTTATGATAAGTCATGATAAGAAATGTTATGTTATGATTTGTCATGAAAATGTTATGTTAGGTTAGATCGGTGTTGTGTTTATGTTATTGCGGTATTTAATAGTTGTACTTGCTGAGCGTTAGCTCATTGTCTTACGTCTATGCTGTAGGTAAGCAGCCTAGTAGCAACCCGTGATACAAGATGGAGGGCGATGTGTGCTGAACTGTGAAATGTGGGACCAATGCCGCCATGCGTTTTGTTTTGTTATATGATTATTTTATAAGCTTTATTTATGCCTGCACAACGTTTTTAATTAATCAGTATAATTACTTACGCATGTGCAAATATGTTCATACGGCTTATAAAAAAAAATTATTCCGCTATTTTACGTATAAGTATGTATGCATGTAAGTACGTATGTATGTATGTATGTACGGTAACGGCCTGTGCTAGGCGGGTCGTTACAGAGTTGGTATCAGAGTGGTTCCCTGCGACTAAATTTCACAGTCAGCCTGCCATCGCCGCCATCATTGTAAGTTACAATTTTATTTTCATATGTTAATATGTATTATGCGATTATGTATGATTAGATTTACGATTATGGACCCGGCACCCATAGAAGAGGACCGACGCGCGGTTTCAGCGTTCTACGTGTGACGCCCCGACTTCCCAAGCCGGGTCGACACATACTTACTTGTACTTTCATACTTGAAAATTTGAGAATAATTTTTTTTTTCTTTAAAACATATTTACATAATTATCTTGTAGAGAAAAACTTATCATGTATACATATATACTGAAGATATCTTCTTAAGTCTTTAAACTTATACATATTGCATAACATAATTTACTTTTGAGATTCAAAAGCGGTTGCGGAAAATTTTGCGTAGTGGTATCCCACACCGCCCTTCACCCGCCGCATCGTCCGCATAGCCCACCATTTAAGCTGCAGGCTTCTTACCTACAGTATGGAATAAAGAGTGAGCTTTCGCCCAGCAAGTACAAACATAATCTCACAAAACATTTAAACATCTAAAACACGTCATTCATCATTAACTATGCATGACCATTTATGATTGATTGAAGTCTTATGCTTTATTATAGACTCAATCTTTAACTTATCTTGTCTCAACATGTGGGCCCATAGTGTACGTACCGAAAGCGCGCAGCCTCCAGATAAAGCTAGGGTTTGCAAGGCCCTAACAGTTCTGGGAATTATAACTTGACCCTCTCGATCACGAGAGGTAAATGTCACAACTGAAACCTGTAGCCTCCTCGATCACGGGAGGTTGGTACGACACCTTCTTGATTATCTTACCATATGGTTTAACATTAGTGAACATGCTTCATGATGTCACTATGTTATATCATACTTAACACTTGCCATAACATAGCATTCTTGAAAACATGTCATTTATGCATTTTTGTAAACCATGACACTTTTGAAAACATGCATTATGGTATTTTGTAAACCATGACATTTTAAAAACATGGCATCTTATAACATGGTAACATGTCATAGAATATATCATCCATGCATACATATCATAGCAGTACACTTGAAATATAGTTAAATAGCATAGCATAACATAGCACATTTGAAAATAGTATTTACTATTTCATACTGCAGGTGAGGTTCGATACTTGCCTGAGATACTATGTCTGGGGTTTCGTTGCTTTAACTCAGATTGCAACTGCAGGTTACCTCCTGCTATTAAAAAGAACATAGGATAAGGATCCTATAAAATATTGATAACCTGTTCAATATTCTAATTATATGTCCCCACACCGGTCTTGATCATTACTAGGTTACTAATCGTAACCCTAGAGTTTGTGGTTAACCAAACTTGATCCATTACTTGTTAGGTTACTTGAGGTAATCTCGGGTATTAAACTCATGTATGTATGAATAGTATCAATTACTATTCCTATTATTGGGCCTAATCTTTAGTAACTCGGGTATCTTTCCCGGTTATCATCCGTTAACAACTTGTTACTACACTTTGGCTATTAAAATCCAATTTTGGAAAAATTTGCCAAAAATCTCTTTAAAATTTCGTGGTTTTCAAATTGTAACTTTATAAAATCATTAAAGGCTGAAAACTGCATTTGAAACAGTTTCCATAGTTAAAATAGGGTTGTTGGTGCGAAAATACAGTTTTTCTGTATTGTTTTAGAAAATCCTGTGCAGGAATTTCCTGTTCTTTGCACAGTCTTTAAAATCCGTGTCAGTTTAAAGATCCAATTTGAATTTGAAAAAGTTGTCTTCACAAAAGTTTTAGCTCTCGAAAAATTCTAAAACTTTCGTGTTTTACAAAAAATTTAATTCGGATTAAACATGTCCATATTACCGTTTGAACTCACCTGGCCGTGTAAAATCCTGGGCACGGTCAGGCTCGGTTTTTTGTAAAAACGAAGGCCTTTGGAGCCTTATTTTCAAAAAATGTCCACGTGTCCTCTAGGAAAATCCCTTCTGAACAACTTTTATGTTTTAAGTTTTGCTAAATTCGGCTTCTAAGGGCCTAAAAATCTCTTTTTCCCGAAAACTGACCAGTTTTTCCCGAAAACTGGCAGATTTGTTCTTAACTTGGTTTTACGTCCTATTACGTGCATACTACCTCAACCGAACACGCGGGAGCCTAGATAGCAACATGCAGCATTTTCTAACGTCCACATGCATATCTCAATCCATGCAACCAAAGCTGCTAGAGGTTCATGGTCATACATTCATAACCATGCAAAATCCTAGCATTTAATTCAAACACAAAGCATACAATCATAAACACAACCATCAAACCATTAAACCAAACCACCATTAATACTAATCAAGCACAACCCTAAAATCCTAACTTTGGGCACAAAATAAATTGAGCTTATGCTCTTACAATTTCAACTTGAAATACATGTAAATTTCAAATTGAATGCTTAATTGAAAGAGATTAAGGTCTAGAATGGTTTACCTTGGTTTATCTCCGAAAATTGGCTAGGGTTTGGCTCACAAATTTTCCTCCTAGGACACCACCCAAGGCCGGTTTTGTTGCACCAATTGGCACCAAAATTGGCTGATTCTTGGTGGCTGCTTGCACCTAAACTAAACACTCTTAAATCCAAATTTTATCACTCACTCACTCCCCCTTGCAGCTGGCTGTTGGCCTAAAAATGGGCACAAAAATTTCGAAAACCTAACTTGAAGCCACTAGAGAAAAACCGACTACCCTAGCACTAAAACCCTAAGTTTTCCGAATTTTTCTTTGCTCTTTCTCACCCTTGGAAGTCCGGATTTCTTGAGAGAGAAAATGGCAAGAGTTTGGCTAGTTTTCACCAATTTTTTGGCTCAAAATCCGCCCACCCCTTGGCCTATTTATAGGTGAAAAATGGGTTTCTTTGCAATATTCTTGGTTCAACTTTGCTCAAAAATCTTGAATAAAAATAATTGCACAAAATTTGCCAAGAACTCCAAGTGGCCGGCCATCCTTGTGCTAGGTGTCATGGTGTGATTGTTTCCACCATTTATGATGTCATAAATCAAAAATGGATGATGTCATAAATCCAAGGTGAGGTGATGTCATCTTAAAGCCTTGTTTGGCTTTTCTTTAATGTAGTCCACTTTAAATCCAACACAGATATTTCTAATACTGTGTTCACTAATACACAGTACAATTTAATACTGTTATACGAATTGCAGTCCAAAATTTATCTGTGTATAGTTGGACTGTATAAAGATTTTTCTTTTATTTAAAGCTATTTGGCCTTTAATATCCTATTTTAGGTGCTTGATTTTTCTATGGTGGTTTTAAAACTTAATTTTGCTATCTTGTCTGTAAAGACAGTTTTCGCAGTATATTTCTCACACTGATTATCATATAACATTACCGTCTTAGGTTTGACCATTCTGGTCAACCTCTGACTTGTTCCGATCAAATTTTGACTATCATGAATTCATGAAATTTCGTCATACCTTTTTACTTAAAAGGCCTATCATGAAGTCTCGTAATTAATTTACCGAGAACTCAATCATATACTGATAAAATCATGAATTTTGTATTAATATTCATAATTTTCATAAAATTGCACATAAACACATAATACGAACTATAAATTTCTTATTTACAAGAAAATTGTGAGTTCGTGAAAATTTCGATTATTACACTACGAGTCACGGCCCCTGCTATTTGATGGCACACCCCGAACGGTAGCTCTATCAGTCTGGCTATACGATCTGGAGAGGATTTTCCACCTTTGCCACATAGAGGCACATCTGCACGTCTCGCTGGCTAGTCGATGCCTGGTAGCTGACGCACGACTGTGGTGGATGACGATCGGCGAGGGGACTTTGCCAGACCGCACTGTGGTGGATGACTACCCGCTACGGACCAGTGCTGGATGATGGGGCAGATGAGCACTATCGAGATCCCGATATTTATCGAGATATGCAGCACGAGCGGTACTACATGATGGCCGATGACTGGCGAGCGTACCCCCACGAGCCGATGGACCATTACTGTCGGAGGTTCCAGCAGGCTATGTTGCCTCACATTCCCATGGACATACCAAACCCAGGATTACAGTCTTTAGCGATCCTGCGGAACGGACTACCTGCACAGATCCGTCAGCATACGCCCATACCGACGCAGATTATGACAGTGGCTCATATGATCGAGTACATTTTAGCTGCGGAGGTCATCGCACAGGATCTACAGGCCGATGCCCATGTAGTGGAGCCTGAGATACCAGACGACGACGCTGATATGCCCGAGCTGGTTTATGAGCCCGAGCCAGCATACGAGCCAGAGCCAGTATATGAGCCCGGCCCAGCCGACCCAGAGGACCCGATACCCGTCGACCCGGTACAGGAGGCCGATGATGATGGGTATGATGCTGATGAGGATATGGATGCTCCAGAGGACCCTCCGATCATCGTTATATCTAGCGATGACGAGGATGATGAGGAGGAGCCTAATCACGAGCCAGGATTCGGAGGATGGCTCGATGAGGGCGACGATTTCGAGAAGGACCCTGAGGAGATCCCAGACGATGATGGAGATTCTGGCTCCGATGTTTCGGTTGTTACGGTAGCGGAGTTAGATTAGGTTTAGATCACTAGACCGAATATGTATGTTTTTATTTTTGAAACTATATGTACCAGCTTGTTATTTTTGACAATAGGCTTGTACCTATGTATGATGGTAAAGTGGTAGACACTTCCATCTTAAATTTTTGACAATGTATATATGATGTAAAGAGAATGTAATTATAAGTAAAGTAAATATGATGTACTTTTTATATAGATATAAAAAGGAAGTTAAATGTGAGATGTATGAAATCTCAATTATGAATGATATGATATGAATGTGATGAATGTTTACGATATGAATATGATAAGTATATAAGATTATGGTATGACAATATTGTGACATAATGCATATTGTTACAATATGTTAAGATATGAATGCAAAGAAAGGATATTGATAGTTAATAATATCTTTTCTTATTATTTAAATAGGAAGATTAAGATGGTTCGAACGTGCAAGGCTGCACCAGTTGATCCACCTGCGCCGGATCTAGCGACCGTTGTAGCCAATTTACAACGGCAGTTGCTAGAGCAACAACAAGAGACGAACCGGCTGAGAGAGCAACTGGATCAGCTAAATCGAAGACCCCAGGTCAATGAGGTTCCCTTACCCGCAGACCAAGCAGCTCCAATGGCACCCCCAGTGCCCAATTTTCCGCAATATGCTGAGGTACCAATAGCACCTGCTGGGGTACCGGCAGATCCACCTCCAGCAAGAGAAGACTTATTGTATGAGAGATTTAGGCGGATGAAAGCGCCTGAATTTGAGGGGAAGACAGACCCAATAGCCGCAGACAACTGGTTGATAGATATCCAAGTTATCCTGGATTTTATGCGGCTCACCGAACAGGAAAAGGTCCTATGTGCCTCGTTTGCCCTTAAGAAGGACGCGAGACACTGGTGGATAACCGTTCAGATGCGTCGAAATGTTATGGCAATGAATTGGCAGGATTTTGTGGCTGAGTTTCGTAGTATGTACTACAACAGAGAAATCCTTGCCACTCAACAGGACGAATTCACCAGCTTTAAGCAAGGGTCTATGACGGTGATGGAAGCCGTTAAGAAATTTGAACAGTTAACACGCTTGTGCCCGGAGCTGGTACCGAGCGAAACTGAAAAAGTCCGGAGAATGATGAAGATGTTCCGGACAGACATAGCCAAGCAAGTTAGTGCCGGAAGCAGCCCACCTACCCTAGTATCCGACTGCGTGAGCAGAGCGATAAGGGCAGAATATTGGATCAACCAGGACAGGGAAGCAAGGGCACAGTTTTTCAAAGTCAAGAAGGAAGAAAAGGCCGTTGTTAAGCAGACACAGCCCCGTCAGAGTGCTGAGACTAATCAGAAAGGCCAGAACAATAACCCTGCTCAAAGTTCCAAACAGTTTGGGAGGAACAAGAGGAAAGGAAATTTCTCGGGACAGGGCCAGCAACAAAATTTCCCTCAAAAGAAGAACAACAAGGGAAATGAGGGTAATAAATCTGACTACCCGGTATGTACAAAGTGTGGGAGAAAACATCCGGGTGTCTGCAGAATGGGGACCAACGCATGCTATCTATGCGGGAAGGAGGGACATTTTGCGAAGAATTGCAACATGAACAAGCAAGGCCAGAACCCTCCGTACCAGAACAGGAACACAAGCAGTCAGCTTCATGCGGCCCAGGCCAGATTAGAAGGACCTTCCATTGTCCAAGGTAGATTGGAAGCTCCTGAGCCTCAAGCTCGAATCTATGCCTACACAAGGGGTGATGCGGAAGCAAACACTTCACATGTGGTGACAGGTCAGATCTCTATCACCACTTATGAAGCAATTGCCCTGTTTGATTCTGGTGCCACACATTCATTTATATCAGTGGAGTTCGCCCAGAAGTTAGGAAGGGGTGTGGATAGATTAAGCCAACCTTTTAAGACCTCCTTGCCATCCGGAGAAGTTTTGTGGTCCAATTTTTTGATACGAAATACCTCCGTGATTATCTGCGGCAGAGAACTGTATGTAGATCTCATCGCAATCAAGCTATAGGATTTCGATGTGATCTTAGGTATGGATTTCCTTAGCAAGTACAACGCTAAGATCGACTGTCGGAAGCGTTGTGTGATTTTCAACCCATATGGCGAGGAAGAGTTCAGTTTCCACGGACAAGCTCGGAACTCAACAACCAGATTGGTTTCGGCTATGAAAGCTTGGAAGATGTTAGCTAATGGCTGTCAAGGGTATTTAGCTAACATGGTGGACAAAGATCACGAAATGAAGCTAACACCGGAAGATGTACCTGTTATCAGGGAGTATGTGGATATCTTTCCGGAAGAGCTACCAGGGCTTCCACCGGAACGCGAAATTTCATTTGAAATTGAGCTAATGCCCGGAGTTGCTCCAGTATCGAAGGCGCCTTACCGTATGGCGCCTGCTGAACTTAGGGAACTCCAAGTACAACTGTAAGAATTGCTAGATAAGGGATTCATTCGACAGAGTTACTCTCCGTGGGGAGCACCTGTGCTATTCGTGAAAAAGAAAGATGGATCTTTACGTATGTGCATCGATTACCGCGAGCTGAACAAGATCACCATCAAAAACAAGTATCCTCTTCCAAGGATTGACGATCTGTTTGATCAACTCAGAGGAGCAAAGGTGTTTTCGAAAGTCGATCTACGATCTGGCTATCATCAGCTCAGAATCAAAGATTCAGATATCTCCAAGACGGCTTTTCGGACACGCTACGGACATTATGAATTTTTGGTTATGCCTTTTGGGCTAACCAATGCTCCAGCTGCTTTCATGGACCTGATGAACCGAGTGTTCAAGGAATATCTGGACATGTTCGTTATTGTCTTCATCGACGATATCCTGATCTATTCAAGGTCCCAGGAAGAGCATATGCAGCATCTAAGAATGGTGATGGAAATGTTGCGACGACATCAGCTCTACGCAAAGTTCACTAAATGTGAATTTTGGCTGGAAAAGGTGCATTTCTTAGGCCACGTGATGTCACAAGAAGGGATTTCTGTGGACCCAGCTAAAGTGGAAGCAGTTAGCTTATGGCCAAGGCCTAAAAGCATAACGGAAATAAGGAGTTTCCTCGGATTAGCCGGTTATTATCGCCGCTTCGTTGAGGGATTTTCTAAGATAGCAGCCCCTCTTACGGCCTTTACACGCAAAGGGAAGAAGTACGAATGGACGTCCAAATGCGAGGAAAATTTCCAAGAGCTCAAGAAGAAGCTGACAAGCGCGCCTGTTTTGATTATTCCAGATGTCGAAGCAGGAAATTTCGTAATCTACAGCGACGCTTCTAAGACGGGTCTAGGAGCAGTCCTAATGCAGCAAGGCAAAGTGGTCGCGTATGCTTCCCGACAACTGAAGGATCACGAGAAGAATTACCCGACGCACGATCTAGAGCTCGCTGCGGTGGTGTTCGCATTGAAGATTTGGAGGCACTACCTGTATGGGAATAGATGTGAGATTTTCACAGATCATCAAAGTCTCAAATACATCTTTACCCAGAAGGAGCTCAACATGAGGCAACGAAGATGGCTTGAACTCGTAAAGGATTACGACTGCGAGATCCTTTACCATCCGGGCAAGGCAAACAGAGTAGCAGATGCCTTAAGCAGGAAGTCATCGGGCATGTTGATGTCCTTAGTACTGCTGCCCAAGCCGCTTCAAAAGGAAATCTCCGATTTCAACCTAAGGATGATAACGGGAAAGTTATCCGCTTTAACCCTCCAGTCAAATTTAATGGAGTCCATCAAGAACCTTCAAGGAAAGGATCCTTTGTTGATCAAGGCACAACTCTTCGGCGAAAGAAATAAGGAGTTTAGAACCTCTGCAGATGGCATGATCTACTTTAAAGAGAGAATTTGCGTTCCTAATTTCAAGTTTTTAAAGGATCAAATTCTGGCAGAGGCTCACATGACACCGTATTCGGTACATCCAGGAGCCTCCAAGATGTATAAGGATCTCCGAGAAAACTATTGGTGGCCAAACATGAAGAATCAGATAGCGAAGTACGTGTCAAAGTGTTTAACTTGTCAAAAGGTTAAGGCAGAACATCGACATCCTGGTGGAGAATTGCAGAAAATAGAGCTTCCCGAATGGAAATGGGAACAAATTACCATGGATTTTGTCGTGGGACTGCCCAGAACTTCAAGTGGGAATGACACGATTTGGGTTATTGTTGATCGATTAACCAAATCTGCCCACTTCATCGCTATCAAAGCCACTAATTCAGTGGAGAAATTGGCCGACGTCTATGTATCCCAGGTTGTTCGACTACATGGAGTACCAAAATCGATCATCTCAGATCGAGACGGACGTTTCACTTCCCGATTTTGGACAAGCGTACACACTGCTATGGGGTCGAAACTGAAGTTCAGCACGGCATTCCATCCCCAAACCGACGGCCAGTCAGAACGGACTATCCAGACACTAGAAGATATGCTGAGATCTTGCGTTCTGGATTTTCAAGGAAACTGGGATCAGAAGCTGTCTTTGATTGAGTTTTCTTACAACAACAGCTATCATGCTTCAATTGGTATGGCTCCGTTCGAAGCACTATATGGAAGAAAATGTCAATCCCCTATTCACTGGCAAGAAGTTGGACAAAAGCAGCTTCTGTAATAATCGAAATTTTCACGAACTCACAATTTTCTTGTAAATAAGAAATTTATAGTTCGTATTATGTGTTTATGTGCAATTTTATGAAAATTATGAATATTAATACAAAATTCATGATTTTATCAGTATATGATTGAGTTCTCGGTAAATTAATTACGAGACTTCATGATAGGCCTTTTAAGTAAAAAGGTATGACGAAATTTCATGAATTCATGATAGTCAAATTTTGACAAGAGAGTCAATGATTGACAAGAAAGTCAATGGTTGACCCGAAAAATCGAAAATGAGGCGGTACGGTTAAATATTTTTCAGTATAAAAATTGTACCGTGTAAAAACCATTTTTACGGATAAAATGGTATGTTTAAGATTCAAAAACCACCATAGAAAATCAAGCACATTAGTTAGGTTATCTTTGGCCAAGAAGTTTGATTGTATAAGAAAATTTTTATACAGTCCATTTCTACACAGATGAATTTTGGACTGCAGTTTAAAATAACAGTACTAAATTGTACTGTGTATTAGTGAAAGCAGTATTTGAAATATCTGTGTTGGATTTAAAGTGGACTACATTAAAGAACAAGCCAAACAAGGCTTTAAGATGACATCACCTCACCTTGGAATTATGACATCATCCCATTTTTGATTTATGACATCATAAATGGTGGAAACAATCACACCATGACACCTAGCACAAGGATGGCCGGCCACCTAACCCTCCCCTTTGAGTGATTTCTTGTTTTTCTTGGGGTCAAAATCCAATTTTTGAAACTTTGCTCACCTCTATAAATAGGTGACCCCATAATTCAAAAAAATTAGAGAAAAGCAACCAAACCCTTGCCAATTTTTCTTCACCAAAAACCGAGAGTGAGAAGGAAGGAGAGAAAGGAAATTTTGCCAAAACCAAGAGTGATTAGAGCTTAGGGTGGTCGGATTTTGTGTGGAGAGCAAGCAAGAAAGAGTTGGAAAATTTTTGGACAATCTTTTGGCCAAGAGGCCGGCTGTAGAGGGAAAGGAAAAAGGGAGGAGCTAACCAAGTTGGAGGCCGGATTTTTGAGGTTGTGGTGACCGGATCTTGGTGCTAGAGTGGCTGAAAAAGTTTGGAGCCAAGCAAGCCAAAGGGCCGGACCTAGTGGCAGCAAGGAGGGACCAAGGGAGAACCAAATCTAGCAAGCCAAACCCTTGGGTGGAAGCTAGGTAAATCCCCTCAAAACCCAACACTTTTCATTTAAATTTCAATTGAGAAATTTAAATGTATTTCAAGCAAAGTTTGTAAGAGCATAAGCTCACTTTAATTCCCTGCCTTAGTTAAGAAATTTAGGTTATGTGCTTGGTTAATTAGGATTTTATGGTTGGTGGTTTTATATGCATGCTTTGTGTTTGATTGAATGCTTAGGATTTTGCATGGTTATGAATGTTGTTCAAATTGGCTTGCATGTTGAATATTGAACGTTAGAAACCGCTGCATGATTGATATTAGGGCTCCCGCGGTGGCTGGTTGAGCTAGATTCCACGTCTAGGACGTAAAACAAAAAAATCGAAACCGAAAACTGCCATTTCGGGTAGAAATTGGCCAGTCTCGGGAAAATCAGATTTTGAGGCCTTTAGAGGCAGAATTTGGAAAAACTTAAAACACAAAAGTTGTTCAGAACAGTTTTTCCTAGAGGGCAACGTGGATGGATTTGCAAAATGAGGCTCCAATGGCCTCCGTTTTTACGAAAATCCGAGACTAAACTGCCCAGACCTAGTTTACACGACCAGTGGGTTTCAAATTAAAACTGGTACGAATCCAAGCAGAAATGGGTTTTTCTTAAAACATGAAAGTTTTAGAATTTCTCAAGAGCAAGAACTTTCGTGAAGACAATTTTTTCAAATTCCATTTGGATTTTTAAATACAACCTGAACTATAAAAACTGTGCAGAGAAAAAGAAATTCATGCACAGGATTTTCTACAAACATACAGAAAAACTGTATTTCTACATCAACATTTCCTGTTTTGACTATGAAAACTATTTCAAAAGCAGTTTTCAGCCTTAAATGAGTTTTATAAAGTTTTACTTTGAAAACCTCGAATTGGGAAGTAAAACAAAAGATTTTCTAGCCAATTTTCTAAATTGGATTTAAAAGCTAAAGTGTAAAAACAAAAGATGACGAGTGGTAACCGGGAAGGATAACCGAGTTACTAAGGCTTAGGCTCGATAATAAGAATAGTAATTTAATACTAATCATATGGGTTTAATACCCAAGGTTACCTCAAGTAACCTAATGGGTCAAGATAATTAACCACAATCTCTAGGGTTACAATTAGTAACCTAGTAGTTGATCAAGGCTTGTAAAAGGACATATAATCATAATGTTGGAAAGGTTACCAGCATTTTATAGAACTTAACTCATTCATTTACCCTGTTCAAGTCACCTGGCCGTGTATAAAAACTGGGCACAGTCAGGCTCAGGTTTCCATAAAAACGAAGGCCGTTAGAGCCTTATTTTTGAAAACTGTTTGCGATACTCTCTAGGAAAAACCTTACTCTACAACTTTCATGTTTTAGGTTTTGCAAGATTCGGCCTCTAAGGGCCTCAAATTTGGGTTTCCAGAAAACTGGGCAGAATGAACCCGAATTGGCAGTTTACTATCTCTTAATCGTTTTCGGTCCTAAAACGAGCACACTACCTCAACCGAACTCAGCGGGAGCCTAAAGTCAATCATACAGCGCCTTTCTAACATCCATTTCTTTTTAAACACAAATTAAAACTCAGCCATGCAAACCATTATTCTTTTCCCAAATAATTAAGGTTTGCAGAAAATTCCAGCTTGCCTAATTACACCAAATCTGCCATTTAACCTAATCAAGCATCCTAACACATACCATAACTTATTAGGGGCATATAATCTTGAAAATCAACTAGCATACAATCCACATACATCAAGCAAGCATATTAAAATCATACAATGCTTAAAAACATCAAACCACCCTTAATCTACAAATCAAGCATATAACTTAATCTAGGGCCAAAAATAAAATCAGAGCTTATGCTCTTACAATTGCTGACTTGTAATACAAATAAACTTCAAATTGAAATCAAATTGAGGAGAATAAGGCCATGGGAGGATTACCTTAGTGAACCCTAAGATTGGTTAGGGTTTGGTCCAAAATTTCTGCTCCTCCCTTGCTCCTAACACAACCGGCCACTCCCAAAGCCCTTCCAAAAATTTTCTGTCCCTTGGCTGCTGCTCCTCACCAAATCCGGCCTCTAACCCCCTAACTCCTTCAGCTTTTTTCTTCCTTTTCAGCTCACCCACAACCGGCCAACATGCCAAACAAAGGGGTCCAAATTTTTCCAGCACCTATTCTTTCCTCCTAGCTGAAATCCGAACTCTCCCTAAGGGATTGTCTCTTGGATTTTTGTTTTTGGTTCTTGCTTTTCTTTGGCAGCTTGGGTTCGGCTTTGGTGCAGAAAAATGGGCAGAATTTGGCTTGGTTTTCTGATTTTTTTTTGAATAAAATCAGCACCTATTTATAGAGGTTTTTGGACTTTGCTTAATTGCAAAATAGTCCTCCAAAAAGCAAGTATTAGCACCTTTGGCATGCTAGGTGGCCGGCCATCCTTGGTGAACAAGGAAATAATACTTTCCAAATTTTGGTTAAATCCTTAATGATGTCATAATTAGGAGCTTAGATGATGTCATCCTTATTTAAGGCTTGTTTGCCTTAATTCCTTAAAAATCAGTCCATTGTTTTCTAAAACAGATATTACTAATACTGTGTTATTTAATACACAGTATTATATATTTAATTACAGTCCAAAATTTATCTGTCTTAAAATGGACTGTACGAAAACTTCTCTTTTTGTTTCGAGTCATTTGGCCCTTAAAAACCTATTTAATGTGCTTGATTTTTCTATGGTGGTTTTAGATTTAATTCTAACTATTTTATCCGTAAAAATGATTTTTCTCAGTATATGACCTATACTGCTTAACATACTTAAGTTCCGTCATATAGTTGACCTTTTTAGTCAATCTTTGACTTCTCGGGTCAACTTTGACTTTCATGGTCAACTTTGACCTTCATGGTCAACTTTGACTTTTTCGGTCAAACATTGACTTTCTATAAATCATAGAATTTTTCTATCTTTTGAACATAAAAGATCATAGGCTTGACTAAGCAATCATATTTGAGTCTTACGAAGCCATAAGAACTCATGAAATTTAATAAAAACCCTAAGCCGGGCTTTTTCATAAATACCATTATGGTACAAATTACATTTCTATACGAGAAATCATAACGTTGAAATTTCTAGATCTTACAGTATAGCCCTTTGCTACAAGTCTTGCCTTGAAAGTTTCCACTTTCCCATCCACACCTCTCTTCCTCTTGTATACCCACTTACACCCAATCGGTTTTATGCCTTGGGGTAAGTCTACAAGTTTCCAGACCTCATTGGAATCCATAGATTCCATCTTGGTGTTAAGACTAGAATCAACATCCTCCATAGCTTCTTTGTACTTAGCCGGATCATCAACATGTTCTATGGATTCTGCTTCAAAAACTTCACCATTGAACATGTACCTTTCAGGTTTCCTGATAATCCTGCCACTACGACGAAGCTCCCATAGTTGTTGATTCTTTAGTGGTTTTTCCATAGGGTTTTCTGTGACTTTAGGAATATCCAAACCCAAAGTCATCTCCTCAAGCACTACTTTGCTTCGAGGTTTAAAGTCTTCCATATAACTTTCCTCTAGGAATATTGCATGTGTAGAAACGAAGACTTTATTTTGCTTCAGAATATAGAACAAACCACCTTTTATCCCTTTTGGATAGCCAACAAACAAGCACACTTCTGATCGTGACTCAAACTTCTTCGCTTCCTTATCCAGGACGTGTGCCGGACAACCCCAAATTTGAATATGATTCAAATTAGGTTTCCTACTCGTCCATAACTCGTAAGGAGTTTTAGGAACCGATTTGGAGGGAACGTTATTCAGAAGATAGCATGCAGTTTGTATGGCGTGCCCCCAAAATGACAAAGGTAATGTGGAGTAACTCATCATAGACCGAACCATATCCAATAGGGTCCTATTCCTTCTCTCAGCTACACCATTCTGTTAAGGAGTACCAAGTGCAGTCAACTGGGATTGTATCCCATTCTCTATCAAATATCCTAAGAACTCATCCGATAGGTATTCCCCACCTCGATCTGATCGAAGTATCTTAATGGACTTACCTAATTGTTTCTCCGCTTCAGCCCGAAATTCTTTGAACTTGTCAAAGGCTTCGCTTTTGCAGGTCATCAAATAGACATATCCATACCTTGAGTAATCATCAATAAAAGTGATATAATACTCATACCCACCACGTGCTTCTATGTTCATGGGACCACAAATATCCGTATGCACAAGTTCTAAAAGTTCCTCGGCACGACTATCCATAGCAGCAAAGTGCCGTTTAGTCATCTTGCCCTCCAAACAGGATTCATATTGTGGCTAAGGTTCAACCTCATACAAGTCAAGGCATTCCTCCTTTACCATCCTTTGAATTCTATTAAGGCTTATGTGACCAAGTTGTAAATGCCAAAGATATGATTTGTTAGAGTGAAAAGACTTATGTCTTTTAGAGTTCTTTTCCAATTCTATATCAAGCAGTGAGTGTATCTTAGGTTTGATAAAATAAAGATTTCCATGCATCCATCTATTACAGATAAGAGAATTGTTTTTCCTAATAACAACTTTATTATTAAAAGAAACTGAATAAGAATCGTTAATCAAACAAGCTACCGAAATTAGGTTCCTCTTAAAACTAGGAACATAAAAACAATGTCTCAAAACAATAAACCTAAATTCATCAAAATAAAGATGCACTTCTCCCGCTGCTTCAGCTTGCACCAACGTCCCATCACCGGTTCTTAACGTGAAGTTCTCCTTATGTAGACTTCTCGTTACCTTGAACCCCTGTAGAGAAATACAAACATGGTTAGTAGCTCCAAAATCTATAACCCAATTGTCCTTAGATTCTTCCACTAAACAACCCTCAAGATACAGGACATTGAAATTACCTTTCTGCTTTTGCAAAGCCAGGTATTCTCGGCAATCCCTCTTGAAATGTCATTCTTCCCACAGTGAAAGTACTTAACCTTTTTGGGATTCACCTTTCGCTTCTTAGTCTTGGTAGACTTCTTAGAAACAGTTGCATTCCCCGCAGGCTTGTTTCCCTTGTTCTTCCCCTTTTCCTTCTTCCTTTTGGGATTAGGAGCAGGCGAACTAGGTTCAGTCACATTTGCCTCAGCCTTAGATCCAGAACCCTTAAAAATGTTCTCAAAGGCTTATAACTCTTTCATCAATTCCGTTAAAGACATCTCCTTCTGGTTAAGGTTGTAGGATGCCTGAAACAAATCGAAATCCATGGATAAGGTTTGGAAAACCATAACCAATTGAGTTGCAGCATCGATCTCAGTCCATTTGTCTGAGCCTCAGACAAATAAGCCATGACTTTCATCATGTGCTCTTTGATGGGAGTTCCAACCTTCTGCCTGTAGTTCATGAGACCTTTGATAGCATCGGTCTTAGCCCGGATAGTTTGTTCACCAGACATCTCCTTCATGTTATCCATGATCTGCCTAGCAGTTTGATGTTCCTCATGCTGTTTCTGGAGCACGTTAGACATGCTTGTCCGAATATAGCACATGACACTTAGGTTGCAATTGTCCCAGCGCTCAAACGCTAGAAATTCCCTATCAGGAGCATCGATTGCAGGCGTAGGTGGTCTAGGTTGGGTTAGGACGAAACTGTATTTCTCAAAATTCAGAACGATAAGCAAGTTCTTTTTCCAGTCATTAAAGTTTTCGTCAGTTAATTTGTTTTGCGTAAGTATCATAGATAAATGGCTCGACATTTTGATCTATAATAAGAAAACATGTGATAAGTACGAGCAAACATCCTATCAGTTTATAAAAATTGATTTTGTAATGAAACAAAAAGATCTATATGCAATCTAAATGTTTATGTGTAAAACCCTTAAAACACATACCTTATAACGATAATTCCTAGCTTCTGCTTTCTAAGCTACCGAGGGGTGGTCATAGAATAACTAGCCAAGAACACGGATCCCTTCCGATTAATACATATTCGTCCATAGAGCAAACTCCATTAAACATATATTAACTATCATTTATTTGGCCATTACTTTACATATCAGAGCCTCGAGGGAGGATTAATAAATAAAGTAGTATGAGTGTATAACCATCGTTTCCAATTTTGAATCCATATTTTATATCCGTCACCAATGGGTGATCATAAACATAAAATATGCCCAAAATTGTTATCCTTTCGGAAATCCAAATCAGTGTGCACTCTAGGTAAGATACCTATCCGAAGGAAATTTCCAAGTCAAAACCGAGTAGTAAGCACCACCATGTGTAACTATTGGACCAATGATGGAGGCCATAGGTCTTAGTATATAAAACATTCTCCCACTCAATCTTTGAAATTAGGGTTTTTGTTTTTCATGCATAAACAATATTTATTGAGTAGCACTCGCACTCTCTAGTCTATATGGCGTGTTATCAATACATCACGAAATAGTATAACATATTTATCTAGCAACACATCATCCATGGTTTGCAAAATATGTAAATAGCCGTGGATCATAATTCCATCCTAGAGAAAAGAAAATTACAAAATTTACAAAAATTAACCGAAACATATATCGGCCTTCATTTGTAGATCCATGCCTTGTATCCTTCTTCAATGTGTCTTTCTTTTCAACGTCACATCTTTTTCAATTTAAATTTAAAATTCAAATTTCAAAAAAGATTATATGTGATTTTTAATTTTAATCAAAATTACAAAATATCAAAATTTAAATAAAAAATCCGGTTTATTAAATTTTAAAAGTAAAAAAAAATTTGAAATTTCAAATTTCAAATTTAAATCACAAATTTTAAAATTCATAATAATATCCATTAAATTTAAATTTAAATTTTCAATTTTGATTTTCAAATTATCAAGATCACATATCACTGGAAAATTAAATTTTTATAAAGATTATGTTATTTTTTTTATTTTATTAAAAAAACTTTTTTTAATTAAAAATAAAAAAAATAAATCACATCTTTTGAAAATTTCCATACCATCGTTCATCTTCAATCTCCTCGAATCCATTGTATCCCGAATTTTACAAAAGAATTCCTATGCCGTTTTCAGCTTACAAAAATTCTAGGAATTGAAAGAACGACCTTACGGTGATAATAGACCGCATCTATTACACTTGAAAAACTTAGATACAGATTCTAACCTCTATGGAATCATGATCGGCAAAATTGAACAAGCATCATATATTATATAAAAATAATATAAAACATTCAACCATACATCCATTCATAATATATTTAACATACACAAAATAAAACCTAGAGTGCCAACTCTCTAAAATATTTCATTAATGCATAGAGAGAAATTTATTTGATCAAATAATTTATGTTATATGCATAATCATGAGTAGTCTTTTATACCAATTGTTGGAAAAAACGGATCCGATATCGGAGTTACGATGCAGTGGAAGTTTTAAAATTTTTATATCATTTCGAAAAGAATCTCATGATGCATATAACAATAAATTAAATTCATGATCAAGCGTATCTTATTTCTCGGATTCCGGAATCACTAGAGCGTTTGACCAACGTGTATTCTCTACTATTCTAGAGTTCCACATCTCAGAGTATGTGTGGACACACGTTCTATGAATCCAAGTGACCGGTAATGCTTTTCAAAGTCTAAATCCCTCCTTCTCAATTCCGATGTTCCTCATTGAGAATATGATCTAACTTCTTTCTTCAAAACTACAAAACAGGAATCGGTTAACCTCCTATGAAAATTATCACTCGGTTGAACCTTCCTCACAGTTTTGATTCAATGGAATTTTCTCTTTTTTTTTTTCTCACAAGATAGCCGAATTTTATGAAGTGGAAGAAACCACAATTGGTTTTCTTTCTCTCTCCTAAAAACGTTTTTCCTCTTGTGAATGGCCAAAAAATTAGTTTATCAAGAATTCCTAGCCTTTATATAGAAGTCTAATCCTTTTTAAAATTTAATTCCTTCTTGAAAAATAATTAAAAATTATTTTTTCGGATAAATTTTGAACCAAAAGATCATACAACTTTAGGGCTAAATTCATTGAACCTAAAAACATTTTTCCAAAGAGAGAATCTCCTCCAAATTTTCGGCCACTAAAGGATAAATCTAGATTGGTGGTTCAAATTTTAAATCAAGAATCTAGACTATTGAAAAGATCCTAGTCCTCTCTAGATTCAAATTACTTTTAAATTTTTTTTGAATTTAAATAAGATTCACTTGTTTGAATTAAATATTTTTCCTCAAACATCAACCATATTTATTAATTTAAATAATGGAATATTTGAATTTTTTTTCTCCTCTCAAAACCGTGCACAACAATTTAAAGGTAAAAAAATTCATCAAATAATCTCCTATTATTTAAATCAATTAATAATTTAATGTTAGGAATATATTTGAACAATTTTGAAACAAAATTTTCTTCTCTCTACCTATCTAAAAACTATACACTATATTTAGATTAGGAGGGAAAAACTTTGTTTTCCAAAATTAAATAATTCAAATACAATCTTATTTTCAAAATTCAAATTAACCAATCATATATTGACAAATCATATTATTTGTCTAAACCAATCCTACATGTCCAATCCTTTTCCGGATTGCATGTTAGAGAGTATCATGTCTTAATAAATATTATAAAATTCCATTTAAATTTACCGATCTCATTAGGAACAAATCCTGAGATACTATATCGAACTATATGAGCTAATAGAGGGACCCGATAGAAATATGTAAAGAGGCTCCTATAATTGTGAAAAATTAATCCCAGATTAATTATTTATCAATTATCAACTTCAAAACTATTCCACTAAAAGTTTGAAGCTAAACTCCTATTTACATACCGTATTACGAAAGCTCTCTCACGCAGTGCTTCTTCCATGATTTATTCATCACTTGCTTAATCCCCATATATTATTCATGATTGAATTAAGGACTTTTTCCGTTTTACCTTTTCAATCATTTTAACTTAAAGTTCCATTATTCTCCATTGAAAGAATCACCAATTATAAAACCGTACAATTGGTAAACCATCAGGGAACACAAAGTAAACCGATGAGCCAAGATCTTGTTATACTATCTTTCAATCCCCGAATAATACCTTTAAGTAGATAACATGTACTATCATTAAGATAGTTATGGATTTCATATATATGAATATTGACTTCTCTAGCCATAAGTCATGCACCCAAAACAGAAGTATATTGACCATAAATTAACAGTGTCTCACCTGTAGTGCATTAAAGTACATAAGTCATGGATACGAACTCAAGTAATCATTTCAGGATTAAGATTAATACAGGATGATAATCAAAGCGTCATTGATTTTTATAAACGAAATTATTAAATTGAATCAATTAACACTTTAGGTCAAGTCCAATATCATACCTCAATACTGGTATGCATTAAAGTTTCCACTTGGAACCTATCCGATGGTCAAGACAAACCATCCCTCCAAGGAAGTAGACAATCTTTACAATCTTATCATGAATAAGATCCCCAAATCTTATTCCATCGATTGCGGACTATTTATTTTGACTGTTATCAAATTACCATGTCTTCTATGTATACCCCGTATACATATGGTAATCCGATATATTATCAACAGTCAAGGGGTATTTTATGTTTGCTTAAACATACAATTAACAAATGAAAGTAAATAGGACACAACTTATTAAACATGAATAACCTTCTCTTATTAATATCAAAAATGTCATATTTACAGAAAATCACTAATATTGATTTTCTACTCTTAGGGCACATATAGATCCCAACAGTATCCACTACCCTGTTTGCCTTTCCAGGGTGAGAAAAGGATCTCGTAATCCTTTACAAGCTTTAGCCATCTATTTTTCCATTCTACATTAAGACAACCCCTAATCCAGTTTTAGAGGCGTCACCATAACTTATAAAATTCCCTACATCCACGTCGGGAATTGTCCATATTGGTGTGCTAGGAAGTTTCTTCTTAAGCTCATGGAAACCTTCTTTGCGCTTCTGTGTCCATACAATTTCTTCCTTTTTTGAGTAAGGGCTGTAAGAAAAGCAGCTATCTTGGAGTAGCCTTTAACTAAATGTTGATTGTATCCAGCTATTCTAAGAGAACTTCGTATCTTCATAATATTCCTTGATATCAGCTATTTGTCTGTCGCTTCTACTTTTGTTGGATCAAAGGCAATTCCTTCCTTTGAAATAACGTGACCTAAGAAATGAACTCTTTTCTTTTCTATCCAAAATTCACACTTTGTGAACTTGGCATAAAGTTAACTCTTTCTTAACGTCTCCAACACCAACCTAAGGTGTTGCTCATACTCCTTTCTTGACCTTGAGTAAATTTGACTATCATCAATAAAGATGATAACAACTTGTCTATGTACTCCTTAATCCTGAGTTAATGACATTCCGATTGCTGATCAGCTTTCGAAAATGCTATTACTCCCCTGAGTTGATAAAAAAGATCACAATTCTCAGGAGGGCATACTTGTTCTTAATCATGATCTTGTCCAGTTTATGATAATCGATGCATATATGCAACGATCCATTCTTCTTCTTAATAAATGAAACTGGCGCTCCCCTCGGAGAGTGACTTTATCGGATGACTCCCTTGTCACGCAGTTCCTATAACTGCACTTGGAGTTCCCTAAGCTTGAATGGTGTCATTCTATAAGGCGCTTTGGATATCGATGTACTCCGACAATAATTCAATTTGGACTAAAATTTCCCGTTCTAGTGGAGTCCAGGTTAGTCTTTCAGAAAAACATCCATATATTCCTTAATAATGGGAACATTTTTCGACCTTAGCTCCATTTCTTGATCTTGTCTATCATGTTAGCTAAGTATCCATGACATCCATTAGCTAACATTTTCCAAGCCTTTATGGCCGAAACTATCTTAGTTGTTGAGCTTCGAGGTTAGCCATAGAAATTGAACGCTCCTTCTTCACCTAGCGGACTAAATATAACACAATGCCTTCGATAATCAATCTTAGCGTTGTAATTTCCTAAGAAATCCATTCTTAGGATCACACAATAATCTTGAAGTTTGATCACAACAAGATCCACATATAATTCTTTGTCACAATTGACTATTTGGACACTTCGTATCCAGTAGTTAGACAGAGGAATTCTCCCTAGCTAATGGGTTAATCTACAAAATTTCTCTAACTATCGTCTTTTCTTCCTAATTTCTGGGTGAAATCCATCGATACAAATGAGTGGTTAGGCCTAGAATCAAGCAAAGTAAGTATATCATAAGTGATGACAGAAATCTACCCTGTTACCACTGATGAAGTTCTGGCTTCAATGTCCCCTTTGGTGTAGGCATAATACCGGGTCTATGATTCCGAAGCTTCCAATCTTCCTTGTGCTACGTATGGACCTTCAATCTTAACTTGGGTCGTATGAAACTGACTGTTGGGATTCCCGTTCGAAAACTGAGGATTTGGGTTCTGGTTGCTCAGGGTACAATTCCTTACATAGTGGCCTTTTTTGCCACAATTATAACAGAAATTTGTCCCTGATCTACATATCCCAAAATGCCTCTTCCCACACTGAGCGTACACAGGATAATTATTACCATTATTATTATTACCCTCATTACCTCGGTTGGTCTTCTTTTGAGGGTAATTTCCCTGTTGGCCCTGACTTGTAATGTTCTCTTTCCTCTTATTCTTCCTAAACTGTCTAGGATTCTGGTCCGCATTACTAGACTGACCCTTTATATCTAATTCCAAATTCTGTCGAGGCTATGACTGTTTTGCCACGGCCTTTTCTTCCTTCTTAGCCTTAAAATTTTGAGCCCTTGCCTCTTTATCCTGACTAATCCAATACTCGGCTCTTATGGCCCAACTAATACAGTCGGATACCAAGGTTGGAGGGCTACTGCCAGCACTGACTTGCTTGGCAATATCTGTTCCAAACATCTTCATCACCCTCCTTACCTTTTCAGTTTCATTTGGTACTAGTCCCGGACATAAACGGGCTAGCTGTTTAAACTTCTTGACAGCTTCCATTACTGCCATCGACCTTTGTCTAAAACTATTGAACTCATCCTGATGAGCTACAAGAATTTCCCGGTTATAGTACATCGCTTTAAACTCGGTTTTGAAATCTTGACAGCTCATGGTTGTCACATTCCTACACATTTGCATGGTCATCTACCAATACCGTGCATCCTTCTTAAGTACGAAGGAAGCACACTTAAACTTTTCCTATTCTATCATTCCCATAAAATCCAAAATTACTTGGATATCTATTAACCAATTGTCGGCCTCTATCGGGTCCGTAGGTCCTTCGAATTTAGGCGCCCTCACTCGCCTGAAGCGTTCATACAACATATCCTCCCTAATCAAGGGTGGGTACGCTTGTACCCCTATGGGTGCTAACGGAACTTCAGCGTTCCATGGAATCTTTAGTGACCCTTCAGTAACTGCGGAACTACTGGAGGTACAGGGTTTCCTTGAGGCAGGACTGCATTAGCTCGAGGTATCTGATCGAATCAGGCTATCTGTTCCCAAAGCCGATCAGTTTCTCGCTGCTGTTCCATTAACTGACGTCACAATGTCACTATTACATTTGCAAGATCAGGCTCTTGCGGGGTTTTGATTCGCTCGAGTTTACGTACGTACTATTTTCTAATTTCCTATTAGGAAAAGATATTATCATACTTTTAATATCTTTTCCTTCATTCATAACTTATCACATCATAACTTAAGTCATGTCATAATATCGTCATGACTTATCATGTCGTATCATAGCATCATCGTATCATATCATAAAAATATCGTATTAGAGATACATCGTGATCTCATCTTATCATATCATATCATGACTACATCATAGATCCTTCATAACTTTTCATAACTAGGACTTAATCATAACATCGTAACTTCCTTATGTACATTTCATACTTAGACTTGTCCTTTCGTATATTATACAAAAGTACATCATCTTGGTACCATATACATAGTCGAACATGAAATGGAAGTGTCTACCACTTTACTATCAAATGTATCCTATAACTAATCCTAAGGTCAAAGGAATAAAATAATAAAAGTCAGTCTGAGGTCTAAACGATCTACTCGGTCGTCACGATAGAGAACACGTCCTAATCGTCGTTACCAATGAAATCTCCTCCGTGTCTTATTCAGCATCATCACTAGCGATGATGATTACTGGAGAATCCTCGGGAGTAGGCAAGAAATCGGCAAGGTCCACTTTGTTGTTATCTGCGTTGGCCTCCACCTCCTGTGGCGGAATTTCCTACAGTAGAACGGCTGGGATAGGGTCCTTAAGCGAAAACGGACCTCCCTCGAATAGTGGCTTACGAAATACCAGCATCATCGATAGGCACCGGTAGATAGTCATCCTCCGGGGCCATTACTTATACCATATATGCTATTATCTCTACTTCTATAATAGCATCGCCTCCTAAAGCCTTCGGCAGTACCGGCCCATAACGTGCTATAATAAGGGCACAAAAATCTGCCCATGCTACTTCTTAGATATCGGGTAGCCCTAACATTCGTCACTATAGTCTAGCGGTCCTTGCTAGACACCTACTGGCTAGCACTACCTGAAGGTGCACTTTCTATGTGGCATACTCAAAAGATGATCTACATATCATCGAGCCACCCTGCTAGCAATATAGTCTTGCGAGTCCCATCAATTAACAATGGGCTCATCTCATAAAAGATCTAAGCAGTGTCACGATCCTCGTCAACACGCCTCCGATCTATGACATTAATTCTATCATATTACATCTATATACTAAGTACTCATACACATAAGTCAATCCTACGTACAATGACAGTGGCGCTGGCAGGCAAGCTGTGAAATTGGATGGCAGGAACCCGCTCTAATACCAACTCTGTAATGACCCGCCTAACGTGGCCGTTACAGTTACTTATTTTATCTTATCTTACTTATTTACTTGGCGGAAAAACGGAATAAAGTTTTAATTTTTTTTAACAACTTAAAAACTTGGAAACTGACTCATACTATACTTACTCGTATAAATATGTATACATATACATATATATATATATATATTAACTGAATACCGAACTTTTTTCGGTACATACAATATTTTACTTTAACTATCATATATAATTAAAACAAAATGCGTAATGATTCCCATCCCAAGATTTCACAGGTAGCCTTACCACGCTCCACCACCTGGCATCAAAGATTACTGACAGGTAGCATACCTACAGCATAAACGTAAGACATGAGCTTTCGCTCAGTAAGTACAACTATTTACCCGCAAACATTTCATAATGGAACAATACATGAACCAATTATGCTTTCATTATGTTGTCTTATACTTACATAATCCTGGGCCTTTACATAACATAAGTGTATGTACCGTGGTGCGCAGCCATGGAGTGGATGGGATGGCCAACCAGATCCAACTCAATCCATGGACCAAACCCGCCTATAATGATAGGTCGATACAACACAAGGCAAGATCGCTTGCCATCATACTTGAAATCTTTCCTTAACTTGTTCTTAAAAATTTTTTTCTTCTTGAAAATAGTCTTTTACAACAGTTTCATACTTGAAACTGGGTTCTCATTCTTACCGAGTGATTTATCTTTAGTAAGATGCTTCATGATGCCACAATGATAAAACATAAATCATACATACTACATAATCAATGCATAAATCATATGCATCACGTCATCAAGGCATAAATCATA
>CM046372.1:13307900-13418217 GCA_025413025.1 Ficus hispida
GTCTCCCTTATAACTTATGATGACTTACTTGGTTACTTAAGGTAACCTTGGGTATTAATCCCAATCATATATGAATAGGGTTAGGTATCATCCTAACCTTGGCCTATGCCTTGTCATTTTTAATTTTAATCCTTTTTGGGTTTTAAGATCAAACTCAATTTTAATACCTTGTTGGGTTCAGCCTTGAGTAACCCTTGAGGTAATCAAGCTTAGTCCAATTATCCTAAGTCTGCCTTGGCTTTGGACCTGTGCAGTAACTCGGGTATCCTTCCGATTCCGTCCATTCCTTGTTTTGTTTCCGAAAGAAAGATAACCTTTGGTTTTAAAATCCATTCTTATCTTTCTTTGGAAAAAATTCAACCTTTTAGGTTTTAAAATCATTGATTTAATATTAGAAAAATCGTATCCCTGAAGTAGGGTTTGTAAAAATTATCAACTGTTGAAAACTGCCTTTGGAACAGTTTCCTTAGTCAAAACAGTGGTTTTGAGGAAAAATACAGTTTTTCTGTACTGTTTTTAGAAAATCCTGTACAGGAATTTCTTGTTTCCTGCACACTATTCACCAATCCGTGTCAGTTTAAAAATCTGATTTGAATTTAAAAAAGTTGTCTTCACGAAAGTTGTAGATCTCAAAAAATTCTAAAACTTTGTGTTTTACGAAAAGTCAGTTCTGCTTGGATTCATACCAGTTTTAATTTGAAACTGGCTGACCCTGTAAACTGGGTCTGGGCAAACTAGCCACGGGTTTTTGTAAAAACGGAGGCCATTGGAGCCTCAATTTGGAAAACTGTCTGCGTTGCCCACAAGGAAAAATCATTCTGAACAACTTTCATGTTTTGAGTTTTACCTAGTTCGGCCTCTAAAGGCCTCAAATTTCACTTTTCCCGAAACTGGCCAGTTTCTACCCGAAATGGCAGTTTTCGGTTGTTAAGTCCGGTTTACGTCCTATTTCGCGGATTCTAACTCGACCGATCACTTCGGGAGCTTACACAGCAAACATGCAGCGCTTCTAACGTAAAACATGCATCCATGCAAATCAAAAATTTTCATCATGCATCAACATACAAAACCCTAGACATTCATCAAACACTTAGCATGCAAGAATTGAAACCATCAAATCATAAACCCTAAAATCATAACTAGGGCAGAAAATTTAAAGTGAGCTTATGCTCATACAAACCAACATGGAAATACACATAAATTTCCAAATTAAAGCTCAATTAAAAAGCTTAGGGTTTTAGGGTTTACCTAGGGTTTGGAAGTTGGTTTTCAAGCTTGGGTTCCAACTTTTTTCCTTCCCCTTTGGCTGCCATCACAGCCGGCTTTTGCCCTCCAAATGGGTTTCAAAATTTCAGCAACCCCTTGTTGGTTTCTCACCAAAAATCCGACCATCACCTAGGCTAGTTCCTAGTTCCACTTTTTTTTTTTTTCTTCCTTTGGGTTTCGGTTTTGAGGGAAATTGGGTGAGGAAAAATTTTGCCATAGTTTGGCTTGTTTTTCCAATTTTTCACTCCAAAAATCCGCCCCCCCCCCCCCTTCCTCTATTTATAGCTGAAAAAGATTTTCTAAATGCCCTTTTACTCCTCTTAGGTGGCCGATCAATCCCTTAGAGAACAAGGGAAAAAATCAATTTGGTGAGGTGTCCTCTTGCTCATGTCATTAGGCTTGCCTAAGCATGCTTACCTAAGCAATTTTTTTTTTTCCTTGCTTTCCAAGCATTAAAGACCGGCTAACAAGGTGCATGAACCCAATTAATTGCTTCTTTTTGCTTCCTTAGTGGCCGGCTATTTCTTGTTCTTAGAACATGTGTGTGTGTGAGCTAAGGTGATGAGGTGTCCAAAGGTGGACCCACCACACTAGTGCATGAACCCAAATTAATGGCTCTTGGATTTGGATTTCCTCCTAGTGACCGGCCATTAATCTTGTTCTAGAACATGTATGTGAGCTAAGGTGGTGATGTGTCCAAAGGTGGACCCACCACACCTTTTTTTTTTCTTATCTTGCATTAAATTCATCAAAAGCAAGCTTAATTGCCTCCCCCTAAACCATTAGAGATACAATCCAATTTCTCATTAATTGAAATAATACTAGTACTGTTTTTCACTTAAAACAGTACTGCCATACTGGACTACGGTCCATAATTCAACTGCACTTAACTGAGCCAAATGGATTTTTTTTCTTAGAGCTCGAAACCATTTAGTCCTTTATGTCTCAAAAATCATGCTTAATTTTCCTCTAGCGACGTCTCAAGCCTTATTTTCGCTTAATCGTCCGAAACGACAGTTTTCTGCAGTATAGTTTCTATACCGATAATTTACACTGCGGTTTCACCTTAGTCAACTTTGACCAGAATAAAAGTCAAAATTACTATTTTGCCCCTTTTTTCCAAAAAGGCCTATATTTGCCTAAGCAAACTATTTTTGAGTCTCGTAGCTAATTAATTGAGAACTCAAACTTATACTGATATTCTATTCCGATCATGATTCAAACTTAGGTTTTCCTTGTTTTTAAGGAAATCATAAGCCATAAAAATTTCGGGTATTACAAGCATAAAGAGAGTTTTATAGCATATTTTGAAACTTAGTCTTTTGACGTGATTTTCGCTCTTCGGGAGAATAATTTGAAGTCTTCAGGAAGAGACGATATTGTTCTACAGGCGAGGAACTTGAAGCTTTCGGGAGGAGGCATTTTCAGCTGAAGAGAGTTTAACATCAAGACGAGTGGTACTCGCCAAATATATCTGACTAATAGGTTCAAGATGACCGGCGGCAATAGGAAGAGGGATTCTTTAAGTTGTTTAAATTTGAGTATACTTATAATCATTTTGAGATTAGTAAAGTGCTTGATAACTGGGCATGGCCCTGAGAGTAGGTGTATTCGAACCTCATAAAAATTACATGTGTTCTTTTTTTTATTACACTTTCGATAATTTAATTTAATTGACAATTTAATTATACTCGATAATTGATAAAAACGGATCTAACAATTGATATCAAAGCGGGTTACTGACGTTTTTTGTTTCAGGTTAGATCTTGGAGACTAATCCATTTTACAGGCATGGATTTCATACGTAAAGGAAGATCAGTTTCATGCCCACCATTGCTGGATGGAACAAACTATCCCTATTGGAAGGCTCGGATGAGGGCGTTAGCTCTAGGCATGGCGTGCAATTCTACCCAATTGGACACATCCCACCAAAACTGAAGATGTTGGGAGCACAATTCCCAAGCCTGAAGAAAGTTGGTCAACGGATAAGGATCACCTTTCAAATTACGACTCGAAGGCATTGAATGCAATCTTTAATGTGGTGGATGCTAATCAATTCAATCTTATCTCCACTTGTGAGATCGCAGTGGAAGCCTGGACTCACTACAACAAAAATCCTTTTTCATAGCGTGTAAAACATGCTATCGTAAATATACGATAACATTTTTTCGAACGCTATCTTAGCCCATGTTATTAAAAGTGACAAGTTTTAATAGCGTTCCATCGGTGCTATAAAAAATATTTTTGATAGCATTTTTGGAATGCTATAATAATACTTCTCATAGCATTAAGTACATGCTATAATAACAATTTTCATAGCATTCATGACATGCTATAATAACAATTTTTATAGCGTTTGTACAATGTTATTATATTTTGTCTTTGCAATCCTACAACGCTATACATGCAGTAGTTGGGAATTTTTCATAGCGTTTTGTTATGTTTGGCCATAACATTTAAAAGTGTGTTGTCACTTTTTTCTTTTTTTCTTTAATTTGATTACAAGTAATACTTACATTTTGTATGGATAATTGATACATTTCATAAATGTATTTTCATTGCTCTACTAGTAATTAATTTGATTGAATACTTCAAGTACAACAAACATCCGACATTCATTCCCTAATCTAACAACATTAAAACGACGTTTTCAACCAAACATCATAAGTTCACTACATTTAACCAAAAATAAATAAAAATATAAAAGAAAGAAGGGGAAAAAAAAAAACAACGATGATACTTCAAAGTCCCAAAGGCAACAATTCACGACTCAAAGCTTGCATATATGTCTGCTACTAATGGTTCAAATCTCTCTCTAGTGTTTCAAATTCTGTCCATCAGTAGTTTACATATCTTCCTTCAAGTCCTGCACACAGAAAAAGAAATTAATAAGTACATCCACAAATCACCAATCAAATCTACAATACATCACATAGGTGTTTTTTTTTTTTTTAACCTTATAATTTTATCAATGGGCCATGCAATTGTAGAACCAATAGCGTCTTCAATATGAAGCATCTCTGAATTAGGCCTCCACAAAAATGCATTAGGATTCTTACAGCATCTACCCAAACTCTCGCAGCATTAGGTCCGATAGGAATGTGATGAACCAAAGCTGTTGGATCACTTGAAGACCAACGCCCTTCGGCTACAATTTCATCAGAACCATTCCAATCCATTATCTTACACTCCTTGCTTTGTGAGCTAGTGTTGACACTCTTTCAAGAAGGAAAAATAGCAAAAGCAAAAAAAAAATTATTTTTCACTTAGAAAACAAAGATGTGTTTAATTATAAATAAGAAAAACTATGAGCATAATAAATTTACCATGGAAAAAGGCATAGGTGCATTCGATTGTTTCTCTGTTTGGCAAGATAAACTCTATAATAGATCATATAAAAAAATTTATCAGTGTATAATTTATAAGAATTAACATATATGAATTGGAAACTAACCTGATTTTTCAATAAAGTATTTATTAAGCCTTGTTGGGTTGCTACTTGTTCTTTCAATTCTCTACATTCTTTTTCTAATCGGATAATGAGCTCGTCTCTTTCCGACACAATTGCCAATTTGGTAATGGTAACTCCTCCGCCATAGGCTCTTAATCGACCACTCTTTTCAGGACCAAGAACTTTCGAAATAGCATCCTCTTTTACATTTGTTTGAGATGATAAAGGCAACTCTTTATGATATTCTTCCATGTTGTCCTGAAGAATGTTAAATTGTAATTGAATTTCTTCATAACATTATGGTTAATAAAAATTAAAAAAATAAAAAAGGCATAGATTAGTACAATAGCTTCACCAACGGCCATGGATACAGGTTCACCATTTTTCTTCGTATGTGCCTTGGTCCAAACAGCAACTCTAGATGGTCGTTTTTTGTTTGCGCTAGCTTTACTCTATAAGAAAAAAGAATTAGCATTAAAAAAAATTCTGATCTCATCAATAAAAGCTAAAAGTGCATCACATTACCATGTCATCAATTAAACGAGCATATCCTTTGCGGCTGCCAGTATATGGGAGTTGTTTCTTCTTCATCGCTTTGAATTTTTCACTTTTAACCTAGTAATAAACATGTATTTGAGTATGTACTACATATTTAAAAAATGAGAAAGAAACACAGTTAAAGCTAATATAGTTAAAAAGCCTGACAAGGATGGTCCATCACTTTTCACCTTTTTCATTTTATGATTAAGTTATAAATACGTCTTTACCAAAAGAAGATAGATGTTCCTACAATCAATCATCCTTCTTCTATTAAAAGCATAATACGATGATAGAAGTATGGTGTCTGACAGTATCATATGACTTGTATCAATATCTCATGAAAACAATATTCTTTCTCTAGCAAAAGATCCTAGATAGGCCACCAAGCTCAAATAGCTCGCCTTATGTTGCACTTCAATGAAAAAGAAATGCGTCAAAAATCATACATTTCAACATTGCTTTTTATTTTCTACTTTTTTAATTTTCCCCTTCAATTCTTATCGAGTATTCTTTAAGGTCTGCAGCATTGAAACATTGCAGTGTTTAAAGGTTTTAAGCTACCAAATAGAAGAACCAAAAAAAATAGAGCACCTGCAACCAAAAAAAAAAAAAAAACAGAGCACTTGCAACTTTGTTATAGTTCAACACATTTAATTAGTTAGAACCAAGGCAGCCAGATTCTATAGTAATTACAACTACACAAATAAAACATGAAAACAATTAAAAATATAAGCATGTTAAATACCTTAAAGTCTGCACTTAATTTTTCCCTCACAAAAGCTTTCCAATCAACTTCAGATTTGATGTTATCGGGTCGTAGCTTTAGTCTTTCAACATCATTTGGTGCTTCTACTATTTTTTTTACTAACCTTGATTTTGAAGCTCTCCAAAGATTAGCCATCACCTTAAAGACATAAGCCTTTTCCCAATCTTTTTGGAGCTTGTATCTTACCTGACATACATAGTGAAAAATGAGCTACTAGAGTTTTAATTTCTATCTAACAATATAAAGATAAAATGAAAAAATTATATATCAATTTCATACCTGAACAGATTTCCACAAAACCTCCATCATCCCTTTGGTAACCTTCCTCCAATCAGCAATTGTTACTGGTACAATCTCTCTCACAAGTGGTCCTAAAAATGAAGACAAACTAATTGATCCGTCACCAACTGCTTGACCTATTGCGTTGAACTGGACTTCAATCCGATCACTAGTTTCCGTTGCAACATTTTTCAATCTTGTTAGACCTCTTTTTCGTTTAAGTCTTTGTGGTTCTTCCATAGAATCTACATCTGCAACTTCAGGGTCTTCTTGTGGTGGCTCGACATTACCATCAGCTATTGGCTCATCCACTTCAGAAGAATTTCCTCTTATGGTATCTAAACGAAGGGATTTCCTTTTTCGACTGGTAGGTGAATCATGTCTTTCTCTTACTATGGATCTATCATTGTCAAGTGATCCTAGGAATGATGGCCCCTTTTTGGGTGAAGGAATAATTTCTGAAAATAGCTCATTTTCAATAGTGCTTCGTAGGCATTCTCTCGGATTAGTTGCAGCTGCATATTGCCTTTCAACTTCAGGGGAATCTACCAGGGCATCAATTTCCTCGAGTTCAGGAGAGTCATCCCTCACTATCATCTTGCGAAATGACCTACTAGACATGCCTACAAGTGAATTTGTTGCTGCTTTCACTGGGGCTGCATATACACGCAGAGAATTTTTCTTATGAGTTGTTGGTCCTTCAAGGAAATATTTAGTCGGGTTTATCTCTCTATCATCTTCCTCACTCAAGGCTTCAAACTCATCGTTATGACTCAACTTCTTGCGAAGTGATCTCTTTTTCCAATTAAGTATTTCTAACAACTTGCCTGTCTGTATGACTGCAGGTTGCTTCCTTATGGCAGAAAATTCCTCAGTTGATTTAACTTTACAAAGTTTCCTCTTCTTTTGATCAGCCATGAATGTGAATCTACAAAGGGGGGAAAATGATGTAATATAAGAGAATAATATACTATTTTGAATGGTTCAATCAGAAGCAAAGAAAAATATTTTACCAATGTTTATGTGATGAAAAAAATTGCGAATCACAGAACAAGACAAAGACAAAGAAGAAATAACAATGAGAACTCAGTTGTGAAAGTAAAACCCTACAGTTTCTAATTGCAAACTGCAATAAATTCCTATGACTAATCTAAAGAATGTTAAATCAAACCTATGTAATAGAAAAAACTCACCGATTGAAATGTTGAAAGCAAAATACGTTCTTGATGTGCTGGTTGGCTCCGGAGATGAGAATAGCGAGAGAGGAAAATCTAAGGAAAAGAAAACGAGAGGAAACTGTTTGAGAAGAGGGGTTCTTATTTCACTGGTCTCAAAGACAAAATCTGAGAGAGGGAAATATGTGAAAACAAAATTTGAGACGGAAATCAATTTGAGAGGGAAACCAATTTGAGAGGGAAATTGTTTAGAGACTGACCCATTTGGAAATTTCAATTGGACTATGAAAGATGGAAGAAGTTATGCTGAATCTTGAGAGCGAGAGATTCGGTAGGAAGAAAAACGGTTTGTCGATCATATTTGAATCACACTAGTTGATTACACATTTGGAGCGGAGAGGTTTATTTCCTCTTTTTTTTTTTTGTGGAAAAATATTTGAGCGCACCTGGAGCCTGCTTCGGCTTGATTGAGCGCGCGGGCGCGCGTGGGTCACGCGGGCGCGCGCCTTGGTCGCGCGGGCGCTCGCCTTGGTCGCGCGGGCGTGCGCCTTCGTCGCGCGGGCGCGCGCCTTGGTGGCGCGGGCGCGCGCCTGGTTCGGGTGCCTCTGGCCTATGGTTTGGCTGGGGGCGCGCGGGCGCGCGCTGAGGTTGCGCGGGCGCGCGGCTTACACGACAGTCAAAAATATAGTCTCGATATTTTTGAAAACTAAAATCAAAACCTGTTTCTCACGAATAGAACTAAACTAAACCTTTTTCACTTTTAATGATTATTTTTTAAAAAATTGTATAAAAATACCTTTTCTTTTCTTTAAATTTATTCCTTTGTATTTAATTTATTTCTTTTTATTATTGAAACCGTAATTTGTTGTTTACCAAACAATTGATATTATGCTCTCAAAAAATTACGTGGTATCATACAGCATAATATATGTACACGTAACTAACAAAATATAAGCACAAGCATCAGTAGTTTTTAAAATTTTTTTTCCATGTAAAGTTTAATTTAAATCTTATTTTTTGAAACTAAAAACAAATGTTATGCAATCCTCATAAAATTAAACTAAAATGCCTTCACAATCCTCTCTCACAAATTGAACTCCATCTGTACTATCCATGTTAACTTTGGGTCTTAAATTATCTGGAGATATTGAAGTTACATCTTCACGTTCATCATATTTTTCTAACTCATGGAAGCCTCTTGGTGGTGCCTTTAACATTACATACCAATTGGAAGAATCACGCTCTCTCGAGTAGAATACTTGTTTGGCTTGTGATGCTAATATGAAAGGGTCCCTTACAAATTGATTTTGACCTTGATGTAAGTTAACTAGCGTAAAGCCATCTTCAACTTTAACACCATTAGGAACGCTAGCCCAATCACATTTGAACACCGCAATCTGAAATGCATGATAATCCAACAAATATATATCTTGCAACACCCCATAGTATGCAACTACATCAGCCACTTGTGCAATATCCTTTGCACTTGATCTGCACATGGTTGTGGCTTCTATAGAAACTCCACTGTTTTGTCTTGTCTTCTCAGCCTCCTTCTTGTGGAACCGTTGACCATTGATGATATATCCATTATAAGACATTGCATGGGTCTTAGGACCATGTGCAAGAAATCTCAAAGTTTCTGAGCCATTAAAAACAGAGTCTATGCAAATCTGCAAAAGTAAAAATTAAAAAAAAAATAATTAAAAAAATAATAATAATTACTTATGTTTGTACATAAAATCTTATATCATAAGATAGTTTCATAAAACCTTTTGTTTTAACCATGTTGGAAATGTCTCTGCATGTCTCTTCCAAAGTAAACTTGGATTCTTCCGCAAACTTTTATTTGTCTGTCTTAAATATTCCATATGCATCCTATTGACCATTAATAATTCTGAGTAAGTAATATCAAAATTAACCAAAAATGAAAAAAATAAGTCATAGTAAGAACTTACTCCAAAAAAGGTTCTACAATAGCTATATTGAACAGAACGTAACGGTGTGCACTTTCTATCATTTCATTCGTCAACTTTATAGGTTTTCCACTAGAAATTGGACGACCTTCAAGAATCAGGTCATTGCAAAATTCTTCATTGCGCATCCGATTATTGTCCAGGTCCTGTGCTCCTTCAATGAATTCACTAACAAAACTGATGCACTCATCTGCAAGATAGCCTTCTGCAATGCATCCTTCAGGTTTTGCACGATTCCTTACATATCCTTTAAGTACCTTCATATACCTTCAAAGAAAAAATTTACTAAATCCAATGCTTAAAACTATATAACAAGGTACTAAAACCTGCCTTTTTTTTGCTCAGGAAAACAAAAGGTTACTGAAAAGTTACCTTTCAAATGGGTACATCCAACGAAATTGAACCGGTCCACATAGCCTTACTTCACGTCCAATATGAATCACTAAGTGAATCATAATATCGAAAAAAGCTGGGGGAAAGAACCTCTCAAGCATGCATAAAATTTCTGCAGCAGATTCTTCATATTCCATCAACTTTTCTCTGTCAATGACACGCTGACATATATAATTGAAAAATCTGCACAACTTTGTTATTATATCCCTTGGACCTTTAGGCATCAACCCTCTTATAGCCACCGGTAGTAATTGCTGAATTAGAATATGGCAATCATGTGATTTAAGGCCCATAATCTTGCATTCTTCCACTGACACACAATTCCCAATATTTGAGCTATACCCATCTGGTAACTTTAGATCGAACAATCTTTTGCAAAGTAGTTGTTTCTCAGCTTTTGACAATGTATGCAGAGATGGCGGAAGATATGTGCTAGTCCCCCGCTTTTCTGGATGCAATTCACGCCGGATGCCCATTTTTTCTAAATCTTTACGAGCCTTCTTTCCATCTTTGGTTTTTTTAGGAACATTCAACAACGTATTAATAATGCTCTCGCACACATTTTTCTCTATGTGCATCACATCCAGATTATGTCGTACCAGCAATTCCTTACAAAAACAATAAAAAACAAGTCATGTAATGGTTAAAATCTTATGTTAAGAATAAAAATTAAAAGTAAAAATAAAAAAACTTTTCATTGACACTAACCTTCCAATATGGCAACTTAAAAAAGATTGATCGTTTCTTCCATCTTTGTTCAAGTTCAACTCTCTTTTGCTTCTCATGTCTTTTTCTTTTCTTCAAATGAGTATTTGCAGCACATTTTCCCCCATGCTTCCATTTTCTGGGAGGCTTTCCCCATTCGTTCTTAAAACCTTTAAGTTGTCCAAAAACTTCTCTACCAGTCATGATCTTTGGAGCTCCTCCATGCTCTTCCTTTCCATCAAACCAAGACTTCTTTGTTCGCAAGGGATGCGACGGCGAAAGGTATTTCCTATGACCCATGTATGACATCTTTTTACTGCATTTTAGCCACTTTGCATGAGTATTTTCACCACATAAAGGACATGCTTTCCGTCCTTTGACTGTACATCCGGCGAGATTTCCATAGGCTGGAAAATCACTTATTGTCCATAATAAAATTGCTCTCAAATTAAACCTTGTATCATCAAGTGAATCATGAACCTCAACCCCGTCCCACAATTGTTTCAAGTCATCTATAAGGGGCTCTAGATATACATCAATGTCATTACCGGGCTGCCTAGGACCTGGAATTAACAACGTCAACAAAATGTTCTCTCTTTTCATGCATAGCCCTGGAGGCAAGTTGTACATAACAAGCATCACAGGCCAACAACTGTGTGTAGAACTCAAAGTGCCATAGGGATTGAATCCATCTGTAGACAAGCCAAATCTTATGTTGCGTGCTTCTTCTGAAAATGAAGGCCACTTCTCATTAACCAAGTTCCATGCTACAGAATCGACTGGATGGTGCATCATCCCATCCTTACTTTTATTACTAAAATGCCATTTTAAATTCTCAGCCATTGTTCTGGATCTAAACATCCTTCTAATCCTCGGTATTATGGGAAAATACCTCAACACCTTAGCTGGTTCTCCTACTCGGATCTTGTTTGTACGTTTATCTACCTTCCACCTTGAACACCACACTTTGGACATTCTTCCAAGCTCTCATAATCTTTTCTGAACAAGCAACAATCATTGACACATGCATTAATCTTCTCATATCCCAAATCAAATTTCTGCAAAAACTTTTTGACCGCGTACGTGGACCTAGGCATCGCATTATCCTTGGGTAACACGTTACTAAAAACCTTTAGTATTTCACTAAAACTTGTGTCAGACCACCCACGAATAGTTTTCAGCTTGTATAAAGTGACAATGGCTGATAATTTCGTATGGTCTGCACACCCAGGATAAAGAGGAGTCTCAGCATCTTCTAATTTTTTACTAAAAGTAGCATCTTTCCTCTCTTCACACTCTGGATAATCATCGTCGTGAACATCTGCTGCCCTAAATAAGTTATATGCATCATTGGCCGTGTCCAGTTCTTCCAGAATATTTTCATTTGTATAGCTTTGTTCCCCATGATGAAACCACTCTGTGTATGTTCGGTCCATTCCACTTATGACCAAGTGAGCAAAAACACTATCAATAGATTGGTGACGCAAGTTTCGACAATCTTTGCAAGGACATAAAATCTTTTCCGGATAACTAGCTTCTTTCTCTGCCATCTTTACAAAATTCCATGCTCCTTCTATATACTCCTTAGTAGCTCTGTAATTATTATAACAACATCACATTATCTAGCTAAAGATTTCTCCTATAAGAACATGTTATTGCATAGTTCTCCTGTAAGAACATGTTATTGCATATTTTACATTATTTTATTTACCTGTTAAACCGCAGCCAATCTCTATCCATCAACATAGGAATTTCCTGTTACAAGCAAGGCATTGAATAAGTTTTGGTACTTATAAATGAGAAATATATCCCAGCAAATTAAAGAATCTGAATCATTAACAATATTCTTACAGTTTTATATATCCATCCAAAAAAGCTAAACAACAAAAATTCTAAACCAAACTGACTCCATCCTCCATTGCTTCATTATCTTATCTTTTTCCTTGGAAATTAGAGAGAGAGAGAGAGAATAAAAATTCTAAACCAAACTGACCTCAACTTAATAGTAGTGCACAAAGTATTCTCGTTTTCATTAAAAAAAAAAAAAATCTCTCTCATTCTGAAAACACCCAAACAAACACAGAGGAAGAAACAGAGCAGAGAAACAAAAACAAAGGAGACTATTGAAACCATACTTTGATCGAGACAACAATTTATTATTGTTTAAAAATACAAGAGAAAAAAAAAGAAAAGAAAAGAAAAAAAGAATCTCCCTAACACACGCTAGCTACTCCCTAATTTGCAATCTCACCGTGAAATTCATGGCAAAGAAAATCCAATAAAAAATCAGCAACTCTGTAAACTAATGCGAATAAAAACGATTGCAACCTAAAACAAACAACAATTCACATCTTCAAACAAATGCAAAAAATCTCTTCTACAGTCAAATCACGTTTTCCAAATCCTGATTTTCAGAAGAACAACAGAAAAAGCTAATTGAACCATAACTCGAGCAATAAAATTCTTAGAGAAGAAAATACCTCAAAACTGGAAAATGGGTATTTAGATTGGCGGTGCACGAATATGCGGATAGAGGTCCTTTCTTATCGCGTGGCAACTCACAACGGTGAGGAGATGTCGTGGCTAAGAGCAATAATCATGAAAGATTTAGCAAGTTAAAATTTGCCTATGATTTTGTGGTTTGATGTTTGAGGGAGAGAGTCCTCTGGTTTTGACGAGCAGTATTGTGGGAGGTTTTCTTCTTCTTCTGCTTCTTCTTCTTCTTGCCAAAAAAAAAAAAAAAAAAGCGGAAGCAGCTTCCCAAAGTGGTATTGATATTTATGGCCAAAAAAAAAAAAAGCGGGAGCAGTATTGATATCGCCAAAAAAGGAGGGAAGCAATATTGATATTTGTCGCCGAAAAAAAAGCGGAAACAACTTCCTCCTTTTTTTTTGGCTGAATGAATGCTATCCCTGTATTTGTTAAAAAATTCCCCGCTATTAAAAAGGAGTCTATATATAGAGCGGTTACACTTTTTGAAACACGCTATCATTTAATGCTATTAATGAGCACTTTTGTTGTAGTGACTATTCTGGAAACAGTATATGAAGGCACAACTGTTGTAAAGATGTCAAAACTTCAAATTTTGGCAACGAGGTTTGAAAATCTTAGAATGCTCGAGAGTGAAACAATTGCTGATTTCAATGCCAAGTTCTGTGACATAGCCAATGAAGCTTTTGCTCTTGGAGAATATTCCGAGACTAAACTTGTGAGAAAGGTCCTAGGTCTCTTCCACAAAGGTTTGCATACAAAGTCATTGCTATTGAAGAAGCCCGAGATGTGAGCTCCATGTGAGGTTAGATGAATTGATGGGCTCTTTGCAAATGTTTGAGATGAATTTGAAGCATAACAAAAAGGAGAAAAGCATCACCTTACAAGCCGAGGTTCAAAATTCCACTGATGAAGATGACGTTGGTGAAAAAGAAGAATTGATCGAGACATTTACCTCCTTGACCGAAAATTTCAACAAGATTCTGAAGAAGATGAACCAATTTTTTTTTTTTTTTTTTAATTTCAACAAATCCAACAATTTTCAAAAGTGTAAAGGTGCTGCAAACTTGTTTGAATCCAAGAAGAAAAGCAAATGAGTTCAATGCCGTGAGTGTGAAGGCTTCAGGCACATTCGATCCGAGTGTGCAAATACCCTCAAGAAAAGGGGTAAATCACTCAATAGCACTTGGAGTGATGAGAAATCTAAAGGGAGCTATGAGAATGATGAAGATCGAGTGAGAAACTATGTTGCTTTCAACATTGTGACTGGTTCTGTCATTACTATTACAAATACTGTTACAACACCTACTGCAACATCGGGTACTGTTTGCAACATCTCCTACAATATCGTATGCAACAGCTGCGGAATTTGATGATTCCGGATCTGATTGTAGCAGTGATATTGATTTGACCGATGAAGGCATCCAGAGAGCATACAAGGAGAAGTACAACAACTGGATCCAAGTATGCAAGGTCAACAAGACTCTTGAGATCCGTGTTGAGGAACATTGTAAAGAGAAAGATGTATTGAAGATGGCCGTGATTAATTACAAATTTATTACTACTGAGAAGGAAAGAAAACTTCAAGAGACCAAACTTTAGTTGGAGAACACAAAAAGTCCCTGAAGATGCTCAACTCCGGCATGGCTAAACTTGACCTCATCCTATCTATTGAAAAATCTAGTGGGGATCATCATGGCCATGGTTACATGGGTAAATCTTCTTCATCAAAGAACGTGTTTGTTAGAGGTAAATCTATTCGTGAACCTAGTCCTTTATAAGGTATGATTTATGAACCTAAACCTCCTAGGCATAAACCAAAGATGTTTGACCCTACTTGCCATCATTGCAATTTGCCGGGACATATTAGGCCTAGATGTTTCAAGTACTTGAATGCTTTAAAGAGAGGAATGATTTTTAACCTATCAAATTCTACTAAGTCAAGATTTGCACCTAAGTTAAAAATTGATTTGAAAAATAAATTTTATCGAAAAATTTGGGTTAGAAAATCTGATCGTAAGTGCTGTACAGTTCATCCCTCTTTAAAGGCAAGTATTTCTGAAAAGCAAGTTCACTGTGCTAGAAAATGTTGCAACAGAAAAGCAACTTGCAAATATTTTCCCTAAGGCTCTTGATTTTTCTAGATTTGTGTTATTGAGAAATTCCCTATGAATTTACGTGATGTGATTTACATTTCGTCTCTGCATTGCATGTTAAGGTTTGAATTTAGGTATCAAGTATTTGACTCATAATTATTAAATTTTAATTCTTCAATCACGATGCATTGTTTTTTCAGGATATTGATTATGAGTTGGAATCAACCCTGTTGTGCACTATGTGAGATTGATGGTATTTTTAGTTAAGAGGATTTTTGTTTGATCTTATTATGGTTCCCAAAAAGAAAGAAATTAAAAATAAAAAATTTGAAATTAGGGGGATTCAAAAGAAAAAGGAGGTCTTTGATAGAAAAAGCTAGCTACCCTAATATGCGAAACTATTCATGAGTAATCTGGGCCTATGTATCACTAATATGTAAATGAAGATCTACCGTGAGAAAATAACTATCTTAGGGATAGGGTGAAAGCTACTAACTGGTCATCCACAAATATTTGAAAAACAAAGGATGGTAAAGGGTAATTTGCAACAAGATTTTACAAAGGTCGTTCTGAAATAAAAGGTACCGGATATTGAACTTTTCACACACACGCTTGATTCTAATTCTTAGTCAATTGATTGTGATTGCATGTGATTCCAGTTTAAGTTTTAAATTTTGCATCTTCTGAAGGTAAAATATTCTGAACTAGAATCAATTGCTTACGTTTAATATTATGTTCCATGCATTTTTTATTTTATTCATTGAAAAACAAAAATACAAAAAAAAAAAACGTGTGCTTGTGTGTCTCGAGCTTGGGCATATGTCTGTGGTGTTGCACCTGATGTTGCAACATATTCTACAACAGTTTGCTTTTTGTGTGTTTTGGCTGAGTTTTTTTTTTAAAAAGAAAAACATGTTGTTTTTGTGTATTAATCTAGTTGAGCTTTATGTGAGTTTTCAAAAATATTTTTCATTTTTAGTGTTTGATTTGTCCCATATTTCATGTTCTCTCACTTTCTCTCTGATTTTCATTTCCCCGAAGGAAAGACTAACCCCTAAAAATTATGGAGATTATTTGAATTTGTGGTTTGTTTTCTGTTTGAACTCTCTTGCAGGTTTGCAAGAAATAGAAAATCATGATGAGAATCCAATCTGAAGGCTTTAATTCCAACTAAGTTTCCTTAAATGTTCTTTTTGTCTATGGCATTTGTTGTAAAAAAAAAAAAGGGGGAGAACAAGGACATAGGGGGAGCTAGTTTGTGAGGGAGAGTATCAGGGGGAGTTTCTTATTTGTTTTTGGTTTTGTTCATTTTGATTGTTTTGAACAATTTTTTGGTTTATGTTTGTAACTTAGGATTTGGGCCAAAAATGCCAAAGGGGAGATTGTTTGGTTTTCTGAATATTGTCATTTATGGCAATTTTGTTCGAAAAACCAAAAACAATATTTTGTTAGCTACTTGTAGGAAGTTGGGTAACTTACTTGTTTTAAAGATATGACTAGCTGTTTGTTTTGGAAGTTTGGTAAGTTACTTATTCTGAAAACTAATGTGGCAGCGTATATTTGACTTGGTATACATAATCAACAAATTGGCAATTTCTCTTTTGATAAAAATCAAGTATGATTGCATGCATTGAATTGGAGATTTTTTGGGATTTCATTTAAAAAGATATTTCTAATTTGAGTAGGTTTCTTTTCCTATTTAAATTAGAAATTCAACTTTCCCAAAAAGAGAAGAATCTAGCATTTGAAATCTGGAAGGTTAGAAGATTTTATTTCTGGATTTTCTTGAAAGTTTTTCTTAATTTATTAGGAGCTATTATGAAGGAAAGTAAATTCAGATTATAAAGAAAATTTCCAAATTTGAACTTTAGAGTATTTTTAGAAATGTTGCAATAGATCAGTAAACACTTTAAAATTTAAATTATTTTTTTTAATCCGAGATTTTGTGAAGGTTGTGAGGCTACTTATTTATAGTCTCAAAAACAGATTGTGGAGCATGAGTATAGAGAGAGTTTTATAGCATATTTTAAGACTTAGTCTTTTGAAGTGATTTTAACTCTTCGTGAGAAGAATTTCATTTAAGAATTTATTTCTTAGAACAAACATTAGAATTTTATTGTTTGGGATTCGTACAGAAGAAAATCATCCCAACAACTGGCGTCATCTGTTGGAAATTGTGACAGAAAAGCTACGACAAGAAGAAGAAGATGAAAATTCAATAGCGAATATCATAATGCCTAGATCGAAGCGAACTGCAAGAGTAGGGAAAGGAAGACCATGTAGCAGACCTAACTGAAACTTTCCAAGTATTAAATAGATATCAGATGAAGTTGAACCCAACAAATTGTGCATTCGGGGGTTTCGCCAGGGAAATTCTTGGGCCATGTGGTGCGCCGAAGAGGAATAGAAAAGAAGTTCAATCTTTAGTGGGCAAAATTGTTGCTTTGGGAGGATTCATTGCAAAGATATCCAACAAATGCAAACCTCTGCTAGAGAGTATTAAAAAGACTAAAGAGATCAAATGGGGAGAAGAACAAGATGAAGCTCCGAAACAGATAAAGGATTATCTGACTAGTTTACCAATTCTATCATCGCTAGTACCAGGGGAAGAATTGTTCTTAGACTTGTCAAATTATGATGTTTCTGTTAGTGCAGTGTTATTCAGTGAAGAAAATAAGAAACAAAGACCTATCTTCTATGTAAGTAAGATGATGACAGAAGCCAAGAAAAAATATGACGCTATGGAAAAATTAGTATTGGTACTTGTACATGCGAAGAGGAAACTCAGACATTACATCGAGAGTGATTCAATTACTGTTCTGACAAACCAACCACTGAAAGCCGTATTATCCAAGCCAAACCTGACAGGAAGACTTACAAAATGGGCGATAGAGCTTGGGGTATATGATATTCATATCAAGCCCAAAACTTCCAAGGAAGGTCAGGTAGAAGCAGATTTCATTTCAGAATGTACCAAGTTGGGAAGAACAGAGTTTGAAAGAGAAGAGAAAGAGGAAGAAATTTGAGAGCTACATGTTGATGGAGCAAGTAATCAATATGGAGTTGGAGCAGGGATAGTTTTGAAGAAAGAATTGGTGAAACTTGAATAAACGGCCAATGGAATATGATGAACATGAGAAATCGTTCTCATCATATTCCATTGTCAGTTTATGATGAGACCACATCAACATTTTAAAATTATTAAAAAATATGGAAAGGGAAATAAAATTTGAGAGTTAAAATGAAGTAAATGGCCCTATTTATAAAAGAAACGAGCAAGCATTCTCGAGAAACTTTCGCACTTGGTGATAATAAAGACGCAAGAAATGATGGCGAGAAAATAAATTGGATGGTCTAGTAGAAATCAAGGACGCAAGAAAATAAATTAATCCCCTTCATAATAAAGACGTTTGGTGATAATGGCGGCAAAGAAATGATGAACTGTTCAAATTCCGAGACATTTAATCATTATATGCCCGTTAGAATTAATTGTGCTTAATTAAGCTAAATGGGATTAATTAGTGTACTTAATTATGTTAATAAATTATCAATAAGCATTTAAAACTTTTCAATTTAAACTTTTGAAAATTTTTTCAAAAATGCATTTTTCCCCTTATCAATTTTACGTATTTATGCTTTTCCCCTGCTGCAAATTGGCTTCCTTTTTGCTGCTCTGCAGCCGATATTCCCAACGTAGGGAATGCTGAACCTCAAACTCCAATAAGTTGAATTTATACCTTCCTTCACCAAGAATAAAGTTCAAAAAAACATTATTTACTTTTTATATATATATATATATATATACATACAAAGTCTCGTATCCGATACCGTATGATATCGGTATGTGAATTTCAGTTATTATGAATGTAAATTTTAGTTACTAGAAATATGAATTCAAGCAAAAGAAAATATAGCTAAAGTGAATGTGAATTCTCCTCATTTAATATTTTCTTCTGCACGAATTCACATTTCTAGTAACTAAAGTTCATATTCATCGTAACTAAAATTCACATTGACCGGATATCATCTGGTACCGGATAGGAGACTAACCCTATATATTTGTGTGTGTGTGTGTGCACCCAAAAAAAAAAGTACAAAACTTCCCTTCAGATTAGCTCTTCCCCCCACTCTCGTTCTCTTCCCCTCCTTCATTTTCTTCTTCATGCAACGCTAGAATCAGAGAGAGAAAACCATATAACACCAATCCGAACAAAACACTCTCTCCCTCCGGCCATCACCTCTCTCACGAACTCTCCCTCTATCTCTTCTCTCAAATTTTCCTTATTCACTCAGAGCTCACGGAAACAAATCTAAGAGCCCGAATTTTGAAAGGTTTTGATGACCAAAGCGAGGAGCCTCAATTTGTATGAAGTTATCCATAGATCATTTTGTCAAAGAGCTAGGAAATGTTCCCCTCCCTTGTTTTTCCTTGAAATAGTTGTAGGATACGCCAACCATATTTTGTAAGATTGTTTGATTTATTATTATATGAATCTCTCATTTCAAAACCCATTTTGAAAGTAAAATTGTTTTATGAAAATGATTTAAATGGAGAGTGTATATATGTGTACAAAATATTTTAGGTCAAAAGATATATATATATATATATATATATATATAAATTATTTTGAGACTCAGGTGAGAAAGTTTTTATGAAAATGTTTTTAAATGGAGCAAATTTTTGGATCAAAAGTATATATATATGTAGATATGTTATTTTGAAAGACTCAAGTGAGGATGTTTTAAGGCTTGAGCAGTGATATCTTTTGCCAACTATGTTGAATGAATTAAATTTCAAATTTTGATCGGTTAGATACCGGCGGATGGTATTTGAGTATATATGTTAGGACCTGTCAGGTATGAAGATGTTAGCTTAACCGATCGGTCCACTTTGGTAGTGTTCCACTGTGGAGGTGTTCTGGCTTAGTTATATATGAGAATTTATCTATGTTCAAAGTATGTTATTTTGCTGTTATTTATTTACGCATTTAATTTTAGCCTTGTTCATTTTATTATACCCCAACCAAACTCTTTTCAAGTTTAATTATTTTAAATGAGTCAATTGTATCCTACTGAGCTCGTAGCTTACATTTTATTGTTTTTGCTAGGAGTAGCGCCATGTAGATAAGTGTGATTTTAAGGCCACTGCAGTTCAGTGGTGACTATTTGTAATTTCCTATCAGTAATTATTATTTCCAGGGCATATATAACTTAAACTCTCTCTGTGGACTGGTTTAGATGTCTGTGCTTTTATTTCTTGCTTATTTTATTTTATTTTTGTATGATGATACCAGACTGAACTTTCAAAACTTGCTTTCATGTGAAAAACATTATTTTGGAATGCCTACTATTTTAATTAAAAAGCTACTTGATGGTTTTTAATCATTTAAATATAGTAGACTTTAGGTCAAATTACAACCTGAACTAATACTCTGTTGTGCTTTACCAAAGATGGGAAGAATTGAAATTTATTTAAAAATGTGGGCAAATTTCAAAATCTTATGTGTTTTTACTTAATTGATTATTTTAATCACAAACTTATTTTAACTAAACCTCTCCATGTCACCATACCCGATTTTCAGGTCATGAAAGATTTGGTATCAGAGTCCTAGGTTATTGAACCTTGGGATCAACATAGAAAGCAGAAATAAGAAAACCACTAAACAGTCTAGTTCTTTCTTTCTGTCGAGAGAATGTCACCGCATTGTCGTGCTGTGAATGTTTAACCTACTAACAACAATGATCTAATGAATGCGATGTAAGAGGTCTTCCAAGGAAGGCCAACAACGCCGTTGTAGATGCTAGGATCCTTATTTCTAGAATTCTTAGCTCGTGTTTTGTTCGATATCTCTGGGGCCACTTATTCTCTTATTTCTGTGTCATTCATGAGTACCTTGGGATTGGAGCCTGAGGGACTCGATCCACCGTTATTTTTATACTCAGCCTCGGATACGTGCAAGTAGCATGTGTTTGTAGAATGTGTAAGATCACCATTGAGTCATTAAGGGTTAATTTAGCAGTTTTACCCATGACTTTTTATGATATGATAGTCGGTAAGGACTTTCTCACGAAGTACCGAGCTACAATTGATTGTCACTGTGGGAAGGTTATATTTGTTCCGTGGGGAAATTCTAGTTCGTTAGTAGCACGCTAGATGTTAGAGCTTGGTGTACATGGGCCTTGCTTGCCGTTCTGCTATGTTTGCACCGGTGCGTGGATCAGATGCAGCTGTCTCGGCGGTTGATGAGTTTCTCTATATGTTTTCGACGAGTCATCACTCGCTTCCCGCTGTCCGAGGGATTGGGTCCTGCATCTATTTGATTTTACAGTCGGAGCTGTTGCATGTGCTTGATGGATGTTTCCCACGTCCCGATGCGTAGGAGTTGACGTCAACCATTCGTAAGTGGTGTCCATATCCGTTTAGCGGTTAGGGTGCTTTTAAATTTCAAGGATGAAATTTCTTTTAGAAGGGTATAGTTGAAATGCCTTTTAGAATTAATTGAGCTTAATTAAGCTAAATGGGATTAATTAGTGTACTAAATTGTGTTTATAAATTATCAATACGAATTTAAAACTTTTCAATTTAAACTTTTGAAAATATTTCAAAAATGCATTTTTGCCCCTCAATTTTATTGCCCTTAAAACTTTTTGAGAATTACAAAAAGACACCTGCTGCAAATTGGCTTCCTTTTTCCTGCTCTGCAGCCGATTTTCCCAGCCTAGGGAATGCTGAACCTCAAACTCCAATAAGTTGAATTTATACCTTCCTTCACCAAGAATTAATAAGTTAAAAAAAAAAAAAAACAAAACGTTAGATTTACTTTATATATATATATATATATATATATATATCTGTGTGCACCCAAAGAAAAAAGTACAAAACTTCCCTTCAGATTAGCTCTTCCACCCACTCTCGTTCTCTCCCCCTCCTTCATTTTCTTCTTCACGCAACGCTAGAAACAGAGAGAGAACCATACAACACCAATCCAAACAAAACACTCTCTCCCTCCGGCCATCTCCTCTCTCACGAACTCTCCCTCTCTCTTTTCCCTCTAAGTTTTCGTTCTTCACTCAGAGCTCACGGAAACAAATCTAAGAACCTGGCTTTTGAAAGGCTTTGGTAACTGGAGCGAGGAGTCTCGGTTTGCATGAAGTTATCCGTAGATTATTGCCAAAGATATAGGATATGTTCCCCTCCCCTGTTTTTCCTTGAAATAGTTGTAGGATATGCCAACCATATTTTTGTAAGATTGTTTGATTTATTATTCTATGAATCTCTCATTTTACAACCCATTTTGAAAATAAAATGGTTTTATGAAAAATGATTTAAATGAAGAGTATCTATACACGTACAAAAATGTTTTGGGTCAAACGATATATATATATATATATATATTATTTTGAGAGATTCAAGTGAAAATATTTTTACGAAAATTTTCTTAAATGGAGAGTCTATATATGTGACAAATGTTTTGGCTCAAAAGTGTGTATATATATGTATTTATGTTTTTTCCCATAAACTTTTTGAGAATTACAAAACGACCCCTGCTACAAATTGGCTTCCTTTTTCCTGCGCAGCAGCCGATATTCCCAGCCTAGGGAATGCTGAGCCTCAAAAACTCCAATAAGTTGAATTTACACCTTCCTTCACCAAGAATTAAGAGTTAAAAAAAAAAAAACATTAGATTTACTTTATATATATATATATATGTATATACTATATATATATATAGCTGTGTGCACCCAAAAAAAAAAGTTGAAAACTTCCCTTCAGATTAGCTCTTCCCCCCACTCTCGTTCTCTCCCCCTCCTCCATTTTCTTCTTCATGCAACGCTAGAAACAGAGAGAAAACCATACGACACCAATCTAAACAAAACACTCTCTCCCTCCGGCCATCACCTTTCTCACGAACTCTCCCTCTCTCTTTTCCCTCAAATTTTCCTTATTCACTTAGAGCTCACGGAAACAAATCTAAGAACCCGACTTTTGAAAGGTTTTGGCGACCGGAGCGAGGAGCCTCGGTTGCGTGAAGTTATCCATAGATTATTTTGTCAAAGATGCAGGATACTTTTTTCCCCTCTCTTTAATTAAAATGATTGTAGGATACCAAACCCATTTTAATGAATGTTTGCCTTATCAATTCCTCGTTTTAAAGTCATTTTTTGGAAAGCAACAAGGTTTTATGGAAATGTTTTTTAATGGAGAGTATATATATATAAGTGTATCAATGTTTAGGGTCAAAAGTATATATATACATAGATATATTATTTTGAGAGACTCAAGTAAGGCTGGTTTAAGACTTAAGCAATATTATCTTTTGCCAACTATGTTGAATGAATTAAATTTCAAACTCTGACCGGTTAGATATCGGAGGATGGTAGTTGAGTATATATTTTAGGACTTATCAAGTATCGAGATATCAATTCACTTTGGTGGTATTCCAATTATTATTTTCAAGGCTTGTATAACTTAAACTCTCTCCCTAGATTAATTTGGATGTCTACAATTTTATTTCCTACTTTTTTTAATTTTTGTATGATGATACCAGAGGCTAGACTTTTAAAACTTTGTTTTTATGTGAAAAAACTTAATATTTCAGAATGCCTACTATTTTAATTAAAAAGCTACTTGATAGTTTCCAATAATTTAAAAATAGTGGATTTTAGATTAAATTATAATCAGACCCAATACTATGAGCAAAGATGGCAAAATTTGGCATTTATTTAAAAATATGGGTAAATTTTGAAATATTATGCATTTTAACTCAATTGATTTCTTTAATCACAATTTATTTTAATTAAACAACTCCATGTCACAATAATCGGTTTTCGGGTTGTGATAGAAAGAAGAAAACTATCCATATTTTGGTTACGACAATGATCTGAAAGAGGGAAAACCGTTTAGATACTGAATGGTTGAATTAGTCATAAAAGGTAATTCAAATTGACAGAAGTCGGAAAATTTAAAAATTGATATAGATCTCATAAAGATAGGCTTGATATCAATCCAAAATCATATAAGAATTGAGTAGGATCCAATCGAGGGTTATTACTGAGAAAAAAACCTAAGTGAATAAATATCAATACAGACCTCATAAAGATAGGCTTGATATCAATCCAAAATCATATAAGAATTGAGTAGGATCCAATCGAGGGTTATTACTGAGAAAAAAACCTAAGTGAATAAATATCAATACAGACCTCATAAAGATAGGCTTGATATCAATCCAAAATCATATAAGAATTGAGTAGGATCCAATCGAGGGTTACTACTGAGAAAAAAACCTAAGTGAATAGATATCAATACAGACCTCATAAAGATAGGTCTGATATCAATCCAAAATTATATCAAAATTGAGTAAGATATAAATCAAATCAGAATTGAGTAAGATCTGAATTTAATTTAATGCTAAAGGAGAATTTAAGAATTTGATGATGGGATAAGAATCCATGAGAAATAGAGTTGAGGGCAATTTATGAATGACTAGGGTTGTTCAGAAAAACCGTAAAACTGAAGGACCGACCGACAACCGACCAAAGCCAAAATTTTCGGTTGGAAACCGAACCGAAAACCTACCTCTCGGCTCAGTTTTCGGTTCTAGATTTTGGTTTCAGTTTGAAACCGAATCAACCGAGCATGCACTTTTTTTTTATAATTTATTTATTCAAATTATGCTTTCAGATCTTGCATCAAAGGAACGGCCGCACGGTAGGAAGAAGGAGATGCCGAAGAGCTAAGAGGAAGTATGAGAAATATATCAACAACCCTAGTCTAATTCCAAGCCCAAACCCATATAATTTCTTATTCTTTTCGAAGTTTTAACTTTTTAAGTCGAAGCCCAAGCCCAAAGCCCACAAGTTCATTAATGAATCTTCCTTAACACTCAAAACAGAGAATGAAGAGCAAACAACGTGCTCGGCCGCCTCCCATTCTTCTCCAACCCGACCCTCATGTCTCTTCAAGCTCTCGGTAACGTGGACCTTCTTCTTCACCATTATCATTAGCCAGTCACCACCATTCTTCTTCTCTTCTCCTTGCGTTTCACTCGGCATCTTTTGCTTCAAAAACCGACGCCCCGATCGACGCCAAACTGACGACTTCGGTCCGAAAACCGAACCGTTCGTACTCTTCGATCCGGTGTTTGGTTTCACTCCATGGAAACCAATGGGATCGGTCGGTGAACCGAACCGACGAAAAAGTTTGGTTACCGACCGATGTTCAGGCCTATGGAAGACATTAAATTCTAAATTTAAGATTAACACAGAGAAGAATTCATCAAATGGAGATGGAATATCTGTCTTAATTTAAATTATATCTAGACATAAAATAAAGAATTAATATGGAGAACATTATTTGTTCAGAAAGATTAACATTATTTGTTTAGAAAGATTTCTTATTGAAATTTTTGAACCAACTGAACCATATCTAGCCATTGCGACAACCAGAGAATAAACACAAAATAGAATAAAATGGAATTTTATTGATAAAAAAAAAAAAAAAAAAAAGAGTACAGAATACATGGAGATATTTTTTTCTAAAATAAAAGTCCCATGAAGCCAATTCTTACTGACTAGTCGAGGTCCTCCCAGCATTTAGAGTGCTCAGCTCGGCTTCTAGACTTGCTATCTTCGTGTTCTCCATTCTTAAGATTTCAAGTTCAGACTCCAAGCTAGCAATTTTGATAGCAGAAGGGGGATAAGCATCACCACTCTCTAGGAGTATAACTTGACCCCTCAATTGACGAATGGATACTTGATCGGATTCAGCATCAGCAACCAAAATACGGTTCCTCTTAGCTAAGTCTCCAATGAACTCATCTTTAGACTTAAGTGTCTTCTCAAACTGAACTTCTTTCATAGACCAATCCTTCTATTTAGCAGCCAAAACTTGAGAAATGACCGTTAGTTCTGCTTCAAATTTCTCAAGTTTGAGAGATTTCTTAGTCAATTCCCTGTTCTTATTCTCTCGACTAGCCATTTCGTTTTTTAATTCAGAAATCTCAGACTGAGAACTTTGGAAGGAAGAAACTTGAGCTTCAAGAGTTTTGACTTTGTGCTCCAAGATTTAGATCTCGAGCAAAATTTGCTGATGAATATTGCTGGCTTGTTCGCACTGAAAATAAACAAGAATTTACTTGTTATAAGAACATGATGACAAAACAGATAAAAAGTGTAGAAGACAAAATAGGAAGTTACCAGAGAAGGAATCTTATAGGCACGAGATTCAGCGCCAAAATTTGAAGTCGTTCTACTAACGACCTCTAGAGTTTTGAGAGCTTGACTAGAAGGGTCAAAGCTGGAAACTCGAACCTCAGAAGGTTCAGATCGATCGGATAAAGTCATCAATGGCGCCGGAAGTTGACTCTGAGTTATAACTTGAGAAGATATAGGGAGGTTGACCAGTGGGACTGGAACCAAAACTTCTGAACCACACGTGGGAAATGGAGAACCAGCAAATTTTTATTTTCGAAGATAGAATCAACCTATTCTGTTGAAGGGATGATTTCAGTGATTTATGCAGAATAAGATGCTCCAATAATGGGGTTTGTAGGAGGAACTGTTGAAGGGTTGACTTCAAAGCTAGAAAAGGTTGGAGTGGAGGATTGAGAGATCAATTTAGACCCAGAGTTTGGAAGTTCAGGATCAGAAGGGAGGATAACTTGAGTATAAGTCGGGGGGACAAAAAGGTAATCTGGACTTGAAATTATAGAAGTTAGAACCGGAAGTTAGGAAATAATGGGTAAACTAACAGTAGGATTGGCAGTGGACACTTGAGTAGAGGTCTGAGTCGAGGAACTTGATGTGGAAATTGAAACCTGGACATCAATAACCTCAGAAGAATCTTGCCCAACAGTAGAATCTTGCATAGCATTTTGAGTTGTGGACACCATGGTCGTTGAAAGCTGAATTCCAAAAGCTGAAGTGGCAGGAATCGTTACTGAGAGTGGGAACTTCAGATTGGCCAGTAGCTTCATCAAAAGGAGGTTTCTTAGCTGGATGGACGTCAACCGGGTCCAAGATGTCATTTAGGACCTGATCAGAAAATTGGAAGTGGGAAAACTTCCCTAGTTCTGATTCTTCCTTAGAAGAAGTGGGAGGATCTGAAACAGAAGACTGAGGGAGTTTTTTGTGCTTTTTGCCATCAAGGTCTGCAAAACCAAACATAGTAAAGTCAGAAAATGGAGTTTAATCATAAAAAAGGAAAGATAAATAATCTAAAGTTAAACTCACTTCTGTTAGCCGTAGACTTGATAATGCAGTAGTTGGGACGGCTGGAAGTAGAAGTAATTTTCTTTGGAGGCTAAGGTTGTGAAGATTGAGGAAGAATGGAAGGAGAGTAGGATTTGGACTTGTCAGGCAGTGCTGGGAAAGTTGTCGATAACCAATGTTTAAATAGGTTGGCAAGATCTATGTTGGCAGAAAAATCTAAACAATTCCCCGGTTGGAGTAATCTAAGAATGGTAAAATATTTAGGGTGGATAACCAGTCGGATATCGCAGAGCTGGGATTGCATGACCTTCTCCAGAACTTCAATCCTTGCTTCATAATTGTTGGAGACAGGAGAAGTGATAGAAACTACAAAGATCAACAGTCTCATGCATTTAGAATCAAATTAAAAAAAAAAAAAGGAGACATAATGAAAACTTGATTAAAAATGAAAAAGTAAAATTACCTTGAGCATGCTCTTCGTGGGGGATAGGACATGATTCTATCCTTGGATGCCAGCCCCAATTCCCCTTGACGATGAAGAGATTTTATGCCCAATTTTTCTCGGTGTCAAGGAGATTGGTGAAGATGGTGACCAAACTAGAATTTTTTGCAAACTTCAAAGTGAAAATGTCCACTGTCTTTCCTCATACAAACTAAAGAATATATTGACCAAATATCATTTAAGTCCAAGGGAGCTTCTTTCGGTAACTCAGACTTGACAACATTTAGAGCACAAAAACTGCTCAGAATACAAAATGTGTTAGGGTTACATTGGCTAGGACGAAGTTGAAGAAAAGCAAAAAATTGATTGAAAAGAGGATTACGGATAGGAAATTGAAGACATAGAAGTTGTCTAAAGGAAACAATCAAATCGCCTGTTTGTGCTTGTGAAAGAGCAGTGTCAAAACAATCAATGGAGATGTCTTTTGGAATTCGACAAAGATGTCGAGCAACTCGATTGGAATAGAAGAAATCTTGGGAGCCATGATGAGGAAGATGATGGATGAAGATGAGGAAGATATGGACAAAGTAAAAGGGGAGAGAAAGAATTGAAATTATTATATATACTAAAGGAGTGTAGATTTTCACTGTTTAGTAAACAGTAAAATTACTTCTTCATCCTTGAAATCCTTCGATTTTTCCCAGTTTCCATAGTGATATCCCATTTTTGCCCTTCAAACCCTATTTGTGGGTTTGTCTTTTTGCTTTCTCTCTCTCTCTTTTCTTCGCTTCTTTCTCTCTCTCTCTTTCTCTTTTCTTCGGTCTTCTCTCTCACTCTCTCTCTCTCTACATTTTTTTAGTCTTCTTCTTGGGTCTTCTTCTTTGCTGCTCTGTCTTTGTGGGTTTGTCTTTTTCCTTTCTCTCTCTCTCTTTCTCTTTTCTTCGGTCTTCTCTCTCTCTACATTTTTTGGGTCTTCTTCTTGGGCCTTCTTCTTCACTCCTCACTGTCTCTCTCTCTCTTTAGATTTTTTTGGTTCTCCAAATCCTTTCTTCTTCGCTCTTCTTTTTCTCTCTCTGTCTCTTTACATTTTTTTGGTTATGTTTGTCTTCCTCTTCCTCTTGCCGCCGCCCCTTTCTTCATTTGGCGTTTGTTTGGTCAATGTTTATCTCTCTTTGGTTTTCGTTTTTTCGGTTGCTCTCTCTTGCTCCTTAGATTACATGTATTTTGGGTTTTGAAATTCTAGGTTTTAGTTTCCAGTGGGGTTGTTTTCTTCGATTTTTGGCGATTTCTCTAACGGTTTTTTTTTATTTTGGATTTTCAGATCCTACCTTTTGGTTTTTGTGGTTATGTTTATGGATTTTCAGCTGCTTTTTTTTGTTTCCCCTGGTGGATTTGTTTTGTTAGATTTTTAGGGTTTCAGAGGTTTTTTTTTTTTTTTTGGTTTTGAAATTTTAGGATTTACTTTTTGTTGATGTGTTTATCTATTATTTCTCTTTTTTTTCTTCCATTTTTTTTTATTCGGTGGGTTTGTTTTCTTCAATTTTTAGGGATTTATTTTAGGGTTTTTTTTTTTTTCAGATCCTAATGGATTCTCAACTCTTTTTTTTTTTTTTCCTCCCCTGGTGAATTTTTTTTGTCAGATTTTTATGGTTTGATTTTGGGGGGTTTTTTTGTGTATTATTATTATTTATTTCTTCATTTTGGTTATATTTAGTTTTAGTTATTATGTTTGCTAATCCTTTCTCCTTTTTTTTTTCCATGGGTTTATTGATTCGGATTTTTAGGGTTTCATTTTAGGTGTTTTTTTTTTTTTTTTTTTTTTTTGCGCTTTTGTTAGTGTCTTCACCAATGGTGTCTCTTCATTTTTTTTTTCGTGGGATTTCCTTCATTATTTTTCCTGAAATAAATTAACAGAAAAAAAAAATATGTCTTTGTTTTGCTTGCATTTATTTGAGTAACTTTTTTTCCATTTTTTTTTTTGTATTTCTTTTTTTGATGTAAAGTAAATTAATTTTGATATCTGTTATTTCTTAATTTGTTTTTGTAGATTGAAGAAATAATGCTGCTAAAATGGCTAATTGGGAATGTTACTAGACATCTTGAAGACTTTTTGTTTCTGATGTTTGTAATTTTTTTTTTCCCATTTTTATCCCCTGGGTAATCTTCCATGATTTTATGGCCAAAATTTGTGTGGTTTTTTTTTTTTGGTCCTTTAATTTTGTATTATATTTCATAAATATGTTTGATATTTTAGTTAGATTTCAATGGATTGTTAGGGTTTTCCATTAGTTAATCTTCTAGATTATTCATCCAGTTTCTTTCTGTGCTGATTTTACTATTTTGATTGCTGATTTGTGTTGAACATTTAATGTTTATATATTATTTTTCTTTTAGCTGTAATTTTCTTATTGGCTATGAGTCTACTATTTACACTGTAATAATTGCTTTGACTGAGAGATCTAAGTTTGTCATTAATGCTTTTAAGTTGTTTTAATTGTGTTATCAGTTTGTTATGTGAATGTGTATTCGTTTACATTGTCTCTTTGCAGTTCACCGACTCTTTTTTTTTTAATTTTTATTAATTTTTTCTTTTCAATTTTTTTTGTATATAACTTTTCCTCTCATTTATTATATTATTCTCATAGCTTACTATCACTTTCCTCTTATCAGTCTATTAATTGCTCTAGCTTCAACCTCCTTTATTTCTTACCTGCAAAGTTTTACTGTGCCGTTTTTCACCTTCTGAGGACTAATCATTTTGGGATATTCATTTTGTGTAAACTTCCTGTTTTTACTTAGGTACTACTATTATTTATGCATCTTAATTACAGTTGATTGATGTTTTATTGTATTATATGATAGATTGCTCTTTTAATTCTTACAATTCTGTTTTTATAAGAATAATTGCTTTCTTTGTTTATTTTTATATGTGTCTATTTTTCTTCTTTCTGTTTGTATAGTTTATAATTTTGGTATTATGGTAATTTTTCCTTTCACGTATTTGATATTAAATGTATTCTTCTTTATATGTAGATTATAAAACTTTAGTATTTATAGTTGTATGATGCTATTTAATGAGTATTGTTGTGATGGATGTTGCTTATTTTTTTTCATTTTTGTTTGCTGGTTTCTTTTTTGTCACAGTTTTTTCTGTTTCTTCCTTTCCTACTCCTCCCCGATAGTCTAAATGTTTTTGAAAGGAATTTTTCTAAAAAATATGTAACTTGCTATGATGATCTCACTTTAGATATGTAATAATGCATGTACCAGATGTTTTTCTAAGTTTGGTATATGTTGCTGAATATGATATTATTGATGGAATATCATGAATATCTAATACATATTATTTGACAGTCTTTATAGTTGCTATGGATGTTTGGGAGTTTGGATGTCTTTTTTCTTTAGATAACAAAATAGTATTAAATATGTTATTATTTTGTTTACTTGAGTTAATGTTTATTCTGCTCTCCTTTTTCGTCCCCTGTCGTTCTCTGTTTAACTAATTTTTTCTCTTTATACTCTCTTACTCCTCTCTCTCTCTCTCTTCCTGTCTACATATTTTTGGTTTTTGAAACCCTATGTTTGTTTTGCTCTTCCTATTGCTGCCGCTCCTCTGAATATTCATTTCTGTTTTGTTTTTCTTCTTTGTTCTTTTTCACTTCTTTCTCTCTCTCTCTCTCTCTGTCTACATTTTTTTGGTTCTTGAAACCCTATGTTTGTCTTGCTCTTCCTCTTGCCGCCGCTACTCTCAATGTTCACTTCTATTTGGTTTTTCTTCTTTCCCCTGCTCTCTCTGTCTTTAGATTGCATGTATAGAAAAGAAATCTACAAATAGGGTTTCAAGGACAAAAATGGAAAAACACCATACATCACTAACCGATAGACACAAAATTGTTTTCTTCTCTGTCTATCTATCTTTTTTTCTGGCTATTAAATTTTTCACCCACTGTAAAATCCCAAACATTTCATCTGGTAGCTACAAAAGACGCAGTTGAATTATAATTGAGTTATTCTTTATAGATATTCTTATCATATAAGAGATCTGAGCTTTGATCTAATAATTTTTTTTTCTACGTGCTATTTATTTAAAATTTTCAGAACATTTGTTATGTTATGTGTATATTAAATTGTTTACTTAGATTGTTATATGAGATTTTGATTACGTCATAAGTTTTTTTTTTCGTTTATGTTTCTTTCTTACCAATTATGATTTTATTGTTCTATAATGATTTTATTTTATCTTTATTGTTTGTAACTTTATATAAATTTTTTTCCCATTTTTTTTATTACCCGGGGGTTTATGTTATTTTTTATTAAGTTTTTAATATGTTGATATTTATTATTAGCATTTTTGTATAAAACAGTGTTTATAGTTAGCAACTATTGTAAATTTTATTGTAATTTTTTCCCCGTATTATGTAATTTGATAATGTAATAGTGGATACTTTCTTCCATATACATTTTTAGTTACTTTGAATTTGTACTGCAGAAAATTGATAATTTATAAAGAACATAAATCATTTAGGTTAGTTCTTGTTTAATCTAATCAATATAATTTTTTATATCAAAAAAAGTTAGAAAATTAAAATATACATCAATATTTTCATTAGATCTCATAAATTATAATTAACTAAAATTAACTAAATAAAATATCATATTTGTTTATATATTTCATTAATATTTCTGAAACTTTTACTTTTAATGATATAACACATGTTTAATAATATAACATGTATTGTAAAATGAAATTAAAATTAAATTTAAAAAAACAAACAAATATATAAAAGTCCAAATTGAAACAATTTATTTTATACAAATACAAAGTTCTTAAATATATTTAATAAATTATATAATTCATATTCAAAGACTGTCAATAATTAAAATTAAAGGAAAATATGATAATAGTAATAAAAAACAAATACGAACAAAAAAAATTATATAAGTCCAGTATTTATAAATAATTTACAAAAAAAAAAAAAACCAACAAAAAAAGTTTTTATATAATTAAAAAATAAATCAAAATAATTAAATTATAATATTAAATATATAAATCATTTTAAAATAATAAATTCAAAAAATAAATTATAAAAATTTATAAATATAAAAACTGTATTAATTAACAAAAAAAATTTAATAAAATAAAAAATTATATTTTATTAAATATTTGCTAATTATAAAAACTAAAATTATACATGTTAAATAATATGTTAAAAATTTAAAATCTTGAATTATCAAAAATTAAAAATAATGAAACCCAAAGTAATACTTTTCTTTCTTAATTTGTTTTAATTTATATTCATTTTTACATTTCTTTGTTAAATTAATTAGTATTTATTTTATTAAATTTATTCCACATGTTTGTTATACCTTTAATTTTTGCATTTTTTTGTTTAATTTTTTTTGTTATTTATATTTTTTAATTAAAAATTTTTATTTTCTGCTATAAGGGAAATAAATTTTATTTGTAATATTTTATTTTAATATTTGTTTCAGCAATTTTTTTATTACCTAAGTCCTTTTTTTTTAACTAAATGAATTAGTAATTCAATTTTTTTTTATTTTACATTTATATGTGTAATTTCTATCTTCTGACAATATTTTATGTCATTATTTTTCTTTTTGTATAACAAAAAAAAAAGTTCTAACAATGAAAGGAAAGACGAGGAAAAATATTAACTATTCAAGACAATCGAAACGTCAAAAAATCAAAATTATGTAAATAATAGTACAGCATCTACATCAATAAATATATATTCTTTAAATAATCAATTTGAAGAAAATGGGAATGAAGAAATATCAAATCTTTTTTTAACAATGACAATTCACCATTAGTTGAAGAAGGTAATTGAATTATTTTAAAATTTTCCTTTTTGTATATTTATTATTTTTGACAAGCTTTTTTACTAACATTTTCTAATTTTTCCCTTTCCTTTTTAAAATTTTTTTTTTATCTACATCCAAAAGATGAATATATAAATATTGGATATTGTAATTATGTATATCAATATTGTCAAGCATTATTCTAAAAAAATGAATAAATACAAAATACAAATCCACCAAAATATTTTTTGTGCTGTCAAAATGGAAAAATCAAACTTCCTTTAACAAAAAAAAAAAAAAAACACTACCAATTTCAGATCGATTATTAGATTATTATGGAGGACCTTTAAGTTCAAATTTTAGAAAAAATATTAGAATATATAATTCAATATTTTCTTTTACTTCATTTAGAGCAAACATTCAATCATATATTAACAATTCAACAGCACCATATATTTTTAAAATTAGTGGTCAAATACATCATCTAATTGGTTCTTTAGTTCTAACTGATAATAATCCTCCAAGATTTGCACAATTATATATTTATGATACAGAACATGAAATACAAAATAGAATTGCTACAGTTCCAGATAATAATAATTTAAATGAAATAATAATTAAAAAATTACTTACAATGTTAGATGAAACAAATAAATTAGTACAACTTTTTAGAACTGTTAGAGATACTTATGAAAATAATCAAATACCTTCGATGAAATTAAGATTAATAGGAAGACGACAAGAAGATAGTGTACAATATGATCTCCCAACTTCAACTGATATAGGTGCTTTAATTGTTGGAGATATTGATCAATTTATAGATGGACGAGATATTATTATTAATAGTCAAACTAGAGAATTACAAAGAATCAATAAACTACATCCATCTTATATGGCATTACATTATCTATTATTATTCCCTTATGGATATAGAATTAATATAAGTTGGAATCCAAATTTTACTGACAGACAATCACATAGACATCGAATATCAATGAGATCATTTTATGCTTTTCAACTTCAAGAACGAATAGAACAAGGAAATACATTATTTAGATCTGGAAGACTTTTCCAACAGTATATAGTAGATATTTATGCCTCAATTGAAGAAGATCGTTTAGATTATATTAGACAAAATCAAAACAATTTAAGATCTGAAATATATAAAGGTATTCAAGATGCTATAATTAGATGTGATACAGATGCACAAGCAATTGGAAAAAGAATTATTTTACCATCATCTTATGCAGGAAGTCCAAGATATATGATTCAAAATTATCAAGATGCGATGGCAATCTGTAGACATTATGGAAATCCTGATATATTTCTAATATTTACAAGTAATCCTAAATGGCCAGAAATTAAAAGATTTTTATCAATAATTCCAGGATAAAAAACTGAGGATAGACCAGATATTGTAAGTAGAATATTTAAAATTAAATTAAATCATTTATTAAATACAATAAAATCAGGAGTCATTTTTAGATCCATCGTAGCAGGTAAATTAATTTATTTTATATAATAAAAAACTCAATATAATATTATTATAATGTTTATTTTAAAAAATAAATAATAAAAAATAATATTATTCTAACTTTTTTTTTCAATTGCAGATTTATATGTAGTGGAATTTCAAATACGTGGATTACCTCATTGTCATATGTTATTTTGGTTATATCCTGAACATAAATACCATGATCCAATACAAATAGATAAAATTATTTCTGCAGAAATTCCAAATCCAATAATTGATCCTTTAGGTTATAAAATTATAACTGAATATATGATACATGGACCATGTGCATATGCAAAACCATCTGCACCATGTATGAAAAATTCAAAATGTTCAAAAAAATTTCCAAAACAAATAAAAAATAAAACAACTATAGAAGAAAATGGTTTTGTAAATTTTCGTCGTAGAGATACAGATTTTAATATTATTAAAGAAGGAATAAAACTTGATAATAGATATGTTGTTCATTTTAATAGAACTTTATGCTTAAAATAACGTGCACATATTAATGTCAAAATTTGTTCTCAATCTATGCTTATTAAATATTTATTTAAATACTTAACAGAAGGTCCAGATCGGATAAGGGCTGTTATTGAAGATAATATTATTACTGAAAATAATAAAATAATAAATTATAAAGAAATTGATGAAATAAAAACTTATCTTAATTGTCGATATATTATACCTTATGAAGCAATTTGAAGAATAATTGAATATCCAATTCATCATAGAAATCCTGCTATTCAACGTCTTTCTATTCAATTATCAAATATGTAAAACATTACATTTCATAAAAATCAACAATTGCAAAATATAATACAACAACCACAAATTCAAAAAACAACATTAACAGAATAGATGTAAATCAATAAAACTAATGAAGATGCTCGACAACTTACTTATATAGAATTTCCAACAAAATTCGTTTGGAATAATAAAAATAAGATTTGGACTCATAGACAAAATGGACAAACTATAGGACGAACATTTTATATCCATCCAAGTTCCAATGAATTATATTACTTAAAATTATTATTAAATCATCAAAAAGGTTCAACAAGTTATGAATCACTTTGAACAGTAAATAATATTATTTATCCCACAAATCAAATAGCCTGTCATGCCCTAGGTTTATTAGGATATGATAAAGAATGGGATGAATCAATAGAAGAAGCATCATTTTGGTCAACATCTACATAACTGCGTCAAATTTTTATTACAATATTAATATTTTGCAATCTTTCTGATCCAACAAAATTTTTACAAAAACATTGGAAATTAATGTGTGATGATATTTTATACAAAATAAAAGTATTATTTAACAACCCAAGTTTTGAAATTCCTGAAAATGAAACATATAATTTTATATAGTATGAATTAGAAAAATTATTAAATTTAAATTCATCTTCTTTATCACATTATAATCTTCCACTTCCCACTAGATCATTAATTGAAGATTTAAATAATAATCTTTTAAGAGATGAACTTAATTATAATAAAGATAAATTGAAATAAGAAAATTTCAACTTAGTACAAAATCTAAATCAAGAACAACAATTTATTTATAATCAAATTCTAGAAGCAATAAAAAATAAACAAAATAATTTATTCTTCATATATGGCTATGGCGGTACAGGAACAACATATTTATGGAAAGCAATTATTAGTAAAATTAGAGCAAATGGTGAAATTGTATTAGCTGTACACTACTACAAAATGTCGCTTCCACGACGGAGATTGGACGACCGTTTTTTAAAAACCGCCGTGGAAACGATGGCAAAAACATGGAACAAAAAGTGACAGCTGAAAACCGTCGTGGAATTTTAGATTTCCACCACGGTTGTTTAAACCCGTCGTGGAATATTGTATTTCCACGACGGTCGTGTAAAACCGTCATGGAAGTATATATTCCACGACGGTTTATGGGAACCGTCGTGGAATATCTCGATTATTACACGACGGTTGTATAGAACCGTCGTGGTAGTGCCATGGATTACACGACGGTTGTCTAAAAACCGTCGTTCAATCCAATTCTTCCACGACGGTATCCATAAAACCGTGGTGGAAACATCGTACTTTTTTTCAGTCATATATCAGATAGAGTTGCCCTGTTTTTTCCACATTGATAGAGCTGCTGCCGTGAACCAAAATCATATCAGATCGCTCCGACAACAGTTCCATACATCGCTGTTGGATGCCACGCACCGCCTCTACTGCTCTCCCGTCGTTTTTGTAAGTCATGATGACACAAATTAACTAAACAAGGAAGTTGTTTTCCTCTGTATTATTTTTTATTTACGAACCCAGCCAGATTATATAAATTTTAATTTGTAATTTTTTGGATTGCTTTTGATACGTTATATACTGCAAAGTGTTTAATTAATTAAGTGATCTCATGACGATCAATGTATTTTTAATTTGGTTTTATTTAAATTAGTTTGGATTTTTTAGTTAAATATTTAAAAAAAATTTATTTATATATAAATCCTATATATTACGATGTATTTATAGTTTGTTTTTTTAGCTAAATAACCCGGGCCGGTTTTTAATTTATAATGGTATTTTTAGTTTTGTTATGTTTTTTGGAGTTTTAATTTAGTAAATATATTGTTGGTTTAATTAATGCATGAGCCGGGGGTCTTTATATGTAACTAGCTATGAATTAAGTGCATGCAATTAATGATATTCATGCCAAAAATTTAAAAAGATGCACACCTTATATTGACTTATCGAGAACTTTTATTGATTGATTAAGGATTTGCGCGCTAATCATGGATAGGAAATGGATGTGGTTTGATAGATTGTCTAAAGCATATGAAGATGGTGTCGAAGAATTTTTGTCATTTGCTAAAGCTCATACACAAGACGATAAGATTCGATGTCCGTGTCAAGTTTGTGGTAATCATAGATCCCATTCAATTGATGATGTTAGAGGGCATTTGCTTGCTTATGGGATTATTTGTTCTTACCAAACATGGTTTTAAGTATAGTAAGACTAGTACTAAAGATAAAGAGCCTATTGTGGAGGAAGACGGTGGTGAATCTATGTACAATATGATAAATGATTTAGAAGAAAACTTTGTGCACCGTCCGGAGTTATTTGAGGAAATGATTAATGATGCCGAAATGCCCTTGTACGTCGGGTGTACAAAATATACAAAATTAGGGGCATTGGTTAAATTATGGAATATGAAAGCATCGGGAGGGTGGACGAATTCTAGTTTCACGACTCTTTTAGCTTTTCTAAAAGATGTTCTACCGGCGGATAACAAAGTGCCACCTAGTATGTACGAGGTGAAAAAGACTTTGAGCACGTTGGGAATGGAATACGAAAAGATACATGCTTGTCCAAACGATTGCGTACTTTATCGGAAAGAAAATGAAGATTTAGATGAATGTCCGGTTTGTAATGAGTCAAGATGGAAGAAGGGCAAGATTCCATCGAATGGTAGTAAAGGAGTGCCGGTGAAGGTGTTATGGTACATTCCACCAGCTCGATGTTTCTGCCGTTTATTCCGTAATGCAAAAGATGCTAAGAGTTTGACATGGCATCACGATAAACGTGTTGATGATGGCAAGCTTAGGCATCCGGCCGATGCACCGCAATGGAAGACCTTTGATGACAATCATCCAGACTTTAGTGCAGAACCAAGGAATTTACGTCTCGGTTTGTCGACGAATGGAATAAACCCGCACAGTAACATGAGTAGTCGGCATAGTACCTGGCCAGTCATACTTGTCAACTACAATCTCCCTCCAGACGTTTGCATGAAGCGGAAGTTCTTGATGTTGACATTATTGATATCAGGCCCTCAACAACCAGGGAATGATATTGATGTTTACTTGGCACCATTAATCGATGACCTAAAAAGGTTGTGGGATGATGGTTTACAAGTAAGAGATTCTTACCGTCAAGATACGTTCAATCTTCGCGCAGTGTTGATTTGGTCAATTAATGACTTTCCTGCACTTGGCAACCTATCTGGTTATCATGTGAAGAGTTCTATAGGTTGTCCCGTTTGTATGAAGGAAACATCTTCCATCAGGTTGAAATATGGTAGGAAAACCGTTTACCTTGGTCATCGGAAGTTCTTGCCGAAAAATCATCACTATCGCAAACAGAAGAAGGCTTTTGATGGCAATACTGAAGAAAGAATCGCTCCTCGGATTTTGACTGGCGAAGATGTTTTTGAGATGGTTAAAGATGTCAAGGTAGTTTTGGGAAAGAGAAAACATAAGGATCCAGCTGTCGATGGCCATTGGAAGAAGAAGTCAATTTTCTATGAACTTCCATATTGGAAGTCACTTTACGTTCGGCATTGCTTAGACGTTATGCATATTGAGAAAAACGTCTGTGAGTCGATAGTGGGCACGTTGCTTGACATTCTGAATAAGACTAAAGATGGTGAAAAGGCACGGTTGGACCTTAAAGAGATGAAGATTAGACCGAATTTGCTCCCCGATAAAAGATCGAACGACACTTACTTACCACCGGCGAAGCACACATTATCTAGACACGAAAAGAGAAAGCTTTGTGAGTGGCTTGCTTCCATAAAAGTGCCAAGTGGGTACTCTTCTAACTTCAAAAGGTTGGTTTCGATGAAAGATTTGCGGCTCGTTGGAATGAAATCACATGATTGTCATATCTTGATGCAACAATTATTACCACTTGCTTTGCGGGGAGTTTTAACAAAAGATGTGAGATACTCAATTACAAAGTTATGCTCATTCTTCAATTCGATATGCTCCAAGGTAATTGATCCAATGATGTTAGATTCGCTACAATCGGAATTGGTTATGACATTGTGCCTGCTTGAGAAGTATTTTTCACCATCCTTTTTTGATATAATGATCCATCTTTGTGTGCACTTAGTTCGGGAAGTTAAGTTATGTGGCCCGGTATATTTGAGGTGGATGTATCCTTTTGAAAGGTACATGAAGGTTTTGAAGGGATATGTTAAGAACCGAAATCGGCCGGAGGGTTGTATAGTGGAAAACTACATATCCGAGGAAGCTGTTGAATTTTGTTATGAGTATTTGTCCAACACGGACCTAATAGGGTTGCCAACGAGCGGGCTATTTATATCGAAAGGACTATCTGTGGCCGTTCATTCACCGGTAAATCAAGATGAATGGGAAAAAGCATGTTTGTATGTTCTGCACAATACTAAGGAAATGGAGCCTTTCTTTCAAGTTCATATGGCGGAATTAAGAGTTTCGAATCCAATAAAAGGAAGAAGTGAGAAGTGGTTTCAAGATGAACAGAATCGGACATTCCGGGAGTGGATAAGAAAATATTTGCATATGAAGCCAGGCGTTTCACAGGACGTAATGAAGCTATCCAGAGGTCCGTCATCGATAGTCACAAGATATACATCGTATTTGGTGAATGGCCACTCCTTCTACACTCGGGCAAGAGATGAGAAGCATCCCGTACAGAATAGTGGTGTCACACTTCGGGCCGAGTCTATGCATATTTCATTCGCAAAGGACAAGAATCCGGTATATAGTTCCATGAATTACTTTGGGTTCATTGAAGATATTTGGGAACTTGATTATTGCGGCTTGCGAATAGCCCTATTTAAATGCAAGTGAGCTGACAATAATTATATTAAGGTTGATAGTGACGGCGTGACAGTAGTGGACTTTAGGCGGTTGGGCTACAAAAATGATCATTTCATCATGGAGTCACAAGCGGTACAAGTATTTTATACAACGGTTCCTGCAAATTTAGAGTTATCTTTGGTTGTGCCAATGAAGCTAAGATCAATCCGGGATGGCCAAGAAGATATTGAAGATTGCACCGACATTCCACCATTTGCAAAGGGTTTACCACCGGTGGATGAGATTGATGATTTTGACAACGACGTTTCACACTTACTTCGATTAGACGTCGAGTGGACATGTGTCGAGAAGCCCAAAAAAAAGAAGACAAAAAATGCTTAACATACAATTTTACGTTTCTTACGTTGTAAACATTTCGATACGGGTTTTTATTTACGCGAGAAATATGTATACTTGATTATTTATACATGCAAAAATGAATGGAAGCATATGACAACAGTGGTGAGTAATTGCACAACTATCAGGATTGGCCGCTTATCTGGATTACGGTATAAAGTTGAAAATAAATTTTACATGTTCGAAAGATACCACGACGGTCTTTTTCAAAGACCATCGTGGTATCTCATATACCACGACGGTCTTCATAAGGACCGTCGTGATAGATAGGTAAACCACAACGGTCTTCAGGAAAGACCGTCGTGGTATATACCAAACCGTCTTTTAATTGACCGGCCTGGTAAATCTATACCACGACGGTAAATACGAAAACCGCCGTGGTATTATTTTATTTTCATGGTCCTCTACCACGACGATTTTTGTGAATGTCCGTCGTGGTAGAAGTCCATGAAGTATACCACGACGGACGAACAAAACGACCGTTGTGGTAAATACCACGACGATTTTTGCATTGACCGTCGTGGTAAATCTATACCACGACGGTCAATGCGAAAACCATCGTGGTATTATTTTGTTTTCATGGTCCTCTACCATAACGGTTTTTGTGCATGTCCGTCGTGGAATCCGTCTATGAAGTCTACCACGACGGTCGAACCAAAAGACCGTCGTGGTAGGCTTTGAAAATTGAATTCTTTCCATGACGGTTTTTTAAATACCGTCGTGGTAGGCATAAGGCGGCTCTTTTGAAATTTTTGGGAATAGGTTAAATTTTTCCCGCATTTAATAAAACCCAAACAGACACCATTTTTCCCCAACCCATTTCATTCGAAACCTCTGTTCATCTTTTCACTCACTGCTCAAATTTCAAGTTTGCCCAAAAAAAAATTCCCTCATCCGAATCCATCGACAGTCTTTTACAATCATCTGACACTCCATTCCTCGCTCAAAATCCACGACGTCATCCTCCACCAACGCCAAGGTTTTTCGGTCATTACCAAGTATCTCTCGCCGCCCACAACCCGTGCTGTCCCAGACTAGATACCAATCTGCCCGTGCCCACGCTCTACACGCCGGTAAGTTGTACTCTATATTGCTTGTCTAAATTTCAAGTTTGGGAAATTTCTGTTTGTTACAGAATAATTGGTTGAATGTGGTTTGCGAAAATATTCATTTCTTGTTGTTGATTGTCTCAGTCATTTAGGTTGATTTTAAATAGTTGGGTAAGGCTTAAGTTGATAACACGTTTGATTAAATGCCTCTTTTTAATGTTTGATATTTAGTTTTAGAGTTAATTAAATTGGATGTGTTTGCCTCGGCTTTGGGCATTTTCAGGTTAAAAAGTCATGATTTTGTTCGTTATATGTTTGGATAGTAACGTGTTTTAGAACCACGGCCTTTGTAATGATTTAATGTCAATGATGCTTTGTTTATAACGGTTCGTGTTGCAGTTTTTTTTCAGATTGATTAACAATGTCAAACTCTCACGAGGAGGATTGCTCAACCCAAACTCAAGCTGCAAAACCACGACGAACCAACGCACCAAGATTCAATGCTGATGAAGATGAAAAAAGACGAGCAACTCTCCTTAAAAGAGTGCACGTTGTTAGGACGAGGGGAGAACGAATTCCGGTTTCATTTGATGCGAAAGGGCAACCGTTAGGCAAGGGAGGTGATGAATTACAGAGTTGGATTGGAGTGCTTGCTCGGGAGCACATTCCAATTTGGATTGCTGACTTCAGAAGTGCTGATTTGGAACCAAGGAAAGAACGAGTGTGGTTAGAAGTTGTCACTTCATTCACTGTTGACGTATCGCACAAAAAACAGGTTTTGAAGTCATATGGGGAGTCGGTGAAGGGTTTCCGATATGATCTTTACCAAGCCTTTGTTAGGGATCATATCCACGAAGAAACCGTTTGGCAACACCGGCAAAATTAGTTCGAAATTACCCAACCATCAGCCAGGACGATTGGGAAAGGTTTATTATGTATCGACGGACGGCTGATTTCAAGCGGCTTTCCCAACAAGGAACTGAGATAAGGAAAAAGAGCAAATACGGATCTACGACAGGCCGTGACGGATATAGGAAACGTGATCAAGAAATCGTACGTTAATTACTTTACGAAACAGCTTCAAGTCAATAATTAGTTAATTGACATTACGTGTTTTATGTATGTTTCTTAACTTTAATTGCTAAACTGCAGTTCGAGAAGACGGGGGAATATGCTGCCCAACATTTTATTTGGCGGGACACGCGTCTCAAACCCGATGGAGAGTACAAGAATCCGTCGGTTAAAATTATTGGCGACACAATAGTAAGTATACGGAATATTTTTCAAATTGGGCTACGATTGTCTCCATTATGTTTACGGGCTCAATAACATATTGTGTAATTGTTATAGGACGATTTAACACAACAAGAGACGCAAGGCAGCTTTGAATCCGTGGGTACGGAGGACATTTTGACCAAGTCTTTGGGCAATGCCGAGCATTCTGGTCGTATTCGTGGGCAATCAAAATTTGTCACGCAGGCACAATACTACAATGCCATGAATATATCGAGGGAGAATCCTGAAGTCTCCTACATGAAATGACAGTTGGCTGCCTTGGAAAGAACGGTGCAGGAACTTTGTGCAAAGCACGGTATCAACCGTGAGACGATGGCTGAGGAAGCATCCCAACCTACTGTTGATCAACACAATAGTTTCAAGGCTAGTTGCACCCTCAATGAGAATGAAGCCGGCCCGTCGGATCAGCAGCCTATGCCTAATGCAAGTAAGGAATGCCAGCTTTTCTTGACTGATGTCATTAATGGTGGCGAAGTTCTGGTTACAATTGGCAGGGCATACATGGACTGTGTTCGAACCGACACAGTCCATAGGATTCCTTTAGGCGAGGGGAATGTGCGTGTGACAATCAGTATCCCAAAAATTAAACGTGCACTCCTTCCGATTCCGACGGATGAAGCCACCTATATTGAAGAGGCTATCGGGGGGTTTGTGACGTGGCCCAAAAAAAACATCGTCCTTCAAAGCAGTTTAGGCCAGGCCAGTCGAGGTCCCAGTCAAGCTCCCGAGCCAACTGCAAAGGGAACCAAACGAATAAAGAAGAGAGCCGGGAGGAAGAAACCACACTCAGAGCCGGAGGTACAACAGCAAACCGGTGAAGAAGAACTGAGGTTTGACTTTGATACCATTCCCGTTGATATGAGACCGTTGGCGAACTACGTACAACGGTGCTTGACTGACGGTACCCAGATCGCGTGCCCACAACAACAGTCTGTCAATGTTGATGACATGCCCATATATATTGGGTATGAAGATGTATACCATTTCATTTCCTTTCAACAAATAAGTACAAGCAGTATAATGGTTTACATCAGGTAATGTTTTTTTCCTTAAACAAGACTTATTGTTCCAATTAGAATGGTGATACTGTAATACAATTATTTTCGGGCTGCAAGTTTGACTTAATTATTTTGCAGCTATCTAGCGGATTGTTGTGCAACAGCCGGAATGGATCAGCGTTACGACTTTATTTCTCCATTCCTTGTCTCACCAGTGCAACAGAATGTAGATCGCGTAGCGTACATTAAAGAGAGAGCCGACAATATCATCCGGATCATAACAAACATACCAAGGGGAAGGCTTGTTCTCATGCCATATAACAGCGGCCAACATTGGATATTGGCTGTTATTAATCCGTGGGATGACTCGGTCCTCTATTTTAATCCTCTTGGAAACGATCCGGGTGAAGATTTTCAACAGCTAATTACGTTGTAAGTATTCTTTGATGTTGGTATTAATGATTAGATTGATATTCCAAGGTTGTAGTTCCGGATGTATTGATATTTGTTAAACTGTTAGGGCACTAAACGATTGGAAGTTGCTGGTGGGACGAGGAATAACAAAGCGACGCAACTGCCAGACGTTGATTCAGACTGCTCGCTGTCCTATACAACAAGGAAATGTGCAGTGCGGCTATTTTGTATTGGGGTTCATGCGAGAAATAATGTTGACCGTCGATGGCCTTGCCTTACTTCAAAACAGGATGTCTTATACTGAAGCTAATTTGAATTTGGTTAGGCAGGAGTGGACTACATATGTCATGCGCTTCATACAACATTGAGCACATTAGCATGAAGATAAATTTTGTATAGGCGTTATATTTACTTTTTTTGTACATTGTGACATTTTATTTGCCATATCAGTTGTTATTTTTTTATTCTTGGCTGTGTAATTTTTTCTTGTTATGAATGAATGAACTGGTATTCAAAATGAACGAATTATAATTTTTTTTGTTTACTTAACAACATACCACGACGGTTTTCAACAGAAACCGTCGTGGAATTACAAATAACACGACGGTTTATAAATGCACCGTCGTGGTACATAACCTACCACGATGGTGGAATATATAAACCGTCGTGGTAGAGCAATATACCACAATGGTTTCAACATACCATAGAGCCACCGTCGTTGTAAGGAGAACTACCACGACGGTGGCTCACATAAACCGTCGTGGTAGATTGGTCTACCAAGACGGTTTCAAACAAGTCACCGTCGTGGTATGTAGTATACCACGATGGTGACATAAAATAACCGTCGTGGTATACTACATACCACGACGGTGAATTGATAAAATCCGTCGTCGTAGACCAATCTACCACGACGGTGGCTCGTAAGAACCGTCGTGGTACATTGAATTCCACGACGGTTTTCTCATCAAAAACTGTCGTGGTATGGTTCTAAATTATCAATTTTTTGGCCCTATTTTACCTATTCCACGACGGGGAAAAGACCGTCGTTGAATATTAAAAGATTCCACGACTCTGGATTCCACGACGGTTGGAGAACCGTCGTGGATTTTTTCTACGACGGTTAAAAACCGTCGTGGAATCCACATTCTGTAGTAGTGGTAGCATCATTTGGCATAGCTTCATTATTATTACCAAAAGGTCGAACTGCACATTCAAGATTTCGCATACCACTTTTGACTGATAAATTTTCAACTTGCCAAATAAAAAAATGTACCCAACTATACAACATTAATTTTATAGGATGAAGCACCTATGACAAATAAATATTGTTTTGAAGTTTTAGATAAAACACTACAAGATTTAAAAAATAATTTTAATCATCCTTTTGGAGGAATGACAGTTATATTAGGTGGTGACTTTAAACAAATATTACCAGTTATTCCAAATGGAACAAAAGAAAATATAATCGATATGACAATAAACAATTCTTACCTTTGGTCATATTTCCGAATACTTACTTTAACAGAAAATATGCGATTAAAAAAACTTAATTGCAACATTAATGAACAAATAGAAATTAGTAACTTCTCTGAATGGATTTTAAATATTGGTAATGGAATAGCAGATGGAATAAAAATATCGAAAATGAAGATGCTACATGGATTAAAATACCCAAAAAATATATAATCCCATATGATACAAATTCTATTGAATGTATTTCTACCACAATATATGAAAATTTTTTAAATAATTTTAATAACATTAATTATTTAAAAGAAAGAGCAATCATTACACCTAGAAATACAACAACTGATACAATAAATAAATACTTATTAAGTTTAGTACATATAGAAAGCAAAATTTATTATAGTTATGATACTATTTTATCATCATCTGAAAATCTTGATGAACTAAATCTTTTATATTCTTCTGAATTTTTACACACACTTAATTTTAATGGATTACCTCCACGTGAATTACAATTAAAAATTGGAATTCATGTTATGTTAATATGAAATCTTAATCAATCAATAGAATTATGTAATGGAACAAGATTTATCATAACACAACTAACAAATAGAATTGTTGAAGGTCGTATTATTAATTCTAACGATATAAGTGAAAAAGTTTATATACCAAGAATAGAAATGACTGTAAATGAATCTAAATATCCTTTTGTATTAAAAAGACGACAATTCCCTTTAAAAGTATATTATGCCATGACAATAAACAAAAGTCAAAGTCAATCATTAAATAAAGTTTGACTCTATTTAGAAAATGAAATTTTTAGTCATTGACAATTATATGTCGCACTATCTAGAGTAACATCACCAAAAGGTTTACATATTTTAATACATGATTCAATTAATAAATATTCAAAATCATATTAAAAATATTGTCTACAAAGAAATATTACATAAAATTAATCAAAATTATTAATCTATGATAAAAATTTAATATTTAATAAATATAAACTTTGTTTAAATATTATATTATTAGACAATTGTTATAAATTTAATCTCCCAAAATTTTCTTATCAATTATTTAATAAATTTATTGACATATTTTTATTATCTATAGAACATGTTCAGTCCACTACGAATACTAAAACCTGGAGAACCATATAAGACAATCCGTGCACGAGTTTGTCACTTATGGAGGAATACAGATTACAATACTGGTCGTTTAATAAGTGTTGATTGCTTATTAGTTGATGAACAGGTAACTACGTTTATATTTTATGAAATTTATATTTAATAATAATTAACAATTTATATTATTAATCAATTTATAGATAACAAATATTTATCATATATTTTTTACAGGATGAAGCAGTACATGGATTTGTTCGTATAAAAGATGCTGATTTCATTACAAATATAATACAAGAAGGCAACATATATGAAATCAGTAATTTTTTCATTTCAAACAACAAACAAAGATATAAAATTGTTCCGCACAGAGCAATGCTACAATTTGCACAGTCAACAATTCTTAAGGAAGTTTAAGAAGATATTCCAGAAATATCTCGATACAAATTTAATTTTGCAGAGTACGACTAATTAACATCTAGAGTTGACATTAATAACTTTTTTTCAGGTACATAATATATAGTATATAATATCTATATTTATTAATTAAAATTTTAAATATTTATTCTATTAATATTAATATAATAACACTGTATTTATAATATTATACTAGATGTCATTGGTTGCCTTATATCTGTTAAAGGCATTGAAGAATCTAATATAGGCAACAGACTGGTTAAAAGACGAAATATAACAATTCAGAATATCAGGTAATTAAAAAATATATATTATTATAAAATATATTTTCAATAAATTTAAATTATTTTATTAATATATTATTAATTTAAATCCCTTATATTTTGCAGAGAAGAATCGCTAAATATAACTCTTTGGGGAGAAATTGGTGAAAGTTTTGGCGAAAATACAGTTCAAACAATGTCGGAACTAGTGGTAATTGCCTTTACAGCCATGACAGTAAAACAGTACCTTAGTAAGTATATATAAAATATAAAATACTACAAATTTATATTCAATAAAAATAATAAACATATTTAATTATTAATTTCATTAATTATAAATATACAGATGGACTTTATGTAGCAAGCACCTCTAGAACTTCACTTTATCTTGAACCAGATATCGCTGAATGCAAAAAAAAAATTAAAAAAAGGTATAATAAATATTTATTACAGATACATTAACATAATTCATATTTAATAATTACCAAAAAAAAATTTTATTGTTCAATATATTATTTATTTACAGGTTCAGCCATTCTATTCAAGGAATAGATTTTATTGTTCCATCAACCCAAAAACCGATAACATTAAAAGAACAAAAAATTATGAATAGAATGACAATAGCGGAGCTCCGAGCCTTAGATCCATACCAAAATCAGGTAAATATTTATTTATTACGTCTTATTTATAAAATATAATTTATTAAATATTTTATATTCAAACAACAGGACAAAAAATTTACTACAAAAGCAACAATCACCGATTCTTCCTTTAGTTAACTACAAGTTTGATACCTGTGCGTTACTCATGGAGAGAAGAAAAAACAAAAATAGAAAAAATTGACTAATATATAATAAAAGCAGTTGATTAAGATATAGATTATAATTACATTAAGTATATTTAGTATTGTAATATTAAGGTACACACATTTGTTTTTAGATTAAAATATCTGAGTTATATATACAAACAAACATATATAGATATATGTTTATAAACAAAAGTTTTACAAATCAGATAGTTTTTGTTGAGTTGTCGTCAATCATGTTTATCTTTCTTCAGCTTTTCTTCTGATCTGTTACAATGGAAAAGAAAATTTTGTATATATTATATTTTAGGAAAATTTGAATTTAGAGATATATATTATATTGCTGAATTTGAATTTAGAGATATATTACTGAAAGCAAAATCTGAAATTTGAAATTTGTGAAATTTTGAAAGACAGAATAATAAAATAGAATATGAGAATGAAAAAGTAAAATTCAATAATATTTCATTGAGCTACAAAATTACAAGATACAATTATTTTAGGAAAATTTAGAAGGCCATATCCAGAGGAGAGGGAGAATTCGTATTAGAAGAATCTCCATCAGAAGATTCAAAGTCAAAACTTAAATCAAAGCTTTAAAGAGTCAACGTCATCATCATTGACTTTTCTGTTATTGACAGCGCGACAGTTGTTCTCTACAAAATGAAATCCGTGACTCTCATAAATTTCAGCTATGCTTTTGAATCTCCTCTGCGAAGGATCTTTCAGAGCGAAAATCCAACCCAATTCAAAACCATTGCAACCTAGACTAGAGCCAACTTAAGATACTTGTTGCGGAAATATGATTTAGCATCTTGAATATTCTCTCTGCGTTTCTGTTTCATCTTAGGATTTTCCTCTAAAAAGATTAGCCACAAATTGTTTCGCTCCAGCTAATTGATCTTCCATCAATTTGACATATTGATCAGATTGAGGAAGTTGCTCCTCAGGAGAATCATCTGAAAGCTTGATGATACCTTTACCCGAAGATTTTTGAGCTTTGATTTTCTCATCAGTCATTCTCTAAATATAATCTTCGAATTCCAAAACTTGTTCCCTTAGAGCCTTATTTTTGTCAGTCATACTGCTGTTCTTGTCACTAAGAGAATTTATGAGAGAGGAAATGGATGGATCAGAGTTTGAAGAATTCGGTCGATCATGAGCATGAGGTTCAGTCTGAAGCTTGAGAGCTAAACCTTCAAGGGCAGAAATCCTCTTTCAAAGGAAGATCTTTCAGTGTCAGATAAAGAATTGTTGTTGACTCAATTCTGTAATCAAGAAATTTCCTTGATATCTCTCTGATGTTGATCATCCAATTCTCGACTCAGAGCAGATTATTTGTCTATTTCAGAACGAACTTGAAGGCTAGCGTGAAGATCAGACTGAAGAGCCTCTAATCTGCTTAGAGCTTTTTCTCTCTCTTTCCTCTCTTCATCTCGTTCTTTGAAAACCTTATCATAAAAATTTTTGTATTTATCCCAGTCTTGAATAGTGGGTTGAAGTTATCAAAAAGCACCATGATGAGCCTCCTTATACAAGATACCAGCGGCGTTACCCATACTTTCTAATTATTGAACTTGACTATGAATGTCTGCAGGGATATCGAGGGCTCACATGATAACTCTACCAATGGCGGGATTACGGGACACATCTTCGTTCAAAATTGGCACTCCGTCAGGATGAAGGAAACGAGGCTGCCAGGTTTCGGTTTCATTATCACCACGATAACCAATGAAATCCCTTCGACTGCCAAAGTTATCACGACCATCAGGATAAGGTTGAATGGGAGAACTTTCACGATGATGTTTCTGTCTAGAAGAACCAGGATGATCTAATACAGTATGCAAGATCATGTCTTCAACGTCAACACGTTCGTATTTGGACCTACATGATGCCAGAATCGCTAGTAATCGCGGGTCAGCCATACGGCAGTGAATTCGTTCCGGGGCCTTGTACACACCACCCGTCACACTATGGGATCTGGCCATGTCCGAAGTCGTTACCTTAACCGCAAGGAGGGGGAGGCCGATGGCAAGGCTAGTGGCTGAAGTGAAGTCGTAACAAGGTAGCCGTACGGGACGAGCGTAACACGGATTGTCAGAGACAAGTTTCAGAGCTTGACGATAAAGTCTAACTATAGTAGGTTTGGTATTAGCAATGTGGGCAGAAGAAGGGAATAACTTCTCAAAATGGAGGTTACTAGAATTAGTGATAAAACGCAGGTACTTCCTACGTTCTGAAGGTATGTGAGAAAGTTTCAGAGCTTTGTCATCATCAAAGGAATGGAAACAGGTGGATACTGATAAAAAGGGGTTAGATTCCCAATGCCCTTTAACTAAAATTGAGTATTTATCCCAAGAAGGATCATTATAAACCATTAAATCAGCGAAAATGATCGGGATACCAATTTTAGGGGGAAGTTTATAGACGTAGAAATCAAAATGCTTGAGAGTAAAGGAGGAAAAGATGTCATAAATGGTGAATGAATAATCCTGATTTTCGTTAGCATAAGCATAAGCCGCCACTAAAATAAAAGAAGAAGGAGCAATTTGAAAAGGAAAAATATTGGTAATTTGAAGAAATTTGAGTATAAGTGAGTGAAGATGAAATTTGAAGGATCTAATGTGGTCTAAAAACAAAAATGACACTTCCCGGTTCGATATTTTCACCAGTATAAATATTTGCATCGTCAGGAATGGAAGACAGAAAGATGTCTTCAGGAATTTTACAAGATTGTTGAATATCATCAAAATAAGAAGAAATCGAATATTCAGAGGCCATTAGATAGAAGAGTAAAAGATTGAAGCTAGAGTAGGTTAGGAATAAGAGGAAATTTAAAAAGGTTTTATCTCATAAATTCGAAAGAGATTTGAGAATTTCAAATTTATAAGAAAAAAAGAGGGCTAATGTGGGAGAGTTAATATTCAATTATACAAAACGATATCATATTTGAACAATTAAAACGATGTGTCTCAAAGTAAAAAGCATGAAACGATGTCACTTCAATTAGTGAATTAGGTCTAAATAAAAATATAATTCTTCATAGATTCAAATTGAAAGGATACGAAGATAAAGTCAGATTGAAGCAAGGTTGATCGCTTAGAGTAATAAAGTTGAGCTAGCACTATGATAAAGAAGATTCTCCAAAGCCTATAAATAAGGGTTAAATCCTTAGATTTTGGGTTTTTTTTTTTTTTTTTTTTCTTAAGAATTCTAAGAGATATTTTAGAAAGATAAGCTCTGTGAATTCTTAGAGAGAGAAAGTTTGTAACTGCACTTGAGCACTTTTTGATAAATAAAGAATTTCATTTGAGAATTTATTTCTTCGAACAAACTTTAGAATTTTATTGTTTGGGATTCATAGCGAAGAAAACACTTACATATTCCTTTTATTATTCTATCTAAAATGCTATTTTATCTATGTGGATATTCCAAGTATATTTTGTGTTTAATAAATGGTTATTCTATCTACCTTTTCTTAATTTTTTCTCAAAAAAAAAAAAAATAAAGAAAAAACTTATTATAGAGTTTTTTTTTTAAATTTTCTTGTCAAATATTATGTTATGTACCTTGGTCATCATAAATTATTATATGCATTTCATACGTCTAATTATTTATTAGAAAAACATATTTCTTACGTTTATCATTAAAATATTGTTTTTTAAAATATTTTTTACTTACCTTCTTCTTAAATTCAATTTTCTCATATAAACTTCTTAGTCATTTTCTCTTTAAATTCCTCCATTCTTCCTTTCTTTCACCCGTCTAAACTTTTTCTAATGCTAATTTCCTTTTTAAATTGACATCGAAATTAATACACAACTAAAATATAATTACGAGTTTGGATAAGAGGCCCTTTTAGTCAGACTTTCTCCACTAAGACTGATGCAATTTCATTTATTTATTTATTCCATCACTTTTTTTTTGGGCATAAACAATATCAAATCATTGGAGCCATATGATACATATGTACATGAATAAATATTGGTCAATTATTTGTTTCATGCAATAATTTCGCGATTGTTAAGATTCAAAATCTATTAATTTGTCACTAGACAATGCATTGTTAAGATTCAAAATCTATTAATTTGTACACTAGACAATGCTTACTCCGTAATGTGCTTATTCTGTGCTGTCACACCGATCCTTATCTAGGATTAATCGACATAAGAGCCGTGACTCTATTTGTAACATAATTTGTATACTATGTGCCAAAAAACCAATGGTAGTCTTTCAAACAAGGACTATTAGATAATTACGAATAATTATCATATCATACCAAGTAAATACAAACACATATTTCAAGTAATAATAATGTCCTTTACATTTCAAAGAGGCGATACATATAGTTTACTGTCTTCGGTTCCTCAATCTTGTTTGACACTACTAAATTATGCTCTTAACCACGTATGGATGATGAGAGGAGAAAATTTAGCATAAGAGGAAGGGCGATAAACATTCCAACTAGATTCACATCCAAAATCCTTCCTCATCATACATTAAAAGCGTACTCGAATATTATTAGTAGACAGAGAAGACAAATACAATAATATCCAGATGTAAAAACAAACTAGAAAGCTAAAGAGCATTTACGGAACAAAAAGCCACAAATTACACAACCCGACAAATTACACGACGCGTGGAGACAATCAAAAAGCAAAAACATAAAACCAGGTAATCTACTTTTCTTAATTAAAGATTGAGAAAGGTCTCATTAAAACCACTTTTTGAGCGAAAACTCTATCGGAAAAATATAGAAAAAGCACGAACCACCCGATCTTTAGAAATTCCGTCGCAGAACTGCTCCTTCCGTAACAAATTTCAAATTAGCAGCGCCATTCATTAACCCGATAAACCTGCACTACCTCTATTTTTAATTTGGGTGATCATATTTGCACTCGAAATTCATGAATGTCCCCAAACAAACATAATCTATATTTATTACAATTTTAACCTAAAGTAAAACTGAATATCAGTTTAGCTTAAATGGCATATGCGGAACTTTATTACAATTTTATCCTAAAGTAAAACTGAATATCAGTTTAGATGCTTATCTATGGCTATAAAACCTATTGACTTCACAATGGCTAAATTATAGTAGCTAAAACTAAAAAGAATTCGACAAAACCAAGTTAAAAAGTGAAAAAGGTTGAACTAAAGTGGCAAGTGAATTGAGTTATCACCAAATATTTTTTAATTCTAATCCAAGAAAAACATGAACCTTCCGTCTTCTATACACAATACAAAATCGAAACAGGTACCTCACTGTACGATAGATTAACTACCATTACATGGCAAAAACTATGACGATAGACTATAAAAAGTAAGTACACATTAACCCCGTCCTCGAAAAGTCACTTATACATCTCCATCCATTCAGTTTGAGCATCTGCAAATAAAAATTTAAGCAACTCATAAACAAAAATGGATAATTATATAGATTTCAAGTTATCTTTTACCGTTGTTTACTCTAAATTGTGAACATTTTCTAAGTATCTAAAACTTAAGACTGCCCTAAAAAATCTAATTCATGCTTCTTAGTTATCTGCCAAGAAATTTTTCATTCTCCTTTTCTACTCCATTAACATGATACACGCAGAGACACAATATTTAAAACGATTATATTATTAATAACAATTATTCCACAAATGCCTTGAAGTCAACTCACCTTTACTGATTTAGCTTTTTCGGAGCTTAGATCTACTCCCTATCCATAGGGACAAACAATTAGAAGCAGCCAAATATACTTGAAGTCCTCTTTTTAGCAAAAAGAAGGGGAAAAAAGAATCATATAGGACTTAGAATGAAATTGCATTTCAACACTAGCATGAACAGAAAATAGCTTTAAAGCAAAATGTCAAAGCAAGATCAAGAGTTGCAAGCCCCGGATAGCAAGCATCGGATGTTTTGTTTGCATATGTAAATGAGACCAAATTACACAAACTTAAAAAGGATAGCGCGCTACGGCAACAACCTGACACGCTGCGGCCCCCCTTCCAACGGGCATCCATTCAGTATTTTTCTAAGCATTTTTTGCTTCCAAAAATTATAACTGTGTTCATTCTAATTCAAACCAAAAGAATGAGTTGTCTATTCAATAAGAGGTACAAACCTCTTGCCGATGCAGGCAGGTCTTCTTGAATTCTAGTAATACTATGATCCTGGAAACAGATTCAAGCAATAAAAAGAAAATTTTCATCTTCACCCCAATGGAGAAAAAGACATTAATTAATAAAATAAATAAGCAAGTCAGTTTTGAGTTTGCATGAGCTTAAAAATCAAATACAAAAGGATATATCCAACACCACCCATCAAGATGTGTTAGATGCGTTCGTTTCACAGCTCTAGAGAAATTTCTTACACTAATGAATAAAAATGTGTATGTCTACTGAAATGTTTCCTGCAACAGTCAATGTCGGCATGTCTAACATACACATAAACCAAAAGAAAGCAATAGCAACGGTGCAAACCACTAAAGGGTAACTAACCGAATCATAAACTGGAATTTGATTCCGCCAGAACTCCATGGTTGGTAGCAGTAGCCTCCCTGCAACGTATTCCAATAAAACTAAACAAGTGAGAGTGAAAGAGAAACGTGAAAACTCATATTCTTGTCAATATCTTTACGAAGACAAATGATACACTCAATTATTGCCGGCAATCCCGGAAAGATCCTTTACATAACTGATGTAGGCCCAAGTGAGAGAAATAAGAATTTGAGACAAAAATAGAACCATTAGATGTTAAAGAGACAGAAAGAGCAAGGACATAATGTCTCCTAGAGAGGATTCAAGGGACCAGACGAGAACTGCAGAGAAGGGAATCTGAAAACTCAATATTCATGCTTACTAAGTCTGAAATGATATACAATCACTACGCTTATTCATAGCAAAATAAACCTAATAATTAGAAAAACTAAACACAATAACGAGATAAACTAACAATATTCTGAATAATCCTGACTGATAGTATAATCTTAAATTCCCAATTATATATATCTTGTTCCTCATAAATAACATACCACACAGCACTAGAGAGAGAGAGAGAGAGAGAGAGAGAGAGAGATTTGTTATTATACATAACTTGTCAGAAATAGAGCGACTTCAAGTTATATGTGTGGGTGTGTGTGTGTGTGTGTGTGTGTGTGTGTGTGTGTGTGTGTGTGTGTGTGTGTGTGAGTGAGTGTGTGTGTGTGTGTGTATAGTGTGTGTGTGTGTGTGTGTGTGTGTGTGAGAGAGAGAGAGAGAGAGAGAGACCAGATCTGGATCGTCCATAAGGCGAACATTCTGGAGAAACTGTAAACGTTTTTGCTAGTTTTTCTGGAGATGGCAGAGGTACCTAAACAGAAATGCATTCAAGCTTTAAATAGATGGCATGCAGCTAAAGAGGCTCTAGAAACACACATCCTTTATTTGATACAATCATAAATCAAAGGTAACACATCGATAACTACACCTAGCAAAAAAGTGACCTGAAATAAAATTTCATAAACTCAGCTAAAAGTTATCCTGATCATCAAATCGAAAAAAAAAAAAAGGCTTTGTATTCTCCTTTGCAACACTATCCAATGAATAAAATAATAAACATGATTCAGGCTATATGTTAAATAAATTCAGTCATACAGATCAGCAAGTTCAACACAATTACCAGTCGTTTCCCCTCCAAATATGACTGGATGATTTTGTGGTCGATTAAAAGTTAAGCAAACTCATAATGTAGCATGAAACAAAATAGGTAATTATTAGACCATGACAGAAATTAAAACTAAAACACAACTTACTGGTTTCTCGTAGATAATTTTCCTCTCCGTTTTCTTCCTGTGTGTGCTTTCTTCTTTAGCATCAGTTTCTTTTGCAGCTACAAAAATCAATACTTTGAGTTTGACTTTCAATAATCAAGGCTAATCCATTGTGATCTATCTAATCAAGTTGAAAGCCCAGCCAGAATAATACCTTTAGCATTCGCATTTTTAGATTTCCATCGTCGTTTGGATTTGGAAGACCCTAATTCATTTTGAAGTTGAACGTCCTCAGGAGCAGAAAAGACTGAAAGAGGAGTTGAATTATTGTTTCGACTCACCAACCCACAAACTATGACTGGCTTCTCCTTCGTATTGCTTATAATTTTAGCTGACAAGTGAACTGGCGATTTCCCAGATAGAATGGTTCCACTTAACGAACTGTTCGGTTTCTCGTCATCTAGTTTCACAGGGATCTCTCCTGATGTAGGACTACCATGTATTTCATCCTTCAAAGAACAACTAGACGCAGGGAATTTCTGATTGCCTTTAAAATTTCTCAATCCCTCACTACATCTCCTATAACCAATCGGTGTAACATTTATTTCGTGTCGTTTCTCATCAGCATGCGAGCTACTCAAGTTCGAAACTTGTGAAGAACGGATGGAGATATTCTCAGACACCTTGTGAGATGGACCTTCTGAAACTTCAACTTCTTTTCTATCTTCATGAATGACATGCCCTTTTTTTGTCGGAGTTACTTCTAATGAACATTGTGTAGTACTTGGTGAATTTTCACGCCGAGAAACTGCTCCACATGCCAAGGGGGGGAAAAAAGGCAGAAAACATTATGCAAAATAAATAAGTTTATGGAGTTTTCATTTACAAATTAAACAGACCTCTTTTTCTTTTTCTTTAGTAACTGCTTATCATCGTTTATAAAAGCTAAAATTTCAGAGTAAAGTACTTGAGAGGAACACTACCAGTTGTCGAATCTTCAGCAATACAGTATTCCTCGGCATACTTTTCCCAGTTTGAAGGAAATCCAAACACAAAATCCTTGAAAACCTGTTTAAGTTATGTTAAATAATGCATATTTATGAACACCAAAACCAAATGGTATTGAAAACAAAATAATAACAATAAAAGAAATTAAAAAAAAAAAACACCAAATTTAGGACTGAATTAACGTGTGAGAACAACACTATAACAGCTGGACAATAGGTGCACGACACGTTTATAAATAGCTGTCATGAATGGCAAAGTTTCAACCTTAAATTTCCATATAGTATTATTTTACTTCGAATTGTAATAACTCAAAAAATTATTTTTTAATTAGGACACATTGGACCATTTCCAATGCAAATGTCAATGTAAATTTCATATTTAGCGCAAAAGAAGGGGGGGGGGGGGGGGGGGGGCGCGGCGGGGAGGATAACTAGTATTGTTCTTTTATGTAAATTGCTATATGTACTTTTGTTCCTTGTAGAGTTTTATTTATAAAAGAAAAAAATAAAAATAAAAAAGATAAATAAAGAAAGTAAAGTGGAGATGCCTCGGACGGAAAGCCATTGTAGGTGGTTTTCAGTTTGTCGATGAAACCTCGGATGACAATAACCACATCATCGGACGTCTCAAGAGTGAAGACATCGATTCTTTTTGATATTGCCCCCGACGAAAACACTCTCAACGCTGCATTTTTCCTATTTAATACCAAAAAATTAAATATTAAATATTAAAAAAAAAATTCAACCATAAAATTTTCAACTACAACAAGAAACCCTAAAGTAAAATTGAAAGAAAAGGGGAAAAACAGAGTGTACTCTCTGCAAGTTATGCCGGCGATGCCAAGTCTCTTCCCTTGGAATTCATTTTTGGTTTTGATCAACCACCAATCTCCCAAGCATACCTTTCAAAAAACCCCCCCAAAAATTCAAACTTTCTCTCTGTCTCTCTCTCTCTATACACACAAACACACACGAATATTAGAAGAAAAAGAGAGAGATAGAGAAGAGAGGAGAATAGAAAAGAGGTCGCTCACTGTTTTACGAAAAAAACCACCTTTAATCTGGTCCATGCCGCCGTGGGTCGAGTCTGCTGGAGTAAAAGGAGAAAGCATGGCTCTGATGACTGACGACACTCACAATCTCTTTGCGGTTTTGCGAAATTTTTTTTCTCTTTTTTCTTTTTTTTTTTTCTTCTTTATAGTTCTTCGATTTTTTTTTTTTTTTTTTTTTTTTTTGGAAATCGGGGATTAAAGTCAAGGATATAATCACAATTGTCCTTTTTAAACCAAATCTAGTTGAACACGTGCCGGTCTAAAAGATATAAAATTTTAAACAAAATTAAAAAAAAAAAACAAAAAAATTACAAAACAAGGATTTTTTTTTTTTTGAAACTACGTATTAAACTTTAAAAAAAAAACAAAAAAAACTGAAAATTTTTCAAAAAAATATAGACGAAACCTATTTAACCAGATTAATAAAAGATATAAGAGTCTAAAGAAATAATTAAAAACAAAAAATAAAAAGAAAGTATAAAATGACAAAATTGTAAAAATAAACAAATATCCAACGAAACTCCAAAATAAGTTTTGAAAACCTTTTTAACCAAATTAAAAAACCATAAATAAACTCCAAAAAAAAAACCCCCCACAAATTAAAAAGAAAATAAGAATAAACAACACAATGATAAAATAAGAAAAAGAAACAGAAAACCCAAATTTTGTTACGAAGCTTCAAAAGAATCTTGTATGGAAGCCTTTTATCAGATTACAAAAATCACATTGAAATTTCAATTCTAAAAAAGCCCCATTTCCACTATTATTGTTGATGATAGAAATAAATTTATTATTGAATACATATAAATAGATGAGAAACGAAAAAGATAAAATAAATAAAAAAGATAAAAGCAAAAAAGAATTAAAGATTACAAATGAGATAAGAAAAAAAAAAAGATAAAAGCATAAAAGAGAAGTAAAAAACAAAAAACAATGGTTTGACACTTGGTAGAAAGGAGGAAAAAAAATAACATTTTTTACTCTTTTATATATGTTAAGATTAAGATTCACTTTTTTTTTAATATTTTAGAAAATGTATTATTTTTCACGAAAATTGCACTAAGTCGAAGAAAAAAGACAGAAGTCACGTTTGTCCATAAATTTTGAATTTTATCATAAAATATCTCCAAATTTTAATTTGTAACATTTATTTCTTGAATTTTAAATTTTTACAAATTTTACTCTTCTGATAGTTTTGTTAATGGAAATTAGGGACCAATTTCACAGTTGTCCTAATCGTTGAATATTGTCATAATATGCTCCGAATATTAATCTGTAACATTTGTTCTCTAAATTTTGAAATGCTTGTAAAATGTCCTCTTCTGTCAGTTTAGGTAATAGAATTTGAGGACAAATATCACGTTTGCCCGTGAATTTTAGGTCCTGTCCACTATGAAATATTGGCAAATTCTTCACTTTCATTAATTTTGTTAATAGAATCGATACATGTTACACAAATATTGATGGATAATTTTATAAAAACAGATATTATATTTTATTAAATTCTCTTCCAAATTGAAAAACAAAACAAAAAAAATTGATCTTAAAAAAAAATAAGAATATGCATGTAAACCCGTGTCTTTATTCGACGACATCTCATCTCCGACCCATATCTGCATCACCACCTCCCACCCTTAGCTCGTCGTCGCATCACTCCCCCAACCCCTTTGCAACGGCATTTCTTCTCCCTCCCCTCTCTATGCACGATTACTAGTACAAAAAAAGGATATAACGACTGTTTTTAATCGTTGTGGTATCTTTTCTACGATAGTTTTCTAACCATCATAGTATCCAAGGGTGGAACCTATTTAGATTCCAGGATCGTGGTATCTAAGGTTGTGGAATATATTTAGATTTCACGATGGTTTTTTAACCATCGTGAAATAGACAAAACTAGCACCAAATGGGGGGTAGATAGTAACTTTCCATGACGATTTTTTGAAAAAACGGTCGTGGAAAGTTAACCTGCCATGACCCTTTTTTCAGAAAACGGTCGTGGTAGGTGACCTTTAAAAAAAATTACACAATTTGTGTGATTTTCTACAAGTGATAAATACTGTGTGTTATCCATTGCATAATCCAGATTAAAATAATAGCTAATATTCAATTGATTTTGTGTCACAATGTACAACAATTATTACAAAAATATATACTACATTACAAAACTTATAGATTGTCTTCTAACTATATTGGATCAGCCGCATTACAAAATTAGCCCACTCTTGCCTTACTAAACTCATGTCAACAAGGTATTAAAATCCTTAGTTTGAAGTAAGGATAGTCCATCAAAAGTCAATATTATTTCTCGCGTAAAGGCTAAAACAAAATAACCGCATTTAATATAACCTTCTTGTAGCGGACATCGAATAGTATCAATCAATGTTTCATAGTTGCATCGCTTTCGTACTCCTTTTCTCACCAAAATCTTCCAGTCATTAATTGCTCTGACAATTTAACAAAGTTTAAAATAATTAAAGTAAGAATAGTGTAACGTCAAACCATAATTTGAAACATAAAAATATACTTACAACTTAATTAGATCGAACATGTAATATGCAAAAGCATAAATCATAAAATCAATATTTTTTTCCAAAAAACAATCTAAACCAAATCCTCAACCAAACAATTTAAATCAATATAAAACTAATCCTCACCCAAATATGTAAATTTCATACAATCAAGTATTTTGTCGAACATGTAAAATGCAAAAGCATAAATCATAAAATCAACACTTTTTTTTCCGAAAACAATCTAAACCAAATGCTCACCCAAACATTTTAAATCAATCTAAAACTAATCCTTACCCAAACATGTAAATATCATACAATCGGGGTATTTTATCGAACATGTAACATGCAAAAATATAATTAAGTTATCAAAACTTTTTTTTTCTAGAAAACAATCACCTAAAATTACAAACCCAATCAACCAAATGGTCTTCAAAATCATAATATATGCGGCGCAAGAGAAAGCAAGAGAGAGAGAGAGACTTAACAATTCCATAGGCATGGATGCGGGCACCACGATAACAGGGTAGGCGGCGGAGGATAGGCTTTGAAGAAGAGATTGGATGAAGGAGTCGCAGTGGAGATTGGAGGCGAGAGAGAGAGGAAGAGGCCTGAGAGAGAACGAATGGTAGAGTCACGGCTGGCAGAGATTGGAGGCGAGAGATAGAGGGTGAGGGGCGAGAGAGAATAGAGGGAGGGCAGTAGAGATTGGAGGCGAGGTAGGAAGGGAGAGACACGAGAGATAATGGAGGGAGGAGTTACGGAGGAGGAGATGGGATTCGAGGGAGAGATTGGAGGCAAGAGTGAAAGAGGCATGAGAGAGAATAGGTTTCGGGAGGGAATGAGATTTTTTTTTTAATTTCTGCTCTAAAACCCGCGGCCAAAAATCTGAAAAAAAAATTTATTAAAAATTTGAAAATTCATGTTTCCACTTCTGCAACAGTTTTTAAAAATGGTTGTGGAAGTTTCAGCTTCTACGACCGTTTTCGGAAACCCAGTTTCGCGTTATGTTTTTGTCGTACTTTCCACTACCGTTTTTTAAAAACGGTCGTGAAAGCTCCATCATAGAATCTATATTTTATAGCAGTGGATGTTCTTTCTTTTCCCCCTTCCCCAGCCCCACCTTACCTGTCCTATGTGAAATCTTCCACGTCCTCATTGTCAAGAGAGAGAAAGGCATATTTTCTCCCCAAAAAAAAAAACAAAAATCAAAGAACCCAATTTTTTACAAAAAATGATACACTTTCAATTTATTAAACAAATAAGATTTTCTTTTTACTAATAAAATAATACAATTAATTCTTTTAGTTCTTTAATTTTGTTATAAGTCTTCATTGTTTGAATAATCATTTTATATCGTTTTATTCAGTCTCAATTCCGTGCATTGAAACATGTTAATTTTGTTAACAAAACTAACAAAAAGGAAGAATTTACTAACATTCAAAATTTAGGGGACAGTTTGTGACAAGGTATTGTCTATTTTCGCAAGTGCACGAATCAAACAAGGAATTTTTTTTTGTTTTGGTGGAAAAAAAAAAAAGATTAACTATCATGAATAATATAATCATGAATAAAGATTGTTCCATGAGAATTAACTATCAATAAATTTTTTTTCTTTTGCAAATTACTAAAAATTGACAAAAGGTAGTATAAAATAAAATAAAGTTAAAATAAACATAAGAATCAAAATTGCAAGACGAAACACTAATGGAATAAAAGCTTTAGGTTTACAATTTTCCCAAACAATTCACTTGAATCTATATATCCTCCCTCACATTAATTAATTTAATCAAATTGTAATTGTGAATCAAGAGCAATAAAAACTCAATATGATCATCATAGATCAAGAAAAGGGGAATTAAAATTCAAGTTTCATGTATGGGATGCATTGCAAACCTAGATAGGAAAATTTAGTTCATCATCGCAAAAAAAAAAAAATCAAAATTCAGAGAAGTAAAAATCAAAATCCATAAGAGTATCAACATTATTGTCATTACAACTAAAATTAAAAGAGAAGAAAAGTTAAGGGAAAAACTATTGAAGCCAATCTCCCGATCTCTACGCTCTTCTTCTTCTTCTTCTTGAATTTCGTTGATGCTTTTCTTTCTCAAGGTTTTTCATGATATGATGACTCTCCAAAAACATAGAATAGAACATTAAATCCTAGTCTCTTCTATTTATAAGTTTTAGAACAAAACAGGAAAGTTGCAAAAAAAAAAATATATATATATATATATGTATATATATTCGGAGTATTTATATTTTAGGAAACTCCACCCTGCGCTGCGGTTTCATCTCTTCAGCGCTGCGAAGTTGACCTTCGTACCCGGACTCCTTTTCTCGAGGCAGTGCTGCAGCTTCACTCTACCAGTACTACGGCGCTGGCCTCTCGGGGTTCTGACCTATAGCTTCACTCTACCGCTCCTTCCCACCCACCCACCCACCCCACCCCCCCCCCCCCCCCCCTATGTATTCGTTATAGAGACGCTAAATTAGTTGTGCAGGGTGAATTGTTTTGCTAATCGAATACGTTTCCATTTACTTGAGAACTACAAGAATGCAAACGCCTTTTTGTTGGATTTATGAATTATAACAACGTTTTTATTGATTGTGACGAACTTGATTCTGCTGTTGAAATGGCGACTTTGTTCAATGACGAGTATCAAGTAAGGTTCTCTCCTATAATGAAGTTCTCGTCTCTTTCAGAAGAAAATGTGAGATTTTTGTATTGGCCTTTGTTGGGATATATACCCATAAACAAATAAGATGCATTACTTTACTTATTTAATTTGAGAAATTTTTTCAATATTATTTTTACATGTTTGGATGCTTTATAAATATCGAAAACCCTAAATTATTTAAATGTGACTTTAAATATTATATATAAGTGTTATATACAGATAGATAATATTTAAAATAAAATAATCTAAAATTTGTCTGTAAAGTTGGTATCTTTAATTTAAAATTACTAGCACGGTTTATTACATTCTGCATGAAACGATCTTATCTGGATTGTTAATAATGAGATTATTGGAATGAAGCGCTTTTTATAATTTGATTATATAGGACTGGAACACGATTAGTTATGAATCTCTAATAATTTCTATTGTCATAAAGAGCATTCAAATTAATCAATTATATTCATATCTGAATTGATCTTACTTCTGAGTAATTAATAGACTCCTATTTATTGTGTTGTATTTTTTAACACACTGAGTAATGACACAAATGAATAGTTTCAAATTCTTGTTATATTTGAAATATAATATAATAAATAGAAGAGAATATTAATATACAAGATGAAATATATTCTTTCGTAAAGAAGTCAGATAAACAGTTCCCATAAGTATTGATTCGGGGCTTGAATAATAAGAGTGCTCAATTTATGATTAGATAGAAAATATACTATTTATTACAGAATTAATGGTACTTAAGAATAAAGATATAATTAAATAGGTTAACAAAAAATATCTAGCTTTAATTATGAACCGTTTATGGAGGATTGATTCATATGTAATGACTATATCACTAGACAATTCAAATCCTTTTGAATATAAATAGTTTTATAATTTTCAGAGTGCAATTTCAAAATTTTAGTGAAATAATTTGGAATTAATAATTTTGAAATTTTAATTAAGGTGTTAATTAATTAAATTTATAATGTCAACTGTACCTCTCAATGGCTCCATTAAATCATGTGAATATTATTTTATGTTGGGTTAAATTTAGTAATTTAGAATTGAGAATTCTATATTAATATTCACACAACAAAATTGATTGGATTAATTTATATTTTAAATAATATGATTATTTAAAATAAATTTAAAATAGTTTTAAATTAAAGATTTATATAATGTGGTAAGAACCACACTATAGTTGTGCACCACAGGATGGTTCACATTATATCCACAGGCAAAGTGCATGTGGAATTTTGAATTTTGACACGTGGAAAAGAAAAGATCAGTTGTTTTTATTTTAAAACAAACTCAAAATAAAATATTTTTAATTATAAGAAAAGAACCTAATTATAAAAAAAGAAACTAATTAGTGGATTATGAGTTGAGAGTGCAAAGCGAATCAAAATTCAGGTGTATGATCAAACCCAAATCAAAAATGCATACTCATTTCCTATTCATCGTGACTTAAAGAACGCTGAGAAAGAATCGTTGGTGTGTTTGTAGGATTTGGAGTTCTAAATAAGGTTCTTGAAGAAATTCAAGAATTTCGGCCTAATCAGACAATTGTCAATATCTAAACCTTTTTCCTCCTTTATTTTTCATTAAATTAATCTAAGTATGGTCGGCAGAAAAAAATTTTGAAAAAAATTTTCTATATGTGCGATTTGATCCGTACCATGTTTCTGTTATTTTTTTTTAAATCGGTTTTCAAAACCAACAATTAGTATCAGAGCTGACAATACCTTATATTAGTTTAATGAGCGATTATATGATAATATTTGAATGATTTTGGATAGGCACTTGTGTATATTGATGTATGTTTCTATTTAAGATCATGATAATGAATGTTTGTGTGAAGGGATGGTCATAAAATTTTTCTTGTTTCATGGAAATTAGTTTGTATTTTTCCTTTTGATTAAATCAATTATAAATAGGATTTATATTGCAACTCTTTCAATGTTAAAGAATTGTTCTTCATATTTTTTTTAAGAAAAGTTCATAATTTTTTTTATTATAAAAAAATTTTGTGGGGCCGGAGACCGTACTGACAATACTGGTGGCTCTGCACATCAGCCATGGCCGATCATCGGCCATGGTTGCTGGCTGGCAATGAGCACCGGCATGGATTGGCTGCGCCAAACCAAGCAAGTCGTGACTACAGATGCAATCACGACAAGCTAGGGTTCTGGGAACCCTAGCTAGCCCAGAGGCTTGGGCTGGGCCTACCTCAGCACTGGCTGAAGCAAGAGCAGGCTAGGCCTACCTACGGGGTAGGCCCGTTCAGCCAGCGCAAGGGCAGTGTCCAGGCGCACACCCACCCTGAAAAGAAAGAAAAAATTAAAATTTTGAAATCTATGTTTTTTATTATTGACTTTGAGAAATTCAAGAAGGACCACCACCACTCATAAAGAGGAGTTGGAGGATTACAAGAAGACCCGAAGTTGGATAATTATAAGAAGACCTAATTTACTTTATTCTTTCAATTTTTTTTATTTTGGGTTGTAATTTTAGGTTTCTATGAAACCTGACCAAGTTTTTTCATTTTACTTGTGTTTGAATATTTTTTATTATGTTGATGATAATGACATTGCCATGCATATCACATGTCATTTTAGATAGAGACGTGCCTACCTATTTTGTATGTCATGCATTTTGCGCATTCCCATTTTTTCAAAAATTGTTTAATGCGCCTAGTCACAAATTTAATGACATAAAATTTGAAATTAATTTAGCAAATAAATTTGAAAATTTAGTGGGTCAAATGTGAAATTCATAAATTTAAGTGTTAAATTTTAAAATTTCACAATTGATTTAATTTATAATTTTAAAATTTTTAAAATTATAAAGGCTTAATAATTTAAAGTGTTTAAATTTACTAATGTTTATAAAACTTTTTATAAATTAAATATACTTTTGCAATATAATGAGTGTGAGCGGGTAATATGACATTAAAAACCTAAGGTCTCCACCATTAGTACAGCACCGTAAGTTTTTAGTAGTGTCTAGAAATGCTTTGATTTCGTCCTCCTTATGGACGGTGTCTATTAAATACAATACCAAGGTTGTCTTCCATGAGATATGATTTTAAGATGTATTTTAGAATTGACCTACCCTACTGTGGCAATTTCTAAGTTAAGTCTTAAAAATCTTATACGGTGTGGGTTACAGTCATAAAGAGATAATTAAATTAGTTAATTATTTTCTTCACCAAAATTTAAAGGAAATTAATAAGTATTAGAATGATGAGATATTTCGGGTAATATTTATTAATTGAGAATATCTCATTATAATTAGCAATTTTTTAACCTACCCTACGGCGGCACTTAGTTGTGGTGATTAAAATTCCTTAGGCTTTTAAAGTAAACATGTTTTTGTGTATTTTAACATGTGCATTCATGCATCATATTTACTTTGCCTTTAATTTTATTGCGATGTTTATGTAATTACTTATTGCAAAAATATTTCTTAATTATTTTTTAGCAATAATGTCAAACCGATTTTCTCACTTCTCACCTCTAAAGTTTTAACTGATGAAAACTTTATTAAATGAAAAAGCAACATTAATATTCCCCTGATAAATGAAAACTAACACTTCATCCTTAAGGAGGATTGTCCTCTAGTGCCTCCAGTCAATACCTCTAAGGCTGTCTCAGACAAGTATGACCATTGGGTTATTGCAAACAACAAGGCCCGCTGCTATCTATTAGCGGCAATGAATGAAGTGCTTAGAGCTAAGCACGAGGCACTTGAGACTGCTAGCAAGATTATGAAATCTTTGCAAAAACATGTTTGGACGCCTCTCCGAACAAGCCTGCCATGAAGCTATGAAAGCTGTTATGAACAACAAAATGAAGAATGGTTCTTCAGTTTGTGAGCACGTCCTCTAAATGATTCATCATTTTAATGAGGCTTAAATCAACGGTGTGAACATTGATGAAAAGACTTAGGTTGGCATGATCTTGAAGACACTATCTCCCACTTTTCTTTAATTCAAGACGAACTACATCATGAACCATAAGATGTATAATCTAACGGAACTTCTGAAAGAGCTACAAACCTATAAGACCATTATAAATGATGAGGGCGACAAGGAAAATGTTTTTGAAGCCAATACAGTTAAGTGGAAGGCTTCTTCTTCAAAGAATAAAAAGAAGAAAATTGTGGGAAAGAAAAAGGGCAAAAAAAAAAAAAAAAAAGATTCAAAAGAAGAAGGGGAAGGTTGCTGAGCCTAAACCTAAGGGAAAGTGTTTCCATTGCAATCATGATGGCCATTGGAAAAGAACTAGAAGAAGCACCTTGATGAGCTGAAAAATAAGAAGAAACAAGGTAAATCAGAGTTACTATTCATAGTAACATGCTTAGTTGAGAATGATTTCTCAAGCTGGATTATTGATTCAAGGGTATCTAACCATGTTTGTGTTTCTTTGCAGATGCTTGAGTCATCTAGGGATCTTGAAGAGGGAGTTTTCAAGATGAGAGTTGGAAGTGGGGCAAGAGTATCAATGACAGTAGTTGGGACAGTACAATCGTCATTTGCTAATAATAAATATCTATTTTTGGACAATGTTTATTTCATTCTGAATTTCAAATGGAATTTAATTTCGGTTTCGAAGTTACTTGAAAAATTTATTTCAGTTTCTTTTGAAGTTGACTATATTTTAATTTATAGGAATGGTATGAATATTTTTTCCGGTTATATGGATAATGGTCTATATTTTGTTAAACTAATTTCCAATAACTTATTTCAAACTGAAATGTTTAAAGTTACTGAACCAACCCCTAAAAGATAAAGATTTCTAATGATAAAAATGACATATATTTGTGGCATTTGAGGCTTGGTCACATTAATATAGATAGGATAGAAAGACTAGCAAAGGATGGTCTTTTGAGAGAGCTAAAAGTTAGCACTCTACCAATTTGTGAATCATGCCAAGAAGGTAAAATGACACAAATGCCTTTTTCGGTTAAAGGTGAAAGAGCAAAAGCATATCTAGAGATCATACATATCAATATGTGGCCCTTTGAATGTCAAACCTAGAGGGGGCTTGTCACATTTATTGATTATTATTCAATATATGGATATGCATACTTCATGCAAAGAAAATCTGAAATCTTTGAAAAGTTCAAAGAATTCCGTGTTGAAGCTAAAAAGCAACTCAGCAAATCAATCAAAACTCTTCGATCAGATCGAGGAAGAGAGTACTTGGATTATGAATTCAAGGGTCACTTGACTGAAAACAAAATATTGTCGTGGCTCATGACACTTAGAACACCACAACAAAATAGTGTAGCTGAAAAAAGAAATCGTACTTTGCTTGACATAATGAGATCAATAATGAGCTATTCTTTTCTGCCTACCTCATTTTGGAGATATGCACTGCAAATAGCTATATATATTCCAAATTTAGTTCCATCTAAGTCAATCCTTAACACTGCCCTAGAGTTATGGAATGGTCGCAAACCTATTTTAAGACACATAGGCATGTGGGGGTGTCCAGCACACATGTTAAAGGGAAAGACTGGGAAGTTGGAACCTTGCTCAGATGTATGCATGTTTGTAGGCTACCCTAAAGGAACGAGATGAGGTCTGTTTTATAGCACTCAGTATAACAAAGTAAATGTGTTGACAAATACTACATTTCTTGAGCATAACTATATGGCAGATTTCAAACCCAAAAGTAAAGTGGTTATGGAAGAGTTGCTGGTTGATAAGATTGGCCCCACACTAACAATAGTTGTTGAACGACAAAGAATAGAGACCACTACTCGAGATCTAAGATTACCCATCCGCTATCGTGAAGATGGAGAAGTACAAATTGTGACCATTGATGGCAATGATGATGATCTATTGACATATAAGATGGCGATGGATGACGCTGATCCAGAGAAATGGCAGGAAGCCATGAAACTCGAAATGGAGTCTATATACTCCAATTTAGTTTGGGAGATCGTAAATCTACCAGAAGGCATTAAGCCTATTAGTTACAAATGGATCTAGAAGAGAAAGATAGGAGCTAATAGGAAAGTGGAGACTTTTAAGGCTATGCTGGTGGCAAAGGGGTTTACCCAAAAAGAAAGAGTAGACTATGAGCATACTTTTTCTCCAGTGGCCATGGTAAAATCCATTCCGATTCTCTTGTCTATTGCTGCTTATTATGATTATGAAATATGACAAATGGATATCAAGACAGCGTTCTTGAATGGTCATCTTGAGGAAACCATTCATATGGTCCAACTAGGGGTTTCGTTGTTAAAGGCCAAGAGCAGAAAGTTTGCAAACTACAAAGGTCCATTTATGGACTTAAGCAAGCTTCTAGATCTTGGAACATCAGATTCAACGAAGCCATTAAGTTTTAAGGTTTTGAACAAAATCTGGATGAACCTTGTGTCTATTAGCAGATAGAAGGGCATAAAGTAGTCTTTTTAGTTCTTTATGTGGACAGCATTCTACTCATTGGGAATGATATCTACACAAGAATTTTTACCTTCTGAGACCAAAAAATTAGTAGCAGATTGCTGTTTTTTGGTTGCCATTGCCTTGCATGACCAAAAAACTTTGGTTGCCATTTGGTCCCCATAAGTTGGTCGCATTAGGTATTGGCGACCAAAAGTAGATTTGGACCCCAAAAAATCCGTGACCAAATAAGTAGATACCGTTACCAATATTTGGTAGCAGAACATGGTAGGGATACTATATATTGGGGACCAAAATTTGGTCATAGAAGATTTTAGGTCACCGAACCCATCATTGTAAGGAGTTTTGCATGACCACAATGAAGTCTTTAACTACCAAATGTTTGGTCTCGTATTTTATTTGGTTGCAAAAGCACTGCTTTCAATTACAAAAATTTGGTAGCAGAAAAACATAATTTAGTGGTGGAATGAATCGACCACTTAAATTTATTTAGTAGCGGAATGTATCTACAAAATTTTTAGCTACCAATAATTTGGTCCTAGATTCTGTTTGGTAGCAAAAGTTCTTGCTTTAAATTTGGTAGCAAAAAATCATAGTTTGGTAGCAGAAATATTCCGCAATCAAATGTTATTTGGTAGCAAAACGTATTTTGCAAAGCGTTTAGCTACCAAATATTTTGGTAGCCAAAAGTTTGAGAGACAAAATTTTTTGGTAGCAGTAATATTTACAGCCTGTAGGGAATCCTCACATATTTTTCAATCTATAAATATACAATTATAAAAAATGAGAATGCAAGAAAATATGTTATATTAACTAAAGAGACTCCAAATCTCTAAACACATTAAATAATTTATAGTAAATGTTTAATTATAATAGGTATCAACGAAGGTAAACTATAATCAAAACAAAAACTATCTTAGGACGAAGGGGCTGACGGTGGCAGCAAAGGTGGTGGTTCATTTTGCCTTTGAGAGAAAAGTCTCGGATGATCTGAAGGGAGATTAAGTTATTAAAGAAGTTGTTAGATTACCTTGTTTTGTTTTTTCAGCATCTTCTCTTGTCTTTTCATCATCTCATCTTGTCCTCCATATCTATCACTCACTGTTAATAGTCTGCAACTTCAGTTCTAAGGTTCTCGACCAACGATCATTATGTAGGTCTTCTAGAGCTGCTCAATTGCCTTTTTTTAATCATAGGACCTATTCCATGCTTAAACCCATATTTTTCATACATTTCATTCATCAACCTCTTCATCATCAGAATCGAGTTACGAAACCTCTGGTAGTTGGCTTAATCTTTCATTACTTATTTCCATCATACGGTATAGTGAGATTCAAAGTGTTATAAATATATATAAATAAAAAGATATAGTTGGTGAAGTCTAGCGATTAAGATTGATCTTACATAATCTACCTCAGCTTGGTCATTTTGCCAACCATGCTTTTCACTCTAATGAGTTAATTTAAAGACTTCTAAATACTTTCCCGAGCTTGTTGAATCTGAACTTGATTGGGTGTTCTATATTCAAGTCATTAGTCAATAACAACATCATTTATTGTCTCAAATTTTAGAAGAATATATGATTCAAACCATAAATTACTTAAGGTAAAGTATTTACCGGATATTTGTTTAAATATTGAATTAGAGATTTCGAGCCACCTATATAAGCACCTGGCTTTTCACGATTCAATATTCCAGCAACTGACTTTTTCTAAAAATGAGAATGAAAAGACAATTAATTCACTTACATATGTCAACTTAATATCCTACAAAAATTTTGACAGACCTTCCTTATAATTGAGACCATCCTAAAATTTAATAACTTGTAAATAAGATGCACATTCCAGAAAACACATTTCTCATATTAAACTCATTTCAAACTCCATATAAATATAACAGTTTACTTTCCATGTTTCAAATTCAAAGTATTTTGTGCACATCCACTTCCAATCCTCATCCTTCACGTAAGGATACGGATTGTTATCTAATGGATTCAACCCCTTCTCAACAATATTTTCATACTTGACATGACATTTGTATCAAAAATTTTTGAACCTCTCAAAAAGTGTCATCTACAACGTCATTGAAATGGGATTTGTCTTCTAAATCCATATCGAAATGTTCATATAAAAACAATTGTTAAGTTATATATATATATATATATATATATATATAAACCAAAATACAATAGTTACCATGAACAGTTAAGGAAACAAAATACCTTCAATTTTTCAATGAATACTTTTTTCGCATCATTTGGAGCCTTTCCCAACCACTGTAATGAAGTGGACAATAATGGCATACAATAGAACCAATTGCATTAACAAACTTTGATGCATGTGTTCCATTCACACGAAGCTATGTTTTTCTATAATTTATGCTTAGTTTTTCATCTTTTGCCATTAACTTCTCAATATCCACACTTCGAGTAGCTCCTCGAACATTTGGTTGTTTTATTTGGAACAAAAAATTTTAATTAAGAACATCAGTGAAAATAATAAACAAGATTTAGTTTGATTTTTAGTTACTTGATTCTCGATAAGTGGATGTTCTTGATAAGTTGATTCAATGACATGCTCTTTCTTGGATACGTGCGAAATAGATGAAACTATTATTGCTGGAGATTGTTGGCCTTGTCTTTGTTGGTCATGTGATCTTATCTTGGTACTGGAACTGAATGACAAATATATTTTACCAGCCATAATAGGTGTCCTGAAATCATAGAAACATAAATAAGTATGCAAAAGATAACATTCAATTATAAAAGCAGATACGTACCATATATTACAATAAATAAAATTTCAATAGCAAAAAAAAATCATATTTCACATAATACAGGTAAATAATTTCATATACTCATTCACTATTATCACTATCAATGTCGTCATCGGTTTCCTCAGAACAATTATCAATTTCCTTATCAAAGTCCATAATATCGAACTCATAAACGATTTCATCATCGAGATCAATCTGAAGGTCAATGTATATGTTATCTATTTCTATTGGCCTAATATCATTACGATTTAGAGGAGCTTCTTCAACATTCATGATGTTAAATAAAATGTCAACTTTATTTGATAACTCCTCTTGATAAGCATCATTGTCAACAGCCTCTTCATCGCCATCATCATTTGCCTGTTGTTTGGATGTATTTCCAATATGTAACGATGATTAACTTTTTGAACCACCTTCCATGCCTCACCACATTACTACAGAATGTGGATACCACGACGGAGATTCGACAATCATTTTTTCAAAACCGTCGTGGAAACTGAGGCAAAAACACGGAACAAAAAATGGCATCCGAAAACCGTCGTGGAATTTTAGATTTCCATGATGGTTGTTTAAAACTGTCGTGGAATTATGTATTTCCACGACGGTCTATTTGTACCGTCGTGTAAGTATACATTCCACGACGGTTTTTTGAAACCATCGTGGAATGTCTCGATTATTACACGAAGGTTCTATACAGCCGTCGTGGTAGTCTCGGGGATTACACGACGGTTGTCTAAAAACTGTCGTGTAATCCCATACTTCCACGACGGTTTCCCTAAAACTGTTGTGGAAACATCATCTTTTTTTACAGACATATCAAATCGAGTTGCCCTGTTATTTCCACATTGATACAGCTGCTGCCGTGAACTAAAATCATATCATATCACTCCGACAACAGTTCCATACACCACTGTTGGACGCCACCCACCGCCTCTACTGGTCTCCCGTCGTTCTTGTAAGTCATAATGACACAAATTAACTCAATAAGGAAGTTATTTTCCTCTGTATTTTTTTTATTTACGAATCCGGCCAGAATATATAAATTTTAATTTGTAATTTTTTGGATTGCTTTTGATACGTTAAATACTGCAAAGTGTTTAATTAATTAAGTGATCTCACGATCAATGTATTTTTAGTTTGGTTTTTTTAGTTTGGTTTTGTTTAAATTAGTTTGGATTTTTTAGTTAAATCCTAAAAAAAATTTATTTATAAATCTATTACGATGTATTTATAGTTTGTTTTTTTAGTTAAATAACCCGGGCCGGTTTTTAATTTATAATGGTATTTTTAGTTTTGTTATGTTTTTTGGATTTTTAATTTAGTAAATATATTATTGATTTAATTAATGCATATTTGAGCCGGGAGTCTTTATATATAACTAGCTAAAAATTAAGTGCATGCAAATGATATTCATGCCAAAAATTTAAAAATATGCACACCTTATATTGACTTATCGAGAACTTTTATTTATTGATTTAGGATTTGCGCACTAATCATGGATAGGAAATGGATGTGGTTTGATAGATTGTCTAAAGCATATGAAGATGGTGTCGAAGAATTTTTATCATTTGTCAAAGCTCATACATAAGACGATAAGATTCGGTGTCCGTGTCAAGTTTAGGATAATCATAGATCCCATTCCATTGATGATGTTAGAGGGCATTTACTTGCTTATGGGATTATTTGTTCTTACCAAACATGGTATTTACATGGTGAAGATTTCGTCGGTATTAAGTATACATCGATGAGTACTAAAGATAAAGAGCCTATTGTGGAGGAAGACGTTGGTGATAATATGTACAATATGATAAATGATTTGGAAGAAAGCTTTGTACACCGTCCGGAGTTATTTGAGGAAATGATTAATGATACCGAAACACCTTGTATGTCGGGAGTATAAAATATATAAAATTAGGGCACTGGTTAAATTATGGAATATGAAAGGGTCGGGAGGGTGGACGAATTCTAGTTTCATGACTCTTTTAGCTTTTCTAAAAGATGTTCTACCGGCGGATAACAAAGTGCCACCTAGTATGTACGAGGTGAAAAAGACTTTGAGCACGTTGGGAATGGAATACAAAAAGATACATGCTTGTCCAAATGATTGCGTACTTTATCATAAAGAAAATGAAGATTTAGATGAATGTCCGGTTTGTAATGAGTCAAGATGGAAGAAGGGCAAGATGCCATCGAATGGTAGTAAAGGAGTGCCGGTGAAGGTGTTATGGTACATTCCACCAGCTCCACGTTTCCGCCGTTTATTCCGTAATGCAAAAGATGCTAAGAGTTTGACATGGCATCATGATAAACGTGTTGACGATGGCAAGCTTAGGCATCCGGCCGATACACCGCAATGGAAGACCTTTGATGACAATCATCTAGATTTTAGTGCAGAACCAAGGAATTTGCGTCTCGGTTGTCGACGGATGGAATAAACCCGCATAGTAACATGAGTAGTCGGCATAGTACCTGGCCAGTCATACTTGTCAGCTACAACCTCCCTCCAGACATTTGCATGAAGCGGAAGTTCTTGATGTTGACATTATTGATCTCAGGCCTTCAACAACCAGGGAATGATATTGATATTTACTTGGCACCATTAATCGATGACCTAAAAAGGTTGTGGGATGATGGTTTACAAGTAAGAGATTCTTACTGTCAAGATACGTTCAATCTTCGCACAATGTTGATTTGGTCAATTAATGACTTTCCTGCACTTGGCAACCTATGTGGTTATCCTGTGAAGAGTTCTATAGGTTGTTCCGTTTGTATGAAGGAAACATCTTCCATCAGGTTGAAAAATGATAGGAAAACCGTTTACCTTGGTCATCGAAGGTTCTTGCCGAAAAATCATAGATATCGCAAACAGAAGAAGGCTTTTGATGGCAATATGGAAGAAAGAACCGCTCCTCGGATTTTGACTGGTGAAGATGTTTTTGAGATGGTTAAAGATGTCAAGGTAGCTTTGGGAAAGAGAAAACATAAGGATCCAGCTGTCGATGGACCTTGGAAGAAGAAGTCAATATTCTATGAACTTCCATATTGGAAGTCACTTTACGTTCGGCATTGCTTAGATGTTATGCATATTGAGAAAAACGTCTGTGAGTCAATAGTGGGCACGTTGCTTGACATTCCGAATAAGACTAAAGATGGTAAAAAGGCACAGTTGGACCTTAAAGAGATGAAGATTAGACCGAATTTGCTCCCCGATGAAAGATTGAACGGCACTTACTTACCGCCGACGAGGCACAAATTATCTAGACACGAAAAGAGAAAGCTTTGTGAGTGGCTTGCTTCCGTGAAAGTGCCAAGTAGGTACTCTTCCAACTTCAAAAGGTTGGTTTCGATGAAATATTTGCAGCTCGTTGGAATGAAAACACGTGATTGTCATATCTTGATACAACAATTATTACCTCTTGCTTTGCGGGGAGTTTTAACAAAAGATGTGAGATACTCAATTACAAAGTTATGCTCATTCTTCAATTCAATATGCTCCAAGGTAATTGATCCAATGATGTTAGATTCGCTATAATCGGAATTGGTTATGACATTGTGCCTACTTGAGAAGTATTTCCCACCATCCTTTTTTGATATAATGATCCATCTTTGTGTGCACTTAGTTCGGGAAGTTAAGTTATGTGGCCCGATGTATTTAAGGTGGATGTATCCTTTTGAAAGGTACATGAAGGTTTTGAAGGGCTATGTGAAGTACCGAAATAGGTCGGAGGGTTGTATAGTGGAAAACTACATATCCCAGGAATCTGTTGAATTTTTTTCTGAGTATTTGTCCAACGCGGACCCAATAGGGTTGCCAACGAGCGGACAATTTACATCGAAAGGACTATCCGTGGCCGTTCATTCACTGGTAAATCAAGATGAATGGGAAAAAGCATGTTTGTATGTTTTGCACAATACTAAGGAAATGAAACCTTTCTTTCAAGTTCATATGGCGGAATTAAGAACTGCGAATCCAGGAAAAGTAAGAAGTGAGAAGTGGTTTTAAGATGAGCAGAATCAGACATTTCGGGAGTGGATAAGAAAATATTTGCATATGAAGCTTGGCGTTTCACAGTACGTAATGAAGCTATCCAGAGGTCCGTCAGCGATAGTCACAAGATATACATCATATTTGGTGAATGGCCATTCCTTCTACACTCGGGAAAGAGATGAGAAGCATCCCGTACAGAATAGTGGTGTCACCCTTCGGGCCGAGTCTATGCATATTTCATCCGCAAAGGACAAGAATCCGGTATATAGTTCCATGAATTACTTTGGGTTCATTGAAGATATTTGGGAACTTGATTATTGCAGCTTGCGAATAGCCCTATTTAAATGCAAGTGGACTGACAATAATTATGTTAAGGTTGATAGTAATGGCGTGACAGTGGTGGACTTTAGGCGATTGGGATATAAAAATGATCCTTTCATCATGGCGTCACAAGCTGTACAAGTATTTTATACAACGAATCCTGCAAATTTAGAGTTATCTTTGGTTGTGCCAATGAAGCCAAGATCAAACCGGGATGGCCAAGAAGATATTGAAGATTGCACTGATATTCCATCATTTACAAAGGGTTTTCCACCGGTGGAGGAGATTGATGATTTTGACAATGACGTTTCACACTTGCTTCGATTGGACGTCGAGTTGACATGTGTCGAGAAGCCCAAAAAAAAGAAGAAAAAAATTTCTTAACAAACGATTTTACATTTCTTACGTTGTATTCATTTCGATACGGGTTTTTATTACGCACATAATATTAGAAATATGTGTATGGGAATTATTTATATATGCAAATATTTATGGAAGTATATAACAGCAGGCGTGAATAACTATCAGGATTGGCCGCTTAACGGGATTATGGTACCAAATTTAAAAAATAAATTTTGCATGTTTGAAACCTACCACGACGGTTTATTGAGGACCGTCGTGGTAGGTGTATCAATCTACCACGACGGTCTTCCAAGAAGACCGTCGTGGTAAACTTATACCACGACGGTCAATAAAAAAGACCGTCGTGGAATTGTTTAGAGTAGCCAGATTCGCTGTTTCCTCTACCACGACGGTTTTTGTGAATGACTGTCGTGATAGAAGACCATGAAGTTTACCACGACGGTCTTACAAAAAGACCGTCATGGTAGCCTTCGATAACCGTAAGCTTACCACGACGGTTTTTTAAAGACCGTCGTGGTAGGTATAAGGTGGCACTTTTAAAATTTTTGGGAATAGGTTAAAATTTTCCCGCATTTAATAAAACCCAAACAGACACCATTTTTTCACAACCCATTTCATTCGAAAACTCTGTCATCTTTTCACTCACTACTAAAAACTCAAGTTTGCCCAAAAAAATCCCTCATCCAAATCCCTTGTTCTCGTTTAAAATTATCTGAAACTCCATATCTAACTCAAAATCCGAAGGCATCCTCCACCAACGCCGTCATTTTTCGGTCATTTCCAAGTATCTCTTGCCGCCCACAACCCGTGTTGTCCCAAACTTGATACCAATCTGCCCGTGCCCATGCTCCACACGCGGTAAGTTATACTCTATATTACTTGGGTAAAGCAGGAATTTGGGTAATTACTGTCAGTTACAGCGTATTTTGTTGATTGTGGTTGTCGAAAATTAGTATCTCTTGCTGTTGATTGTGTTAGTCATTTAGATTGATTTTAAATAGTTGGGTAAGGCTCGGATTTCATAAGAAGTGTTGTAGTTTTACGTTAATTGTTTGCATATTACATGTTTGATTAAATGCCTCTTAGTGTGAAATTTAGTTTGAGAGTGAATTAAATTGGCTGGGTAAGGATCGGATTTGGGCATTTTCAGGATAAAAAGTCATGATTTTGTGCGTTATATGTTTGGATAGTAATGTGTTTTAGTACCATGGCCTTTGTAATGATTTAATGTCAATGATGCTTTGTTTACAACGATCCATGTTGCGTTTTTGTTTTAGATTGATTTACAATGTTAAACTTTCACGATGAGGAATTCTCAACCCAAACTCAAGTTGCAAAACCACGACGAACCAACACACCAAGATTCAATGCTAACGAAGATGGAAAACGAAGAGCAACTCTCCTTAAAAGAGTGCACGTTGTTAGGACGAGGGAAGAACGAATTCAAGTTTCATTTGACGCGAAAGGGCAACCAATAGGCAAGGGAGGTGATGAATTACAGAGTTGGATTGAAGTGCTTGCTCGGGAGCACATTCCAATTTGGATTGCTGACTTCAGAAGTGCCGATTTGGAACCGAGAAAAGAATGAGTGTGGTTGGAAGTTGTAACTTCATTCACTGTTGACGAATCACATAGAAAACAAGTTTTGAAGTCCTGTGGGGAGTCAGCGAAGGGTTTTAGATATGATCTTTACCAAGCCTTTATTAGGGATAATATCCATGAAGAAACTGTTTGGCAACGACCAGCAAAAGTGGTTCAAAATTACCCAACCATAAGCCAGGATGATTGGGAAAGGTTTATTACCTATCGACGGACGGCCAATTTCAAGAGGCTTTCCCAACAAGGAACTGAGATAAGGAAAAAGAGCAAATATGGATCTACTACAGGCCGAGACAGATATAGGAAACGTGATCAAGAAATCGTACGTTAATTAATTGGCCAAAAAGCTTCAAGTCTATTTAGGTTAATTAACATTACGTGTTTTATTTATATTTACTAACTTTAATTACTAAACTGCAGTTCGAGAAGATGGGGGAATATGCTGCCCGACATTTTATTTGGCAGGACACGAGGCTCAAACCCGATGGAGAGTACAAGAATCCGTCAGTTAAAATTATTGACGACACAATAGTAAGTATGTGGATTCTATTTCAAATATGGAGTAAGATTGTCTCCATTATATTTACGGGCTCAATAACATATTGTGTAATTGTTATAGGACGATTTAACACAACAGGAGACGCAAGGAAGCTTCGAATCTGTGGGTACAGAGGACATTTTGACCAAGTCTTTAGGCAATGCCGAGCATTCTGGTCGTCTTCGTGGGTAATCAAAATTTGTCAAGCAGGCGCAATACTACAATGCCATGAATATATCAAGGGAGAATCCTAAAGTCTCCTATATGAAACGACAATTGGCTGCCTTGGAAAGAACGGTGCACTACTGTGAGACGATGGCTGAGGATGCAACCGCACCTACTGTTGATCAACATAACAGTTTCAAGGCTAGTTACACCCTCAATGAGAAAGAAGCCGACACGACGGATCAGTAGCCCATGCCTAATGCAAGTAAGGAATGCCAGCTTTTCTTGACTGATGTCATTAATGGTGGAGATGTTCTGGTTGCAATGGGCAGGGCATACATGGACTGTGTTCCAACCGACACAGTCCATGGGATTCCTTTAGGCGAGGGGAATGTGCGTGTGACAATTAGTGTCCCAAAAATAAAATGTGCACTCCTTCCGATTCCGATGGATGAAACCACCTATATTGAAGAGGCTATCGGGGGGTTTGTTGTGTGGCAAAAAAAAACATCGTCCTTCAAAGTAGTTTAAGCCAGGTCAGTCGAGGTCCCAGTCAAGCTCCCGAGCCTACTACAAAGGGAACCAAACGAATAAAGAAGAGAGCCGGGAGGAAGAAACCATACTCAGAACCGGAAGTACAACAGCAAACTGGTGAAGAAGTACTGACGTTTGACTTTGATACCATTCCTGTTGATATGAGACCACTGGCTTAGTACGCATAAAGTTCCTTGACTGACGGTACCCAGATCGCGTGCCCACAACAATAGTCCGTCAATGGTGATAACATGCCCATATATATTGGGTATGAAGATATATACCATTTCATTTTCTTTCAAGAAATAAGTGCAAGCAGTATAATGGTTTACATCAGGTAATAGTATTTTCCTTAAACAAGACATATTGTTCCAATTAGAATGGTGATACATATATATGTTGATTTTCAGGCTGCAAGTTTGACTAAATTATTTTACAGCTATCTAGCGGATTGTTGTGCAAGAGCAGGAATAGATAAGCGTTACGACTTTATTTCTCCATTTCTTGTCTCGCCAGTGTAACAGAATGTAGATCGCGTAGCGTACATTAGAGAGAGAGCCGACAATATCATCCGGATCATAACAAACACACCAAGGGGAAGGCTTGTTCTCATGCCATATAATAGCGGTCAAAATTGGATATTGGCTGTTATTAATCCGTGGGATGACTCGGTCCTCTATTTTAATCCGCTTGGAAACGATCTGGGTGAAGATTTTCAACAGCTAATTACGTTGTAAGTATTCTTTGATGTTCATATTAATGATTTGACATTCCAAGGTTGTAGTTCCAGATATATTGATATTTGTTAAATTGTTAGGGTAATAAACAATTGGAAGTTGCTGGTGGGATGAGGAGTAACAAAGCGACACAACTGCCAGACGTTGATTCAGACTGCTTGATGTCCTATACAACAAGGAAATGTGTAGTGCGGCTATTTTGTATTGGGATTCATGCGGGAAATAACGTTGACCGTCGATGGCCTTGCCTTACTTCAAAACAAGACTTCTTATACTGAAGCTGATTTGAATTTGGTTAGGCAAGAGTGGACTACATATGTCATGCGCTTCATACAATATTGAGTAAAGCATGAAGATAAATTTTGTATAGGCGTTATATTAATTATTTTTGTACATTGTGACATTTTATTTGTCATATCAGTTTTGTTATTATTTTATTCTTGACTGTGTAATTTTTTCTTGTTATGAATGAATGAACTGGTATTAAATTGAACGAATTGGTATTTTTTTTTGTTTACTTGACAACAAACCACGACGGTTTTTAACAGAAACCGTCGTGGAAGTATGTATACCACGACGGTTTGTAGATGTACCGTCGTGGTACATCACCTACCACGACGGTGGAATATAGAAACCGTCGTGGTACGCCAATATGCCACGACGGTTTCAACTTTCCAAAGAGCCACCGTCGTGGTAAGGAGAACTACCATGACGGTGGCTTACATAAACCATCGTGGTACATAGGTCTTCGACGACTGTTTTTGTCAAGTCACCATCGTGGTATGCTGTATACCAACGATGACTTATAGTAACAGTCGTGGTATATTATATACTATGACGGGTTCAACTGTACATAAACTCACCGTCGTGGTATGTAACACTACCACGACGGTGGCTAATATAAACCGTCGTGGTACGTTGGTATACCATGACAGTGAAGATTATAAACCATCATGGTATTTGATGTACTACGACGGTTTTTTATAAAAACCGTCGTGTTAGATTTAATTCCATGACGGTTTTGTTTGTCAAAAACCGTCGTGGTATGTTGCTAAATTATCTATTTTTGGCCCTATTTTACCTATTCCACGACGGGAAGAAGACCGTCGTTGAATATAAAAAGATTCCACGACTCTAGATTCCACGACTCTGGATTCCACGACGGTTGGAGAACCGTCGTGTATACTTTACACGACGGTTAAAAATCGTCGTGGAATCGACATTCTGTAGTGGTGCCATTCCTATCATCGTCAACATAAAATACTTGTTTGACTTGATTTGCCAATATGTATGGTTCTTTTTCAAACCATAATGAATCAATTCTAATGCTGGTGAGGTTAAATTTTTTCTTTGTTCTTTTCTTTTTCTTATTGTTGTCAAACTAGGAACACTTAAACAGAATCACTTTATTCCTATACAAGTATGAAACTTCATCAATTACACTAAAAAAAATCACTTTAATCTCCATCATATAATTTTGCCTTAACATAAGCACAACAATTTTGCACGGTGCATCTTTCTTCTTGCATTTTAGAGTGGTACTGCACTCCATTCACCATACAAATTGGGCAGACATGAATATTGAGATTAGGTTCATTCGCGAGGGCATATAAATCATCTGAAACCTGTAATGCCCCGACCATCTACGTAGGGCCGACTATGTAAACGCGGGTCGTTACTTTACTTACTTTACTTACTTTCTAAATTCTAATACTCGAACTTCAGAGAATTATAGAATAATTTTTTTTTTCTAACACAACTTAATTAAACTTAATCATATATGCACTAGTTCATTGTAGCGCCCCGGCCATCCACGTAGGGCCGACTACGTAAACGTGGGCCGTTAGCATACTTGCTTAACTTAAACCTTAGACTTAGATACTTAACCTTACAGAAAATTTCAGAATAAATTTTTTTTTCTTTAAACTTCTTTTTTTTTTATACTTTATTTTAAAATCACAACTTAAAAACATTGCATATATAACTTTGTACATATTCCTTAAAACATATATATACAAATTGATAATTTAAATAATTTGCGGAAAAACTTGCTTAGTGGTATCCCATACCACCCTTCACTTGCTGCATCGTCTCCATGGCCCACCAAGTAAAGCTGCAGGCATTTACCTACAGTATGGAATATACTGATGAGCTTTCGCCCAGCAAGTACAAACATAATCTCACAAAACACAAGAAATATTGCACAACTTATGCATGAATCAATTATGTCCAATTATGAATCTTTTATGCACTTGAACTTATTATCTTGCTTAACATGTGGGCCCCTAGTGTACGTACCAAAAGCGCGCAAGCCTCAGAACGTCAGGGTTTGCAAGGCCCTTAACAATTCTGGAATAACCCTTCACGCATCAACGGAAGGTTGATTATCACTTTACCCTCACGCATCAACGAGAGGTTGATAATCATAAACTTGAACTTGTAACATACATGATCCTCCTGCATCAACAGGAGGTTGGTACGACACCTTACTTGTCTTGGTTTAGTCTTAGTCTTGTTATATTTCCAAGACTAAGAATCTTTAAGTGTGATCTTATTAATCATGATGCACATGAAACTAGACATGGTATAACTTGATGTATCATAACTTAACATGACTTAACATGACTTATCGTATCATAACATGGCATGGCATAGCATAACTTGACATGACATAGCATAACATAGCATAACATGTAATCATTTATATATTTGAAAATAGCTTACTATTTCCCATACTGTAGGTGAGGTTTGCACTTACCTCTCGTCCTACGCTCTTGGTCTATCGTTCCATCGAGGCACAATAACATGTCATATTCCTGTTTCCAAACAGGATGTAAGATAAAAGTTATACACCTTCTATCTTACCATAAATCATAATCGTTAAATGTTGATGACCTAACCAACATGCGTTCATAGTCTTAGTTATATGTCCCCTCCTATATAAGACATCTTAATCCTTACTTGGTTACAATAAGTAACCTCATTACTAAGCCCACATCCAATACAGGTAGGGTTAGGTTACTATCCTAACCTTGGGTCCATGTCTTAACATTCTTGATCCATAATCCATTGGGTTATTACAAATAACTCTAGATCTTAGTTCATCATAATTTTGGTATCTCATTGGGTTATGTTGGGTAACCCTTGAGGTGATAAACCTTGGTCAAACTTGGTCAACCAAAGTCAACCTTCTATAGTCAAACTTGGGCTTTGAGGGTCAAGTCCAATAACTCGGGTATCCTTCCTGGTTACCATCCGTTACTATCTTGCTACTTGTCTTTGGCTTTAAAAATCCAATTTTCCTTTGTCTTGGAAAATTTGGTGAATTTGGTTTAAAAACCCTTTGCTTAGCTTATAAAATTTGTTAAGGACTGAAAACTGTCATTGGAACAGTTCTCACAGTCAAAACATTGGATTTGGTGAAAAATACAGTTTTCCTATATTGTTCTAGAAAATCCTGTGCATGAGCAGGAATTTCCTGCTTATGTACTGTTTTTCTGAAAATCCTGTGCTGGAATTTCTGTTTCCTGCACAATTTTGAGAGTCAATATTTTACTTTAAAATATGTTCAGAATTTGATAAAACTTTCTTCATGAAAGTTTTAGCTCTCGGAAAATGCTTCAACTTTTATGTTTTGAGGAAAACCCAGTTCGGACCTTAACATGCCCTTATTCTTTGTTGAACTCACCTGGCCGTGCATAAATCCTGGGCACGGTCAGGATCGGATTTTCATAAAAACCGAGGCCTTTAGAGCCTTATTTTGAAAAACCGTCCATGTTGTCCTCTAGGAAAAACCATTATCTACAACTTTGTAGTTTTGAGTTTCTTCAAATTCGGCCTCTAAGGGCCTCAAATTATCATTTCCAGAATGCTGCCCAGTCTTGACCCGAGACTGGCAGTTTTGGTTCTTAATTCGTTTCTTGTCCTAATCCGTGCACACTACCTCAACCGACCACAGCGGGAGCCTAAGATCATACATGCAGCGTTTCTAACGTTCCATTCCATTCATGCACATAACCATACAATCATTCTTTAACCTTTGGGGACTTATAATAAACACTTAGTAAGCATAATCAAAAACCTACAAGCATATCATCAAACATGCATCAAATCATAAATTAGAGACCACCAACCCTAATCAAGCGTAATCAAACACTTTAAGCCTTGCTAGGAAGATAAAGGATGAGCTTATGCTCTTACATCCAATGTTGAAAATACACATAAACTTGCTCAAAACTCACTAAAAAGTTAGGGATTTGAGAGGATTACCTCTAACTTTTGGAGACAACTATGTTCTAGCTTGATCCTCCAAAAATTCCGGCCACTACTAGCTAAGTTCCTAGTACTTTTTTTTTCTGCTTTTTCTTGCTTACCCACAACCGGCCATTCAAGCCAAAAAATGGGTTTCCAAATTTTTCCACTCTTATTTTTCTTCCTCACAAAAATCCGGCCATTCTTATTTTTTCTCATTGGTTTCGGCTTCTAGGGGGAGTTTGGAGAAAATTGGACAGAGTTTTGGGATGATTTTGACTGCCAAAAACCGCCCCCTCCTTGCTCTATTTATAGGTGAAAATTACAAATTTTCACCATTTATTTTTATTTCCATAATTGCACATTAGGACCTAAAAACAAAATATTTGCTAAGTAGTCCTCCTAGGTGGCCGGCCATTACGGGTCCTTGGTGGCCAAGAAACTTGCTCACCAAGTCTTGCTTACATCACCCTAGTGACATCACTTGATGACATCATCATGCTTACATCATCATTTTCTTAAATTTGCATTTTAGTCCCTAAAGGACAAAATATTTGCCCATTTATCCTTAAAGGTGGCCGGCCATTAGTGGAAACTTGGAAACCAAGTTTGCTTACATCATCATGCTTACATCATCAAGGTAATTTCTTAAAATGACACTTTGGCCCCTATGGACAAAAATATTTGCAATTTAGTCCTCCAAGTGGCCGGCCATCTTGTGCTAGGTGTCATCCAAGGATTTTTTTTCCAATTTTCTTTAATCAAGAATGATGTAATAAATCCAAGATAAGGTGATGACATCATAAAGCCTTGTTTGGCTTGTCTCTTAATATACAGTCCACTTTTATGCTAACACAGATATTTCCAATACTGTTATTAACTAATAACAGTATTTTATACTGTACTAAAGTCCAAAATTTATCTGTGTAAAAATGAACTGTATAAAATTTTTTTCTTATTTCTTGGGACCTTTCTTGCCCTTAATTTCTAACTTGGTGTGCTTGATTTTCTAGGGTGGTCTCATAGCTTATTCTTATTTATTCATTCGTAATGAAGGTTTGCCGCAGTATAATTCCATACTGCTTTGCCGTATCTCAGCACCTTCATCTATTTGACTTTCCTGGTCAACCTTGGACTTTTTGGTCAACTTTGACTTTTTCGGTCAAACTTTGACCAACATGAAATCATAGAATTTTTTTCTTCCCTTTTACTCAAAGGGCACATGCTTGGCTAAGTAATCTATTATTGAGTCTCGTAACTGTTTAATCGAGAACTCAAACTTATACTGATATTTAACTCTGATCATGATTCAGACTTAGGATTTCATTGTTCCTACGGAACTCTCAAGTCATCAAAATTTCGGGTATTACATTCATAACTTAAAGAGTTTGCAGAAAATTTGTGTAGTGATATCCCATACCGCCCTTCACTTGCTGCATCATCTCCAGTGCCTACCAAGTAAAGCTTCAGGCATCTTACCTATAGTATGAAATACAAATGAGCTTTCGCCCAACAAGTACAAACATGATCTCACAAAAACATAACAAACATCGTGTAACTTATGCATGAACCAATTATGATCAATTATGTATCTTTTATGATCAATTATGGACTTGAACATATTATCTTGCTTAACATGTGGGCCCCTTGTGCATGTACCGATTGTGCGCATTCCACAGAAAGCTAAGGTTTGTAAGGTCCCTAATAAGTCTGGGAATCATGAAACATAACCCTTCTGCATCAACAGAATGTCTAAGAATATTCTTGAACATACATGATCATTTACGTATCAACGGAAGGTTGATGTTGATTATACCCTCACGCATCAACGGGAGGTTGATAATCATATATATAACCCTTCACGCATCAACGGTAGGTCTGAGAATTTTCTTGAACATACATAATCCTTTACGCATCAACGGAAGGTTGATGTTGATTATACCCTCATGCATCAACGGGAGGTTGATAATCATATACATAACCCTTCATGCATCAACTGAAGGTCTGAATATCTTGAACTTGAAACATGTATAATCCTCTACGATCTGGCGGGAGGTTGGTACGACACTTTACTTGTCTTATCTTATAACTTAAAACATGTTCTTACCATGTGGTTTAATATTAGTGAACATGCTTCATGATGTCACTATAACGTAACATATAATATAAGATAATATTAACCACAACACATGGCATGTTATAATATAACATAGCATATTAAAACATGTCATATCACATCAACCATAGCATACATGAAAACATGTCATACTTGAAAATAGTATTTAATATTTTTCATACTGTAGGTAAGGTTTGTACTTACCTCTTATGTACGTCCTGACTTTGTTGCTCTTACTGATCGCAACAACAGGTTAACTACCTATTATAAATAACGACGTAAGATAAGAATTATCCTATCTTACTCTTAACTATAATGTTAGATGTTGGCATCCTAACCAACATCCATGAGAAATCCCTAGTTATATGTTCCCCTTCACACACTCTAATAATATCACGTTCGGTTACTAAGTGTAACCTTAGGGCATATGTCCTAATAATAATCAAATAGTATCCTGTTTGATTACTTAATAAACTTTGGGCTTAAGGCCCAATGGTACTTGGTATCCTATTAGGTTATTACGAGTAACCTTGGATCCAACATCTTACATATAAAGTTCGTAACCCATTGGGTTACTATAACTTGGTCTACTTAATTTTTAGTAATCTTTCCAATTACTATTTATCTTATTTCTATTCTTACTAAACTGGGTTTGATTAAGCATTTAAAACTGTTTTTAAATAAAACTATCTAAGTTTTGAAGGTATTTGCTGAAAACAGTCAAATCGTTAGTGCATGTGCAAGAGTTTCCTGTGCATACACTGTTTTGAAATTCCTGAATCGGAGTGTATTATTATGATTCAATTTCACTTTGAAATCTGTTTGGATTTTGAAAAAGTTTTTTCATGAAAGTTTTAGATATTAAAAAACCTTACAATTTTCATGTTTTGCTCAAAACCCAGTTCTGTAATTAACTCATACTTTTTCCTTGTTGAATCTCCCTGGCCGTGCACATAGGTCTGGGTGGTCCAGGCACAGGTTTTTATAAAAACGAAGGCCTTTGGTGCTTTATTTTTATAAATTTTACATGTTATCCCCTAGAATTTTCAATTTCCTACAACTTTGTAGTTTTGACTTTCCTTAAATTTGGCCTCTAAAGGCCTCAAAATACCATTTCTAAATCACTGCTCAGTTTTCACCTGAACTGGCAGTTTCCTGATAATCCTCCCACTACGACGAAGCTCCCGTGGTTGTTGATTCTCTAGTGGTTTTTCCACAGGGTTTTTGAGACTTTAGGAATTTCCAAACCCAAAGTCATCTCCTCAAGCACTACTTTGCTACGAGGTTTAAAGTCTTCCATATAACCTTCCCCTAGGAATGTTGCATGTGTAGAAACGAAGACTTTATTTTACTTTGGATTATAGAACAGAGCACCTTTTGTCCCTTTTGGACAGCCAACAAACAAGCACACTTCTGATCGTGACTCCAACTTCTTCGCTTACTTATCCAGGATGTGTGCCGGACAACCCCAAATTCGAATATGATTCAAATTAGGTTTCCTACTCGTCCATAACTCGTAAGGAGTTTTATGAACCGATTTAGAGGGAACGTTATTCAGAAGATAGCATGCAGTTTGTATGGCGTGCCCCCAAATGACAAAGGTAATGTGGAATAACTCATCATACACCGGACCATATCTAATAGGGTCCTATTTCTTCTTTCAGCTACACCATTCTGTTGAAGAGTACCAGGTACAGTCAATTGGGATTGTATCCCATTCTCTATCAAATATCCTAAGAACTCATCCGATAGGTATTCCCCACCTCGATCCGATCGAAGTGTCTTAATGGACTTTCCTAATTGTTTCTCCGCTTCAGCCCGAAATTCTTTGAACTTGTCAAAGGCTTCGCTTTTGCGGGTCATCAAATAGACATATCCATACCTTGAGTAATCATCAATAAAAGTGATATAATACTCATACCCACCACGTGCTTCTATGTTCATGTGACCACAAACATCCGTATGCACAAGTTCTAAAAGTTCCTCGACACGACTATCCTTAGCAGCAAAGTGCCGTTTAGTCATCTTGCCCTCCAAATAGGATTCACATTGTGGCCAAGGTTCAACCTCATACAAGTCAAGACTTTCCTCTTTTACCATCCTTTGAATTCTGTTAAGGCTTATGTGACCAAGTCGTAAATGCCAAAGATATGATTTGTTAGAATGTGTCTTTTAGAGTTCCTTTCCAATTCTGTATCAAGCAGTGAGTGCATCTTAGGTTTGATAAAATAAAGATTTCCATGCATCCATCCATTACAGATAAGAGAATTGTTTTTCTTAATAACAACTTTATTATTAAAAGAAACTGAATAAGAATCTTTAATCAAACAAGCTACGGAAATTAGGTTCCTCTTAAAACTAGGAACATAAAAACAATATCTCAAAACAATAAACCTAAATTCATCAAAATAAAGATGCACTTCTCCCACTGCTTCAGCTTGCAGCAAAGTTCCATCACCGGTTCTTAACGTGAAGTTCTCCTCAAGCAGACTTGTCGTTACCTTGAACCCCTGCAGAGAAATACAAACATGGTTAGTGGCTCCAGAATCTATAACCCAATTGTCCTTAGATTCTTCCACTAAACAACCCTCAAGATACAGGAAATTGAAATTACCTTTCTGCTTTTTCAAAGCCAGGTATTCTCGGTAATCCTTCTTGAAATGTCCTTTCTTCCCACAGTGAAAGCACTTAACCTTTTTGGGATCCACCTTTCGCTTCTTAGTCTTGGTAGACTTCTTAGAAACAGGTGCATTTCCCTTGTTCTTCCCCTTTTCCTTCTTCATTTTAGGATTAGGAGCAGACGAACTAGGTTCAGCCACATTTGCCTCAGCCTTAGATCCAAAACCCTTAAAAATGTTCTCAAAGCATAACCAATTGAGTCGCAGTATCAATCTCAGCCCCATTTGTCTGAGCCTCAGAAAAATAAGCCATGACTTTCATCATGTGCTCCTTGATGGGAGTTCCAACCTTCTGCCTGCAGTTCATGAGACCTTTGATAGCATCGGTCTTAGCCTGGATAGTTTGTTCACCAAACATCTCCTCCAGGTTATCCATGATCTGCCTAGCAGTTTGATGTTCCTCATGCTGTTTCTGAAGCACGTTAGACATGCTCGCCCGAATATAGCACATGGTACTTAGGTTAGAATTGTCCCAGCGTTCAAGCGCTACAAATTCCCTATCAGGAGCATCGATCGCAGGCGTAGGTGGTCTAGGTTGGGTTAGGACAAAACTGTGTTTATCAAAGTTTAAGACGATAAGCAAGTTCCTTTTCCAGTCATTAAAGTTTTCGCCAGTTAATTTGTTTTGCATAAGTATCACAGATAAAGAGCTCGACATTTTAATCCATAATAAGAAAACATGTAATAAGTATGAGCAAACATCCTATCAATTTATAAAATATGATTTTGTAATGAAACATAAAGATCTAAATGCAATCTAAATATTCATGTATAAAACCCTTAAAACACATACCTTACAACGATAATTCCTAGCTTCTGCTTTCTAAGCTACCGAGGGGTAGTCATAGAATAACTAGCCAAGAACACGGATCCCTTCCGATTAATACATATTCGTCCATGGAACAAACTCCATTAAATATATATTAACTATCGTTTATTTGGCCACTACTTTACATATCAGAGCCTCGACGGAGGATTAATAAATAAAGTAGCATGAGTGTATAACCATCGTTTCTAATTTTGAATCCATATTTTACATCCGCCACCGAGGGGTGATCTAAACATAAAATATGGCCAAAATTGTTATCCTCTCAGAAATCCAAATCAGCGTGCGCTCTAGGTAAGATACCTATCCAAAGGGAATTCCCGGGTTAAAACCGAGTAGTAGGCACTATCATGCGTAACTATTGGACCAACGATGGAGACCGTAGGTCTTAGTGTATAAAACCTTCTCCCACTCAATCTTTTAAATTTGGGTTTTTGTTTTTCATGCATAAACAATATTTATTGAGTGGCACTCCCTAGTCTATATGGCATGTTATCAATACATCACGAAATAGTATAACATATTAATCTAGCAACACATCATCCATGGTTTGCAAAATATGTAAATAGCCGTGGATCATGATTCCATCCTAGAGAAAAGAAAATTGTAAAATTTACAAAAATTAACCGAAACATATATCGGCCTTCATTTGTAGATCCATGCCTTGTATCCTTTTGTAATGTATATTCCTTCTCCAATGTCACATCTTTTTCAATTTAAATTCAAATTTCAAAAAGATTATATGTGATTTTTTAATTTTAATCAAAATTACAAAATATCAAAATTTAAATAAAAATCCGGTTTATTAAATTTTAAAATTCAAAAAAATTCGTCGTAGTGGGAGGATTATCAAATTTAAATCTCAAAATTTTAAAATTCATAATAATATCTATTAAATTTAAATTTAAATTTTCAATTTTGATTTTCAAATTATCAAGATCACATATCATTGGAAAATTAAATTTTCATAAAGATTCTGTGATTTTTTTTATTTTTATTAAAAAAAACGTTTTTTTTAAATAACTCTAACCTCTATGGAATCATGACCGGCAAAATTAAACAAGTATCATATATTATAAAAATAATATAAAGCATTCATTCATAATATATTTAACATACACCAAAAAAAACCTAGAGTGCCAACTCTCTAAAATATTTCATTAATGCATAGAGAGAAATTTATTTGATCAAATAATTTATGTTATATGCATAATCATGAGTAGGCTCTGATACCAATTATTGGAAAAAACGGATCTGATATCAGAGTTACGGCACAGCGGAAGTTTTAAAATTTTTATGCCGTTTTGAAAAGAATCTCATGATGCATATAACAATAAATTAAATACATGATCAAGCGTATCTTATTTCTCGGATTCCAGAATCACTAGAGCGTTTGACCAACGTGTCTTCTCTACTATTCTCGAGTTCCACATCTCAGAGTGTGTGTGGGCACACGTTCTATGAATCCAAGCGACCGGTAATGCTTTCCAAAGTCTAGATCCCTCCTTCTCAATTCCGATATTCCTCGTTAAGAATTTGATCCAACTTCTTTCTTCAAAACTACAAAACAGGAACCGGTTAACCTCCTATGAAAATTATCACTCGGTTTAACCTTCCTCACAGTTTTGATTCAATGGAATTTTCTCTCTTTTCTTTCTCACAAGATAGCCGAATTTTATGAAGTAGAAGAAACCCAAATTATTTTTTCTTCTCTCCCAAAAAACGTTTTTCTCCTAGAGAAATTACCAAAAATTAGTTTGTCAAGAATTCCTAGCCTTTATATAGAAGTCTAATCCTTTTCAAAATTTAATTCCTACTTGAAAAATAATTAATAATTATTTTTCTGGATAAATTTTGAACCAAAAGATCATACAACTTTAGGGCTAGATTCATTGAACCTAAAAACGTTTTTCCAAGGAGAGAATCTCCTCTAAAAAAATTGGCCACTTTAGGATATATCTAGATTGGTGGTTCAAATTTTAAATCAAGAATCTAGACTAGTGAAAAGATCCTAGTCCTATCTAGATTCAAATTTCTTTTAAACCTATTTGAATTTAAATAAGATTCACTTGTTTGAATTAAATATTTTTCCTCAAACATTAACCATATTTATTAATTTAAATAAATAGAATATTTGAATTCTTTTCTCCTCATAAAAACCGTGCACATCAGGAGAAAAAATTCATCAAATAATCTCTATTATTTAAATCAATTAATAATTTAATGTTAGGAATATATTTGAACAATTTTGAAACAAAATTTTCTTCTCTCAACCTATCTAAAACCATGCACCCTTTTTAGATTAGGAGAAAAAAAATTTTGTTTTCCAAAATTAAATAATTCAAACACAATCTTATTTCCAAAATTCAAGTTAACCAATTACATGTTGACAAATCATATTATTTGTCTACACAAATCCCACATATCCAATCCTTTTCCGGATTACATGTTAGAGAGTACATGTCTTAATAGACATTACAAAATTCCATTTAAATTTACAGATCTCATTAGGAACAAATCCCGAGACGCTATATGGATCTATATGAGCTAATAGAGGGACCCGATGGAAATATGTAAAGAGGCTCCTATAATTATGAAAAATTAATCCCAGATTAATTATTCATCAATTATCAATTTCAAAACTATTCCACTAAAAGTTTGCAGCTGAACTCCTGTTTACATACTGTATTACGAAAGCTCTCTCACGCAGTGCTTCTTCTATGATTTATTCATCGCTTGCTTAATCCCCATATGCTATCCATGATTGAATTAAGGACTTTTTCCGTTTTACCTTTTCAATCATTTTAACTTAAAGTTCCATTATTCTCAATTGAAAGAACCACCAATTGTAAAACTATACAATTGGTAAACCATCAGAGAACACAAAGTAAACCGATGGTCAAGATCTTGTTATACTATCTTTCAATCCCCGAATAATGCTTTTAAGTAGATAACATGTACTATCATTAAGATAGCTATGAATTCCATATCTATGAATCATGATTTCTCTATCCATAAGTCATGCATCCAAAACACAAGTATATTGACCATAAATTAACAGTGTCTCACCTGTAGTGCATTAAAGTACACAAATCATGGATACGAACTCAAGTAATCATTTCAGGATTAAGATTAATACAGGATGATAATCAAAGCTTCATTGATTCTTATAAACGGAATTATTAAACCGAATCAATTAACACTTTAGGTACAGTCCAATGTCATACCTCAATATTGGTATACATTAAAGTTTCCACTCGGAACCAATCCGATGGTCAAGACAAACCATCCCTCCAAGGAAGTAGACAACCTGTACAATCTTATCATGAATAAGATCCCCAAATCTCATTCCATCGATTGCGGACTATTTATTTTGACTGTTATCAAATTACCATGTATTTTATGTATACCCCGTACACATATGGTAATTCAATATATTACCAACAGTCAAGGAGTATTTTATATTTGCTCAATCATACAATCAACAAATGAAAGTAAATAGGACACTACTTATTAAACATGAATAATCTCCTCTTATTAATATCAAAATGTCATATTTATAGAAAATCCCTAACATTGATTTTCTATCCTTAGGGCACATTTAGATCCCAACAGGAATGCATATCGGATTTTCTTAGGGCTTGAAACTATTTAGTCCTTATTGCTCTAAATATTGTGTTTGATTTTTCTAGGGTGATCTTGAACCTTATTCTTGCTCATTCATCCGTAATGACGGTTTTCTGCTGTAGAATTTCCATACTGTTAATTACACTGCAGTACCGCCTCAGTCAAACCTAAAGTCAACCTGATCAAACTTTGACTGGCATAAAATCATAAATTCTTATTCTGCCATTTTTCTCAAAAGGCCTCATGCTTGACTTAGCAAACTATTATTGAGTCTTGTAACTAATTAAACGAGAACTCAAACATATACTGATAATAAATTATGAATTTCATATTGATATTCATAATTTTCATGAAACATTACATAAACACATAATACGGACTTAAATTCCTATATGGAATCACGAGTTCATTCAAAAATTCAGTTATTACAATCTACCATCCTTAAAAAATTTTTGTCCTCGAAAATTCGTATAATACTAGGTGGCTTTTCTTAATATCTACCACAAATCCATAATGGTCTGTTCCCATTTTAATAACTTAATGAGATCAGGTCTCTTATATAGAACCATAATCTTCTTTCATATTCTATCATATCCTCATACTTTCATACTTTCATAACTTTCGTACTATCATACTTTTATACTATCATACTTTCATGCTTACATATTTTCATACTTTTATACTTTCATACTGCATCACATGAACTATCTACATAAAAACTTAGCAAGTATATCATATAACTTGCATATTTAAAAAGCATATCATAAAATACTTCTCTTTAACTTTAGTTGAGGGCTCAGCGAAATATATCACATTTAAAATATTTTTATTTAACTTTAGCTGATGTTGAGGACCCTCTAGTATAATGTTAATCTTGTGCTATTAGAAACCTTTACTTTTCATGATGGCCCCTTTCTTAGAACTTATTCCTCAAGGATTTGGCCCTTTACATAACGTGATGGCCATTTCATAACATAATGGCCCTTACATAACATGATGACCATAACATGATGGTCCTTACATAACATGAGTTGGTTCTAATAAGTATAAGATTAAGCACCATACTTAAAAATAGTTTTCTTTGAATCTTTTCCAAGTTAATCATGGAACACATAAAATAGTATTATTGAAAACATATTACTGTTCGAGTGATGCAGTGAAAGATATCCTCATATCAACTAGCTACTGGTTGGCTAGTAGAAGCTTCTCTCATAATCATAACTCTTAGGAATATCTAAACTTCCTATTATGACATATTTTCTATTACTTAGGGATCATATTCTTACTTCCATCATCTAACTCATAGCCATCATCATAGTCTACTAAATCGTTGTGGGCAACATCCAACATACCCTAGGTCTTATTTAAAACATTCATAAAAAATCTCCTCAGCTTATTGAGGTAAAAGTTTCACAATCATAAAACTTAAATTCCCTAGTGTTAATCCTATTCCTTACAAGGAAAAATTCCTGAATATCACCATATCAAGGTGAGATAATAGGCTATCTGATCTCGAAACCTATTCATTTCCTTATTGCTACTCTAGTAATTATTATTATAACTTAGCTACTACAGTTGCAAGATTAGGCTTGTAATGCCCTGGCCGTCTACGTAGGGCTGACTACGTAAACGTGGACCGTTACTCTACTTATTTAACTTAATTCTTCATTCAAAAAGCTTTAAGCTTACTGAAAATTCCAGAGTAAAATTTTTTTTTTCTTTTCTTACTTTACTTTGAACTTAACTTATCCTCATACATATTCATATGTACTCACTTGAGTACCGAGCTTTCATAATCATATTGAAAGCTATCATATTCAAACCGTGGACCAAACCCAACCTAGTGTGGGTCGGTACGGCACGAGGCAACTTGCTTGCCGTCATGCTTAAAAACTTTTCCTTAACTTATTGTTGAAACAATTTCTTAAAAATAGTTTTCTTCTTGAAAACAATTACTTGCCCATACTATCACTTTATTATAACATAACATAACATAACATATTTTACAAATATATTTTTCAAAATATATTTTACATAACATAATTTCAAAACCCGTGACGGTGTCCATCCCACATTTCACAGTCTGTAGCGCCAACCTCCACAGCCTTGCATCCAGTATTGCCGGTAGGTTGCTAACCTACAGCATGGATGTAAGTAATGAGCTTATGCCCAGTAAGTACAATATTCAATCCGTAAAATATTTTAAGAAAAGAATGCATTGACCGATTATGCTTTCTTATAAATCAATTAAACTTTTATATATTATCTTGATTCTGTTTCCTTACATGTCATGTGTGCACGTACCGTGGTCCATAGCTATGGAGTGACTGGAGGCAGCCAATCTAATCCAACTCAAATCATGAAACAAACTGTTTAACATGGAGTGATTAGGGCAGCCAATCCAATTCAACTCAAACCATAGACTAAACCGTTTAAACCCGCGATCGTGGCAAGTCGGTACGACACAATGACCTTAGCTTGTCTTATTTATAACTTAAAACATGTTCTTACCATGTAGTTTAATATTAGTGAGCATGTTGCATGATGTTACTATATTAAAACATATAACATAATATAATACAAACCTTAACATAAACGCCGTAACATAAATCATCATAACATAATCATCATAACATAAACATCATAACATAACCATCGTAATATAACCATCGTAACATAAACATCATAACATAAACATCATAACATAACATAACATCATAACATAAGCATTATAACGTAAACCATCATAACGTAAGCACCATAACATATAACATATGTAAATCATGTACATCAATACATGATCTCTTAAAAACATATCATGTAAAAATATTTTGCCCATGCTGTAGGCGGAGTTGTACTTACTTGTCGTCCTATGCTCTTGGTTTATCGTCCAACCATGGCACGACAACAGTTCCTATTCTTGTTTCCAAACAGGATGTAAGATAAGAGTCATACACATTCTATCTTATCATAAATCATAATCATTAAATGTTGATGTCCTAACCAACATTTATGAGTAGCCTTAGTTATATTATATGTCCCCTCTATATCATCTTATGATAACTCGCTTGGTTACTTTAGGTAACCCTGGGTACTAAGCCCAATTATACTTGAATAGTATTAAGTTACTAATTTTATTAAGGCCCAACCCACTATCTTGGGTATTCATATGGTTACTATAAGTAACCTAAATTATTTGACCCGATAAAATTAGGTAACCTTCCCGGTTACTATTTGTCCTATAGTTGTTTATCATAGGACTTAGCTTATTTCATTCCTTGGTTGATAATTTTAAACCCTTTTATAAACTGCTTAAAATCGTCTATTAAATCTTTGAAAACAGTTTCTCAAACTTTGGTTATCAGTGCATGTGCAGGAATTTCCTGCTTATGCACTGTTTTTCTGAAAATCCTGTGCTGGAATTTCTGTTTCCTGCACAGTTTTGAGAATCAAATTTTACTTTAAAATATGTTTGGAATTTAATAAAACTTTCTTCATGAAAGTTGTATATCTTGAATAATGCTACAACTTTTGTGTTTTACTCAAAATCCAGTTTTGCCTTTAACCGGTCCATTTTTCTTGTTGAACCTGCCTGGTGGTGCACACTGGGTCTAGCTGAACATGCTCGGGTTTTCACAAAAACAGAGGCCTTTGGAGCCTTATTTTTAAAAACTGTCCATGTTGCCCCCTAGGATTTTCTATTTTCTACAACTTTTTAGTTTTGAGTTTCTTGAAATTCGGCCTCTAAGGGCCTCAAATTACCGTTTCCAGAATACTGCCCAGTCTTGACCCGAGACTGGCAGTTTTGGTTTAAGTTGGTTTTCACGTAAAATTACGGACACACTACCTCAAACGGTCGTAACCATGAGCCTACGTCAAGCATGCAGCGTAATACTAACGTCATCATGATCATACATTCATTCTTAAACCTATGGGAATATATAACAAACATATAATAGGCATACTTGCAAACCCTAATATCCACAAGCATATAATTAAAACATGCATCAAAACATAAACTAGAGACCACCAACCCTAATCAAGCACATACTAGTAAACTTAACTAGAGCATGAACATAATTTGGTGAGCTTATGCTCTTACAATCCAACTTTGAAAATACACTTAAATCTCCAAATCAAAGCTCAAAACTCAATAAAAAGTTAGGGATTTGAGAGGATTACCTCTAACTTTTGGAGACAACTATGTTCTAGCTTGGTCCTCCAAAAATCTGGCCACTACTAGCTTGGTTTTCTCTCTATATTTTTTTTCTTTTCTTTCTCTTTGAGGTTCGACTTTCTTGAGGGGGGAGAGAGAGTGAAAGGAAAATTGGGCATGGTTTTGGTAAGGTCACAAAAGTTGCTCAAAAAAATATGAACCAACTTCATCTATTTATAGGTGAAAAGTATAATTTCTAAAACTGCATATTAGGGTCTAAGAGCAAATATTTGCTCATCACCCCTCCTAGGTGGCCGGCCATAAGGGAGCCTTGGTGGGCAAGTTACTTGCTCATCAAGTCTTGCTTACATCACCCTACTGCATCACCTTGATGACATCACCTTGCTGACATCACTTGCTTACATCACCTTGGTGATATCATCTTGATGACATCACCTTGGTGACATCATCTTGATGACATCACCTTGCCAATAGCTTGCTCTCCAAGCCATAAAGCAACCGGCCATTCTAGTGTGGAAGCCAAGAAAATATCTTTCCAAGCTTATCTCTAACTTAATTCCTTGTTCCAATGTAACTAAGCTTGTAACTAATTTTTGGCCTAGTTGGAGTCTTGGTTAGGAAATTCCATAATTCCATAATTACATACTTATCCATCATTACTTAATTTTCTAAAAATTGCACTTTGGCCCCTACGAACAAAATATTTACAATTTAGTCTTTGAAGGTTGTCGACTATGGTGGAGCCACTTGGCTTCCAAGTCTTGCATAATTATCCACTTAATTCTAAAAATCCATTAATATAATCATGCAGTCTATTTTCTTACTAACTTATATAATATCAATACTGTTTTTTTTTTATCAAAAACAGTATTTCCATACTGGACTACAGTCCAAAATTCATCTGCATAGAATTGGACTGCGTATCGGATTTTCTTAGGACTTGAAACTATTTAGTCCTTATTACTCTAAATATTGTGCTTGATTTTCCTAAGGTGGTTTCATAGCTTATTCTTGCTCATTCGTCCGTAATGACGGTTTTCCGCAGTATAATTTTCATACTGTTAATCACACTGCAGTACTGCCTCAGTGAAACATAAAGTCAACCTGGTCAAACTTTGACCGGCATAAAATCATAAATTCCTATTTTGTCCTTTTTCTCAAAAGGCCTACGCAGACTATTATTGAGTCTCGTAGCTAATTAAACGAGAACTCAAACATATACTGATATTTAACTCAGATTGTGAGCTTTATATTGACATACAAGAGTCAGACTTAGATTTTCCTTGTCTAAAAGGAAATCATAGGTTCATCACAAATTTCGGATTCTTACAAGGCTCTTGCAAAAATTTGGTTCGTTCATACGCACGGCGAACCATCTTCTAATTCTAGTTCTTAATTCCTCATATTTCTAATACCCATTCTTTCATTCATTCGTATCTTCTTGTATTACGTCAAACTTATCATAAACAATATCTTAACTAATTCTAACTAAAGAAAAAATAATTTAACTTACTTGGGCATTTACAGAAACAATGCGAAATAGAGTGAATAATCATATATATAACCCTTCACGCATCAACGGAAGGTTGATGTTGATTATATCCTCACGCATCAACGGGAGGTTGATAATCATATATATAACCCTTCACGCATCAATGGAAGGTCTGAGAATTTTCTTGAACATACATAATCCTTTACGCATCAATGGAAGATTGATGTTGATTATACCCTCACGCATCAATGGGAGGTGGATAATCATCTACATAACCCTTCATGCATCAACGGAAGGTCTGAATGTCTTCCACGATCTGATGGGAGGTTGGTACGACACCTTACTTGTCTTATCTTATAACTTAAAACATGTTCTTACCATGTGGTTTAATATTAGTGAACATGCTTCATGATGTCACTATAACGTAACATATAACATAAGATAATATTAACCACAACACATGGCATATTATAGAATAACATAGCATATTAAAACATGTCATATCACATAAACTATAGCATACATGAAAACATGTCATACTTGAAAATAGTATTTACTATTTTCCATACTGTAGGTAAGGTTTGTAGTTACCTCTTATGTACGTCCTGAGTTTGTTGCTCCTACTGATCGCAACAATAGGTTGACTACCTGTTATAAATAACGACGTAAGATAAGAATCATCTTATCTTACTCTTAACTATAACATTAGATGTTGGCATCCTAATCAACATCCATGAGAAAATCCCTAGTTATATGTCCCCCTTCACACACTCTAATAATATCACGTTCGGTTACTAAGTGTAACCCTAGGGCATATGTCCCAATAATAATCAAACAGTATCCTGTTTGATTACTTAATAAACTTTGGCCTTAAGGCCCAATGGTACTTGGCATCCTATTAGGTTATTACGAGTAACCTTGGATCCAACGTTTTACATATAAAGTTCGTAACTCATTGAGTTACTATAACTTGGTCTACTAAATTTTTAGTAATATTTCCGATTACTATTTATCTTATTTCTATTCTTACTAAATTGGGTTTGATTAACCATTTAAAACTGTTTTAAAATAAAACTATCTAAGTTTTGAAGGTATTTGCTGAAAACAGTCAAATCGTTAGTGCATGTGCAGGAATTTCCTGTGCATGCACTGTTTTGAAATTCCTGAATCTGAGCATATTATTATGATTCAATTTCACTTTGAAATCTGTTTGGATTTTGAAAAAGTTTTCTTCAAGAAAGTTTTAGATATTGAAAAACCCTCCAACTTTTGTGTTTTTTTCAAAACTCAGTTCTGCATTTAACCCATACTTTTTCCTTGTTGAATCTCCCTGGCCGTGCACATAGGTCTGGGTGGTCTAGGCACGGGTTTTTGTAAAAACGAAGGCCTTTGGAGCCTTATTTTTATAAACTATCTACGCTGTCCCCTAGCATTTTCAATTTCCTACAACTTTGTAGTTTTGACTTTCCTCAAATTCGACCTCTAAAGGCCTCAAAATACCATATCCAGATCACTGCTCAGTTTTCACCCGAATTGGCAGTATTGGATTCGGTTCATTCTTACGTAAAATTACACACACACTACCTCAAACAGTTGCAACCGTGAGCCTACATCAAGCATGTAACGTATAATCTAATGTTCTCATGATCATACATTCATTCATAAACATTCAATTATTCCATCATTCTCGTAAACCTGTTGGCTTCCATCATCATGCTTACATCATGCTTACATCATCATGCTTACTTTTCTAAAAATTACACTTTGATCCTTACGGACAAAATATTTACAATTTAGTCCCTGAAGATGGGCGACTATGGTAGAGCCACTTGGCTTCCAATTCTTGCATAATTATCCACTTGATTCTAAAAAATCCATTAATATACTCACGCAGTCCATTTCCTTACTAACTTAAATAATATCAATACTGTTTTTTACTAAAAATAGTATTGTCATACTGGACTACAGTCCAGAATTCATCTGCGTAAAATTGGAATGCATATTGAATTTTCTTAGGGCTTGAAACTATTTAGTCCTTATTGCTCTAAATATTGTGCTTGATTTTTCTATGGTGATCTTGAACCTTATTCTTGCTCATTCATCCGTAATGACGGTTTTCCGCAGTATAATTTTCATACTGTTAATTACACTGCAGTACCGCCTCAGTCAAACCTAAAGTCAACCTGGTCAAACTTTGACGACATAAAATCATAAATTCCTATTCTGCCCCTTTTCTCAAAAGGCCTCATACTTGACTTAAGCAAACTATTATTGAGTCTCATAACTAATTAAACGAGAATTCAAACATATACTGATAATAAATTATGAATTTCATATTGATATTCATAATTTTCATGAAACATTACATAAACACATAATACGGACTTAAATTCTGATATGGAATCACGAGTCCGTTCAAAAATTCGGTTAGTACAAAAGCCGTTGACTCAACATGCATTAGCTCTAATCTACAACAACATAGATACTTTAAGTATTAGAATATGGTCAAAGTTCACCACATGTAAGAAATACATGTCAAATTACCTTTTCTCCAAACCATTAGGAAATTCGATTATTTATGCAAGTAGAATATTTTGAATGTCTTGTAATTGCAATATTACAGCATGTTCTCTATGAATGATCAACAATTAAGCATCAAAATTGTCTAAAGATGAAACATATGATGAAAAGTTAAGGTATGGTATAACATACTCCATATATGGTTGCATATCTGGACAATAGTTTAGGATATACCATTGCAATTTGTCTTGTTCCTTTGGTGTCAAAAAAAAAAAAAAAAGATTGTTTCCTCCCAAACTGTAACGACCCGCCCTTACGTAGGCCGTCACAGTTACTTATCTTACATACTAACTTAACATACTTACTTACTTATGTGGAAATATCATACATATATATTTTTTTCTTTTCTTTTAAAGCCATTTGACTCAAAACCTTACTACTTACATATTTACAATATACATACATACTTATTTAGTAATTACTTTTCAAAACTGTCATAACGTAAAATAACTTATACTTAACTAATATTTACTTATCAAAAGTGTCGTAACATAAAATAACTTTGTATTAAACAAACCATACACATATATATTTCAAAAAGCGTAGCAGTCTCCATTCCCACGTTTCACAGATAGCCCTGCCAAGCCTCACCGCCTTGCATCAAGAATTGCCAGTAGGAAGCTTACCTACAGCATAAACGTAAGTTGTGAGCTTTCGCTCAGCAAGTACAACCTTGAACCCGCAAAAACAAACTTAATAAAGCAATGCATGAGCCAGTTATGCTTTTATTATACTTTCATAGTTTTAGGCCCTCATAAGTGTACGTACCATGGCGCGCAGTCATGGATTGGTTGGGGCGGCCAGCCCAGTCCAACTCAAACCATAAACCAAACCTGACCTAGAGCATGTCGGTACGACACATCATACTTAAAAATCTTTTCTTAAAAACAGTTCTTACTTAAAATGTGATTTTCTTCTTACCATATAAATTATTATTTGTGAACATACTTCATGATGTCACAATAATAAACATACATTATACTTATCACTTAAATGCATGATCTTTAAAAACATGCAAAGTCATAAAACCATTTGCCTATGCTGTAGGCGGAGTTGTACTTACAGGTTACGCTAGGTCCTGGGGTGTAACGACCCGCCTAGCACAGGCCGTTACCATACATACATACATACATAATGGCATTTATACTTACTTACTTAGCATAATCAGCGGAATTTTTTTTTATATAGTACGTACGAACGGAAAGGCGATACACGATCGGTAAGCAATATATAAAACGATGTTCGCAGTTTGGATATTAAATACTGTACATAAATGAAACAAAACGCGTGGCGACAAATTATCCCACTCACTTCATAGTTCACCCTGCCTCGCTCGCCATCTTGTATCAAAAATTGCTGACAGGTTGCTTACCTACAGCATAGACGTAAGACACGTGAGCTTTCGCTCAGCAAGTATAACATAATTATCCGCGACAAGAAAACATACATAACATACTTAACTAATCATAGCATACTCTTCCCTAATCATGCATGAACCAGTTATGCTTCATTATGCTTACATGTTCATTCATAACTTGTCATACTTAACTTGCTTATCTTGCTTATCTTGCTTATGGGCCCCTTACATAAGTGTACGTACCGGGCGCACAACTATGATTTGGTTGGGACGGCCAGTCCATTTCCAACTCAAACCACAGTCCAACCCGACCTGTTAGCGGGTCGGTACGACACAGGCAACTTGCTTGCCATCATACTTGCTTTTCGTTATCTCTTATTTAGAATTTGTGAACATGCTTCGTGATGTCAAACATTCATGAGTTATAATCATATCATGCTTCATAACATAACTTAATGCATCATAGACATATCATACATCATGTCATACTGAAATCATAGCACATAACATCATTGCATCACATCACATAAATATTTTCCTAATATCATACAAATCTAACATACAATCACATCCCATCTATATCATTCATACTTGGGCAAGTATACAACAAGAGCCTATGTTGTAGGCGGAGTTGTACTTACCTTGTCTTCCTATGTCCGATACTGAGCTGTTCCAGATCAGGGCACAATAGCAGATTATCTCCTGCTATTACAAAGGACATAGGGTAAGGATTCTGAAAATCCTATTCTTAAACTGTTGGCAATCAACCAACATTTACATCACTTCCTAGTTATATGTCCCCACAATATTATCTTGAAAATATCGTAAACGGGTTACGATTTGTAACCCCGTAAGTAACCCTCGAATTAAGGGTTGAAATCGAAAGACTTGGTCCTTTATCGGGTTACATTGGATAACCCTTGGGCTTTGGGCCCAAACCAATAACTTGGTTAAAAATCTCTTCTTCATGGTTTTAGGAAAATTAGATTTTTCTTTCAAAAATCCTTGAAATCAAATGAGTAGGTTCTATAAATTGTTAAATGCTGAAAACTGCCATTGGAACAGTTTTAGCAGTCAAAACATTGGGTTTAGTGGGAAAATACAGTTTTTCTGTTTTGTTTTAGAAAATCCTGTGCAGGAATTTCCTGTTTCCTACACAGTTTTTGAAATCTAATTTTATTTAAAAATCCAGATCGAATATGAAAAACTTTTCTTCATGAAAGTTTTTGACCTTGAAAAACCCTAAAACTTTCATGTTTTGGTCAAAACCCAGTTCGGACTTTAACTTACTTATTTACCCTGTTGAAGTCACCTAGCCGTGCATGAAAACTGGACACAGTCAGGCTCGGATTTCCATAAAAACGAAGGCCGTTGGAGTCTTATTTTGAAAAACTGTCAACGTTGTCCACTAGGAAAAATCTTATCTACAACTTTAATGTTTTAGGTTTTACCAGATTCGGACTCTAAGAGCCTCAAATTTAGGTTTCCAGAAAACTGGTCAGCTTAGACCCGAATCTGGCAGTTTCTCTTGTTCAACTTAGTTTTGCGTCCTAATCATGCACACTACCTCAACCGACCACAGCGGGACCTTAATATCAACACACAGTGCTTTTTCTAATGTAAATTTTCTTTAAACACATTTTAGAACACAACCATGCAACCCATTATTCTTTTCTAGAATTCTAGGGTTTGCCTAATTTCCAAAGTTGCATAATTCAACCTACATTAACCATGCAACCTATTTAACCATTCTAGATCAACTTAAATTCAATTAGGGACATATAACCCTATGCAGCAGCTATCATACAAACCACATAAATCAATCAAACATCAAATAAATCATGCAAAAATTAATAAATTCAAACCACCCTTAGATCCTAATCAAGCACATATCTAACTTTCTAAACTAAGGCAATTAATGAAAATTGAGCTTATCTTCATACAATTGACAACTTGACATACATGTAAATTTCAAATTGAAACCAAATTGAAAAGCTTAAGGCTATGGAGAGTTACCTTTCTTGACCCTAAGAATGGTTAGGGTTTGGTCCAAGAATTTTCTCCTTTCCTTGGCTCCTTAGTGAATTCGGCCTCCCCTAGCCTACCCGAAAATTTTGGTGTCTCTTGGTTGAGTTAGCCACTAAATCCGATCACTCCCCCTTGCTCCCAACTAGTTTTCTCTCTTTTTTCCAGCTCACCCACAACCGGCACCCTTGGCCAAAATGGGTCTCCAAAATTTTTCAACTCTTTTCCTTGGTTCCTAGATGAAATCTGAATTTTACCCAATGATTCCCACACTTGGATTTTGGTTTTTGTTCTGTTTTTCTTGGCTGTTCAAGGTCGGTTTTTGGAGCTGAAAATGGGCAGAACTTCACTAAGTTTTCTGATTTTTTTTATAATAAAATCTACCCCTATTTATAGAAGTTTTGGAACTTTTCAAATTTGCAAAATAGTCCTTCAAAAACTGACTTTTTACACAAATGGAGGGTGAGGTGGCCGGCCATTCATGGTCTAGAACCTTCTTAATTTCTTTCCAAATTTTACTTAAATTCATAATGATGTCATAATTAATGGATAAGGTGATGTCATCCACCTTAGGGCTTGTTTGCCTTGTTTCTTGATAAATAGTCTAACTTTGAGCCAAAACAGATATTACAAATACTGTGTTCATTATTACACAGTATTGTATACTGTTTTCCAGTCCAAAATTCATCTGTCTTAAAATGAACTGTACGAAAACTTTTCTTTTTGCTTCGAGCCCTTCGGCCCTTAATAACCTATTTAATATGCTTGATTTTTCTATAGTGGTTTTAAATCAAATTCTAACTATTTTGCTCATAAAAATAGTTTTAGCAGTATATTTCCAATACTGCTTAACATACTTCATTCCCGTCACATAGTTGACTTTACGGGTCAACCTTGACTTTCTTGGTCAACTTTGACCTTCTTGGTCAACTTTGACTTTTTTGGTCAACTTTGACCTTCTTGGTCAAATTTGACTTTCGATAAAATCATAGAATTTTTCTATCTTTTTAACTCAAAAGATCATGTGCTTAGCTAAGCAATCATTTTTGAGTCTTATGGTTTTATAAGAACTCATAAAATTCAATAAAAACCCTAAGCCGGGCTTTTTCATATATACCAACAATGGCACAATTCAAGTTTCTATACATGAAATCAAAACGTTGAAATTTCTAGTTCTTACAATCTACCCCCCTTAAAAATTTTCGTCCTCGAAAATTAGAACAAACTGGGGTAGTTCTTCCTCATCTCATCTTCCAATTCCCAGGTTGCTTCTTCAACCTTGTGGTTTTGCCACAACAATTTTACCAGGGGAATGGTTTTATTTCTTAAGACCTTCTCTTCCCGATCCAAAATTCAAACTGGCTTTTCTTCATAAGTCAAGTCCGTTTGAACCTCCACCGGTTCCTGACTAAGCACATGGGAAGGGTCTGGGATATACTTCTTTAGCATCGATAAATGAAAAACATTATGCATCGAAGCTAATTCCGGCGGTAGGGCAAGCTTATAGGTTACTTTTCCAATTCACTCCAGAATCTCAAATGGTCCTATATACCTCGGACAAAGCTTCCCTTTTTGCCAAACCGTATTACTCCTTTCATAGGAGCAATCTTGATGAAAACAGCATCGCCAACTTGGAATTCTAAAGGCCTCCTACGTTTATCGGCATAGCTTTTCTGTCTGCTAAAAGCTATGTCAAGTCTTTGCTTGATCTTCTTGATATCCTCGGAGGTCTTTTTGATAAAGTCCGTGGTTTGAAGCTGTTTATGTCCAACTTCCTGCCAATGAATCGGAGATCGACACTTCCTCCATATAGTGCTTCAAATGGAGCCATACCAATCGAAGCATGATAACTGTTGTTGTAAGAGAATTTGATCAATGGCAGCTTCTGATCCCAATTTCCTTTGAAATCCAGCACACATGACCTCAGCATGTCTTCCAGCCTCTGGATGGTCCGTTCTGATTGACCGTCAGTTTGGGGGTGAAATGCCGTACTGAACTTCAATTTCGACCCCATGGCGTTGTGAACACTAATCCAAAATCGAGAGGTGAAATGTCCATCACGATCCGAGATGATCGATTTTGGCACTCCATGAAACCTGACGATCTGGGATAGGAAAATTTCGGCCAATTTCTCCACTGAAAAGGTAGCCTTAATTGCGATGAAGTGGGCTGATTTGGTTAATCTATCCACGATAACCCAAATCATGTCATTCCCACATGACGTCCTGGGTAGTCCTACTATGAAATCCATAGTAATTTGCTCCCATTTCCATTCAGGAAGCTCTATTTTCTGCAATTCTCCACCAGGATGTCGATGTTCCGCCTTAACTTTCTGACAAGTTAAGCATTTCGACATGAATTCTGCAACCTCATTCTTCATATTTGGCCACCAATAGTTCTCTCGGAGGTCCTTGTACATCTTGGAAGCTCCTGAATGTACTGAGTATGGTGTCATATGTGCTTCCGACAAAATCTGATCCTTTAAAGCTTCGAAGTCGGGAACACAAATCCTTTCCTTGAAATAGATAACACCATCTGCAGAGGTCCTAAACTCATTGCTCTTTTTGCCAAAAAGCTGCGTTTTTAGCAAAAGGGATCCTTTTCCTGATGTGACTTAATGGATTCCATCAATTCGGATCGAATAGTCAGAGATGACAATTTCCCCGTAATCATCTCCAGGTTGAACTCATAAATTTCCCTCTGTAGTGGCTTAGGAAACGCTTCGATAGATATCAGCATGCCTACAGATTTCCTACTTAGAGCGTCTGCTACTTTATTCACCTTGCCAGGGTGGTAAAGGATCTCGCAGTCATAATCCTTTACGAGCTCCAGCCATCTACGCTGTCTCATGTTGAGCTCATTCTGAGTGAATATGTACTTAAGGCTCTGATGATCGGTGTAGATTTCGCATTTGTTTCCGTACAAATAGTGTCTCCAAATCTTGAGCACGAAAACTACCGCCGTGAGCTCCAAATCATGAGTTGGATAATTCCTTTCGTGAATCTTAATTGACGAGATGCGTAGGCTACTACCTTCCCGTTCTGCATCAAGACAGCTCCTAATCCGCTTTTCGAAGCGTCACTGTAGATCACGAAATTTCCTGCATCTACATTAGGAATTATCAACACCGGTGCACTTGTCAGCTTTCTCTTGAGTTCTTGGAAATTCTCCTCACATTCTGGGTCTATTCAAAATTCTGTCCTTTTCTAGTAAGAGTGGTGAGAGGTGCAGCAATCTTGGAAAATCCCTCGACAAATCGTCTGTAATATCCAGCTAATCCAAGAAAGCTCCTTATTTCCGTAACATTCTTAGGCGCTGGCCATGTACTGACCGCCTCCACCTTAGCAGGATCTACGGAAATTCCTTTCTTTAACACCACGTGACCCAAGAAATGAACTTTCTCCAACCAAAATTCACATTTTGTGAATTTGGCATACAGCTGATTCCGTCTCAACTTTTCCATCACCAACCTAAGGTGATGCTCATGTTCCTCCTTGGACCTTGAATAAATTAAAATATCATCAATAAAAGACGATAACGAACTTATCCAAATATTCCTTGAATACTCAGTTCATCAGGTCCATAAATGCAGCTGGGCATTGGTTAGTCCAAAGGGCATAACCAAAAATTCATAATGCCCATAATGTGTTCGGAAAGCTGTCTTGGAGATATCTGATCCCTTAATCCTAAGCTGATGATCGCCTGAACGTAAGTCGACCTTCGAAATACTACCGCTCTCTGAGTTGATCGAGAGATCATCAATCCTCGAAAGGGGATACTTGTTCTTGATCGTAATCTTGTTTAGCTCACGGTAGTCAATACACATGCGCAAAGATCCATCTTTCTTCTTGACGAAAA
>CM046372.1:13418317-13444506 GCA_025413025.1 Ficus hispida
GAATCCAAGCGACCGGTAATGCTTTCCAAAGTCTAGATCCCTCCTTCTCAATTCCGATATTCCTCGTTAAGAATTTGATCCAACTTCTTTCTTCAAAACTACAAAACAGGAACCGGTTAACCTCTATGAAAATTATCACTCGGTTTAACCTTCCTCACAGTTTTGATTTAATGGAATTTTCTTCTTTTCTTTCTCACAAGATAGCCGAATTTTATGAAGTAGAAGAAACCCAAATTATTTTTTCTTCTCTCCCAAAAACGTTTTTCTCCTAGAGAAATTACCAAAAATTAGTTTGTCAAGAATTCCTAGCCTTTATATAGAAGTCTAATCCTTTTCAAAAATTTAATTCCTACTTGAAAAATAATTAATAATTATTTTTCTGGATAAATTTTGAACCAAAAGATCATACAACTTTAGGGCTAGATTCATTGAACCTAAAAACGTTTTTCCAAGGAGAGAATCTCCTCTAAAAATTGGCCACTTTAGGATAAATCTAGATTGGTGGTTCAAATTTTAAATCAAGAATCTAGACTAGTGAAAAGATCCTAGTCCTATCTAGATTCAAATTTCTTTTAAACCTTTTGAATTTAAATAAGATTCACTTGTTTGAATTAAATATTTTTCCTCAAACATCAACCATATTTATTAATTTAAATAAATAGAATATTTGAATTCTTTTCTCCTCATAAAACCGTGCACATCAGGAGAAAAAATTCATCAATAATCTCTATTATTTAAATCAATTAATAATTTAATGTTAGGAATATATTTGAACAATTTTGAAACAAAATTTTCTTCTCTCAACCTATCTAAAACCATGCACCCTTTTTAGATTAGGAGAAAAAATTTTGTTTTCCAAAATTAAATAATTCAAACACAATCTTATTTCCAAAATTCAAGTTAACCAATTACATGTTGACAAATCATATTATTTGTCTACACAAATCCACATGTCCAATCCTTTTCCGGATTACATGTTAGAGAGTACATGTCTTAATAGACATTACAAAATTCCATTTAAATTTACCGATCTCATTAGGAACAAATCCCGAGACGCTATATGGAACTATATGAGCTAATAGAGGGACCCGATGGAAATATGTAAAGAGGCTCCTATAATTATGAAAAATTAATCCCAGATTAATTATTCATCAATTATCAATTTCAAAACTATTCCACTAAAAGTTTGAGCTGAACTCCTGTTTACATACTGTATTACGAAAGCTCTCTCACGCAGTACTTCTTCTATGATTTATTCATCGCTTGCTTAATCCCCATATGTATCCATGATTGAATTAAGGACTTTTTCCGTTTTACCTTTTCAATCATTTTAACTTAAAGTTCCATTATTCTCATTGAAAGAACCACCAATTGTAAAACTATACAATTGGTAAACCATCAGAGAACACAAAGTAAACCGATGGTCAAGATCTTGTTATACTATCTTTCAATCCCGAATAATGCTTTTAAGTAGATAACATGTACTATCATTAAGATAGCTATGAATTCCATATCTATGAATCATGATTTCTCTATCCATAAGTCATGCATCCAAAACACAAGTATATTGACCATAAATTAACAGTGTCTCACCTGTAGTGCATTAAAGTACACAAATCATGGATACGAACTCAAGTAATCATTTCAGGATTAAGATTAATACAGGATGATAATCAAAGCTTCATTGATTCTTATAAACGGAATTATTAAACCGAATCAATTAACACTTTAGGTACAGTCCAATGTCATACCTCAATATTGGTATACATTAAAGTTTCCACTCGGAACCAATCCGATGGTCAAGACAAACCATCCCTCCAAGGAAGTAGACAACCTGTACAATCTTATCATGAATAAGATCCCAAATCTCATTCCATCGATTGCGGACTATTTATTTTGACTGTTATCAATTACCATGTATTTTATGTATACCCCGTACACATATGGTAATTCAATATATTACCAACAGTCAAGGAGTATTTTATATTTGCTCAATCATACAATCAACAAATGAAAGTAAATAGGACACTACTTATTAAACATGAATAATCTCCTCTTATTAATATCAAAATGTCATATTTATAGAAAATCCCTAACATTGATTTTCTATCCTTAGGGCACATTTAGATCCCAACAGGAATGCATATCGGATTTTCTTAGGGCTTGAAACTATTTAGTCCTTATTGCTCTAAATATTGTGTTTGATTTTTCTAGGGTGATCTTGAACCTTATTCTTGCTCATTCATCCGTAATGACGGTTTTCTGCTGTAGAATTTCCATACTGTTAATTACACTGCAGTACCGCCTCAGTCAAACCTAAAGTCAACCTGATCAAACTTTGACTGGCATAAAATCATAAATTCTTATTCTGCCATTTTTCTCAAAAGGCCTCATGCTTGACTTAGCAAACTATTATTGAGTCTTGTAACTAATTAAACGAGAACTCAAACATATACTGATAATAAATTATGAATTTATATTGATATTCATAATTTTCATGAAACATTACATAAACACATAATACGGACTTAAATTCCTATATGGAATCACGAGTTCATTCAAAATTCAGTTATTACAATCTACCATCCTTAAAAAATTTTTGTCCTCGAAAATTCGTATAATACTAGGTGGCTTTTCTTAATATCTACCACAAATCCATAATGGTCTGTTCCCATTTTAATAACTTAATGAGATCAGGTCTCTTATATAGAACCATAATCTTCTTTCATATTCTATCATATCCTCATACTTTCATACTTTCATAACTTTCGTACTATCATACTTTTATACTATCATACTTTCATGCTTACATATTTTCATACTTTTATACTTTCATACTGCATCACATGAACTATCTACATAAAACTTAGCAAGTATATCATATAACTTGCATATTTAAAAAGCATATCATAAAATACTTCTCTTTAACTTTAGTTGAGGGCTCAGCGAAATATATCACATTTAAAATATTTTTATTTAACTTTAGCTGATGTTGAGGACCCTCTAGTATAATGTTAATCTTGTGCTATTAGAAACCTTTACTTTTCATGATGGCCCCTTTCTTAGAACTTATTCCTCAAGGATTTGGCCCTTTACATAACGTGATGGCCATTTCATAACATAATGGCCCTTACATAACATGATGACCATAACATGATGGTCCTTACATAACATGAGTTGGTTCTAATAAGTATAAGATTAAGCACCATACTTAAAAATAGTTTTCTTTGAATCTTTTCCAAGTTAATCATGGAACACATAAAATAGTATTATTGAAAACATATTACTGTTCGAGTGATGCAGTGAAAGATATCCTCATATCAACTAGCTACTGGTTGGCTAGTAGAAGCTTCTCTCATAATCATAACTCTTAGGAATATCTAAACTTCCTATTATGGCATATTTTCTATTACTTAGGGATCATATTCTTACTTCCATCATCTAACTCATAGCCATCATCATAGTCTACTAAATCGTTGTGGGCAACATCCAACATACCCAAGGTCTTATTTAAAACATTCATAAAAAATCTCCTCAGCTTATTGAGGTAAAAGTTTCACAATCATAAAACTTAAATTCCCTAGTGTTAATCCTATTCCTTACAAGGAAAAATTCCTGAATATCACCATATCAAGGTGAGATAATAGGCTATCTGATCTCGAAACCTATTCATTTCCTTATTGCTACTCTAGTAATTATTATTATAACTTAGCTACTACAGTTGCAAGATTAGGCTTGTAATGCCCTGGCCGTCTACGTAGGGCTGACTACGTAAACGTGGACCGTTACTCTACTTATTTAACTTAATTCTTCATTCAAAAAGCTTTAAGCTTACTGAAAATTCCAGAGTAAAATTTTTTTTTTCTTTTCTTACTTTACTTTGAACTTAACTTATCCTCATACATATTCATATGTACTCACTTGAGTACCGAGCTTTCATAATCATATTGAAAGCTATCATATTCAAACCGTGGACCAAACCCAACCTAGTGTGGGTCGGTACGGCACGAGGCAACTTGCTTGCCGTCATGCTTAAAAACTTTTCCTTAACTTATTGTTGAAACAATTTCTTAAAAATAGTTTTCTTCTTGAAAACAATTACTTGCCCATACTATCACTTTATTATAACATAACATAACATAACATATTTTACAAATATATTTTTCAAAATATATTTTACATAACATAATTTCAAAACCCGTGACGGTGTCCATCCCACATTTCACAGTCTGTAGCGCCAACCTCCACAGCCTTGCATCCAGTATTGCCGGTAGGTTGCTAACCTACAGCATGGATGTAAGTAATGAGCTTATGCCCAGTAAGTACAATATTCAATCCGTAAAATATTTTAAGAAAAGAATGCATTGACCGATTATGCTTTCTTATAAATCAATTAAACTTTTATATATTATCTTGATTCTGTTTCCTTACATGTCATGTGTGCACGTACCGTGGTCCATAGCTATGGAGTGACTGGAGGCAGCCAATCTAATCCAACTCAAATCATGAAACAAACTGTTTAACATGGAGTGATTAGGGCAGCCAATCCAATTCAACTCAAACCATAGACTAAACCGTTTAAACCCGCGATCGTGGCAAGTCGGTACGACACAATGACCTTAGCTTGTCTTATTTATAACTTAAAACATGTTCTTACCATGTAGTTTAATATTAGTGAGCATGTTGCATGATGTTACTATATTAAAACATATAACATAATATAATACAAACCTTAACATAAACGCCGTAACATAAATCATCATAACATAATCATCATAACATAAACATCATAACATAACCATCGTAATATAACCATCGTAACATAAACATCATAACATAAACATCATAACATAACATAACATCATAACATAAGCATTATAACGTAAACCATCATAACGTAAGCACCATAACATATAACATATGTAAATCATGTACATCAATACATGATCTCTTAAAAACATATCATGTAAAAATATTTTGCCCATGCTGTAGGCGGAGTTGTACTTACTTGTCGTCCTATGCTCTTGGTTTATCGTCCAACCATGGCACGACAACAGTTCCTATTCTTGTTTCCAAACAGGATGTAAGATAAGAGTCATACACATTCTATCTTATCATAAATCATAATCATTAAATGTTGATGTCCTAACCAACATTTATGAGTAGCCTTAGTTATATTATATGTCCCCTCTATATCATCTTATGATAACTCGCTTGGTTACTTTAGGTAACCCTGGGTACTAAGCCCAATTATACTTGAATAGTATTAAGTTACTAATTTTATTAAGGCCCAACCCACTATCTTGGGTATTCATATGGTTACTATAAGTAACCTAAATTATTTGACCCGATAAAATTAGGTAACCTTCCCGGTTACTATTTGTCCTATAGTTGTTTATCATAGGACTTAGCTTATTTCATTCCTTGGTTGATAATTTTAAACCCTTTTATAAACTGCTTAAAATCGTCTATTAAATCTTTGAAAACAGTTTCTCAAACTTTGGTTATCAGTGCATGTGCAGGAATTTCCTGCTTATGCACTGTTTTTCTGAAAATCCTGTGCTGGAATTTCTGTTTCCTGCACAGTTTTGAGAATCAAATTTTACTTTAAAATATGTTTGGAATTTAATAAAACTTTCTTCATGAAAGTTGTATATCTTGAATAATGCTACAACTTTTGTGTTTTACTCAAAATCCAGTTTTGCCTTTAACCGGTCCATTTTTCTTGTTGAACCTGCCTGGTGGTGCACACTGGGTCTAGCTGAACATGCTCGGGTTTTCACAAAAACAGAGGCCTTTGGAGCCTTATTTTTAAAAACTGTCCATGTTGCCCCCTAGGATTTTCTATTTTCTACAACTTTTTAGTTTTGAGTTTCTTGAAATTCGGCCTCTAAGGGCCTCAAATTACCGTTTCCAGAATACTGCCCAGTCTTGACCCGAGACTGGCAGTTTTGGTTTAAGTTGGTTTTCACGTAAAATTACGGACACACTACCTCAAACGGTCGTAACCATGAGCCTACGTCAAGCATGCAGCGTAATACTAACGTCATCATGATCATACATTCATTCTTAAACCTATGGGAATATATAACAAACATATAATAGGCATACTTGCAAACCCTAATATCCACAAGCATATAATTAAAACATGCATCAAAACATAAACTAGAGACCACCAACCCTAATCAAGCACATACTAGTAAACTTAACTAGAGCATGAACATAATTTGGTGAGCTTATGCTCTTACAATCCAACTTTGAAAATACACTTAAATCTCCAAATCAAAGCTCAAAACTCAATAAAAAGTTAGGGATTTGAGAGGATTACCTCTAACTTTTGGAGACAACTATGTTCTAGCTTGGTCCTCCAAAAATCTGGCCACTACTAGCTTGGTTTTCTCTCTATATTTTTTTCTTTTCTTTCTCTTTGAGGTTCGACTTTCTTGAGGGGGAGAGAGAGTGAAAGGAAAATTGGGCATGGTTTTGGTAAGGTCACAAAAGTTGCTCAAAAAAATATGAACCAACTTCATCTATTTATAGGTGAAAAGTATAATTTCTAAAACTGCATATTAGGGTCTAAGAGCAAAATATTTGCTCATCACCCCTCCTAGGTGGCCGGCCATAAGGGAGCCTTGGTGGGCAAGTTACTTGCTCATCAAGTCTTGCTTACATCACCCTACTGCATCACCTTGATGACATCACCTTGCTGACATCACTTGCTTACATCACCTTGGTGATATCATCTTGATGACATCACCTTGGTGACATCATCTTGATGACATCACCTTGCCAATAGCTTGCTCTCCAAGCCATAAAGCAACCGGCCATTCTAGTGTGGAAGCCAAGAAAATATCTTTCCAAGCTTATCTCTAACTTAATTCCTTGTTCCAATGTAACTAAGCTTGTAACTAATTTTTGGCCTAGTTGGAGTCTTGGTTAGGAAATTCCATAATTCCATAATTACATACTTATCCATCATTACTTAATTTTCTAAAAATTGCACTTTGGCCCCTACGAACAAAATATTTACAATTTAGTCTTTGAAGGTTGTCGACTATGGTGGAGCCACTTGGCTTCCAAGTCTTGCATAATTATCCACTTAATTCTAAAAATCCATTAATATAATCATGCAGTCTATTTTCTTACTAACTTATATAATATCAATACTGTTTTTTTTTATCAAAAACAGTATTTCCATACTGGACTACAGTCCAAAATTCATCTGCATAGAATTGGACTGCGTATCGGATTTTCTTAGGACTTGAAACTATTTAGTCCTTATTACTCTAAATATTGTGCTTGATTTTCCTAAGGTGGTTTCATAGCTTATTCTTGCTCATTCGTCCGTAATGACGGTTTTCCGCAGTATAATTTTCATACTGTTAATCACACTGCAGTACTGCCTCAGTGAAACATAAAGTCAACCTGGTCAAACTTTGACCGGCATAAAATCATAAATTCCTATTTTGTCCTTTTTCTCAAAAGGCCTACGCAGACTATTATTGAGTCTCGTAGCTAATTAAACGAGAACTCAAACATATACTGATATTTAACTCAGATTGTGAGCTTTATATTGACATACAAGAGTCAGACTTAGATTTTCCTTGTCTAAAAGGAAATCATAGGTTCATCACAAATTTCGGATTCTTACAAGGCTCTTGCAAAAATTTGGTTCGTTCATACGCACGGCGAACCATCTTCTAATTCTAGTTCTTAATTCCTCATATTTCTAATACCCATTCTTTCATTCATTCGTATCTTCTTGTATTACGTCAAACTTATCATAAACAATATCTTAACTAATTCTAACTAAAGAAAAAAATAATTTAACTTACTTGGGCATTTACAGAAACAATGCGAAATAGAGTGAATAATCATATATATAACCCTTCACGCATCAACGGAAGGTTGATGTTGATTATATCCTCACGCATCAACGGGAGGTTGATAATCATATATATAACCCTTCACGCATCAATGGAAGGTCTGAGAATTTTCTTGAACATACATAATCCTTTACGCATCAATGGAAGATTGATGTTGATTATACCCTCACGCATCAATGGGAGGTGGATAATCATCTACATAACCCTTCATGCATCAACGGAAGGTCTGAATGTCTTCCACGATCTGATGGGAGGTTGGTACGACACCTTACTTGTCTTATCTTATAACTTAAAACATGTTCTTACCATGTGGTTTAATATTAGTGAACATGCTTCATGATGTCACTATAACGTAACATATAACATAAGATAATATTAACCACAACACATGGCATATTATAGAATAACATAGCATATTAAAACATGTCATATCACATAAACTATAGCATACATGAAAACATGTCATACTTGAAAATAGTATTTACTATTTTCCATACTGTAGGTAAGGTTTGTAGTTACCTCTTATGTACGTCCTGAGTTTGTTGCTCCTACTGATCGCAACAATAGGTTGACTACCTGTTATAAATAACGACGTAAGATAAGAATCATCTTATCTTACTCTTAACTATAACATTAGATGTTGGCATCCTAATCAACATCCATGAGAAAATCCCTAGTTATATGTCCCCCTTCACACACTCTAATAATATCACGTTCGGTTACTAAGTGTAACCCTAGGGCATATGTCCCAATAATAATCAAACAGTATCCTGTTTGATTACTTAATAAACTTTGGCCTTAAGGCCCAATGGTACTTGGCATCCTATTAGGTTATTACGAGTAACCTTGGATCCAACGTTTTACATATAAAGTTCGTAACTCATTGAGTTACTATAACTTGGTCTACTAAATTTTTAGTAATATTTCCGATTACTATTTATCTTATTTCTATTCTTACTAAATTGGGTTTGATTAACCATTTAAAACTGTTTTAAAATAAAACTATCTAAGTTTTGAAGGTATTTGCTGAAAACAGTCAAATCGTTAGTGCATGTGCAGGAATTTCCTGTGCATGCACTGTTTTGAAATTCCTGAATCTGAGCATATTATTATGATTCAATTTCACTTTGAAATCTGTTTGGATTTTGAAAAAGTTTTCTTCAAGAAAGTTTTAGATATTGAAAAACCCTCCAACTTTTGTGTTTTTTTCAAAACTCAGTTCTGCATTTAACCCATACTTTTTCCTTGTTGAATCTCCCTGGCCGTGCACATAGGTCTGGGTGGTCTAGGCACGGGTTTTTGTAAAAACGAAGGCCTTTGGAGCCTTATTTTTATAAACTATCTATGCTGTCCCCTAGCATTTTCAATTTCCTACAACTTTGTAGTTTTGACTTTCCTCAAATTCGACCTCTAAAGGCCTCAAAATACCATATCCAGATCACTGCTCAGTTTTCACCCGAATTGGCAGTATTGGATTCGGTTCATTCTTACGTAAAATTACACACACACTACCTCAAACAGTTGCAACCGTGAGCCTACATCAAGCATGTAACGTATAATCTAATGTTCTCATGATCATACATTCATTCATAAACATTCAATTATTCCATCATTCTCGTAAACCTGTTGGCTTCCATCATCATGCTTACATCATGCTTACATCATCATGCTTACTTTTCTAAAAATTACACTTTGATCCTTACGGACAAAATATTTACAATTTAGTCCCTGAAGATGGGCGACTATGGTAGAGCCACTTGGCTTCCAATTCTTGCATAATTATCCACTTGATTCTAAAAAATCCATTAATATACTCACGCAGTCCATTTCCTTACTAACTTAAATAATATCAATACTGTTTTTTACTAAAAATAGTATTGTCATACTGGACTACAGTCCAGAATTCATCTGCGTAAAATTGGAATGCATATTGAATTTTCTTAGGGCTTGAAACTATTTAGTCCTTATTGCTCTAAATATTGTGCTTGATTTTTCTATGGTGATCTTGAACCTTATTCTTGCTCATTCATCCGTAATGACGGTTTTCCGCAGTATAATTTTCATACTGTTAATTACACTGCAGTACCGCCTCAGTCAAACCTAAAGTCAACCTGGTCAAACTTTGACGACATAAAATCATAAATTCCTATTCTGCCCCTTTTCTCAAAAGGCCTCATACTTGACTTAAGCAAACTATTATTGAGTCTCATAACTAATTAAACGAGAATTCAAACATATACTGATAATAAATTATGAATTTCATATTGATATTCATAATTTTCATGAAACATTACATAAACACATAATACGGACTTAAATTCTGATATGGAATCACGAGTCCGTTCAAAAATTCGGTTAGTACAAAAGCCGTTGACTCAACATGCATTAGCTCTAATCTACAACAACATAGATACTTTAAGTATTAGAATATGGTCAAAGTTCACCACATGTAAGAAATACATGTCAAATTACCTTTTCTCCAAACCATTAGGAAATTCGATTATTTATGCAAGTAGAATATTTTGAATGTCTTGTAATTGCAATATTACAGCATGTTCTCTATGAATGATCAACAATTAAGCATCAAAATTGTCTAAAGATGAAACATATGATGAAAAGTTAAGGTATGGTATAACATACTCCATATATGGTTGCATATCTGGACAATAGTTTAGGATATACCATTGCAATTTGTCTTGTTCCTTTGGTGTCAAAAAAAAAAAAAAAAGATTGTTTCCTCCCAAACTGTAACGACCCGCCCTTACGTAGGCCGTCACAGTTACTTATCTTACATACTAACTTAACATACTTACTTACTTATGTGGAAATATCATACATATATATTTTTTTCTTTTCTTTTAAAGCCATTTGACTCAAAACCTTACTACTAACATATTTACAATATACATACATACTTATTTAGTAATTACTTTTCAAAACTGTCATAACGTAAAATAACTTATACTTAACTAATATTTACTTATCAAAAGTGTCGTAACATAAAATAACTTTGTATTAAACAAACCATACACATATATATTTCAAAAAGCGTAGCAGTCTCCATTCCCACGTTTCACAGATAGCCCTGCCAAGCCTCACCGCCTTGCATCAAGAATTGCCAGTAGGAAGCTTACCTACAGCATAAACGTAAGTTGTGAGCTTTCGCTCAGCAAGTACAACCTTGAACCCGCAAAAACAAACTTAATAAAGCAATGCATGAGCCAGTTATGCTTTTATTATACTTTCATAGTTTTAGGCCCTCATAAGTGTACGTACCATGGCGCGCAGTCATGGATTGGTTGGGGCGGCCAGCCCAGTCCAACTCAAACCATAAACCAAACCTGACCTAGAGCATGTCGGTACGACACATCATACTTAAAAATCTTTTCTTAAAAACAGTTCTTACTTAAAATGTGATTTTCTTCTTACCATATAAATTATTATTTGTGAACATACTTCATGATGTCACAATAATAAACATACATTATACTTATCACTTAAATGCATGATCTTTAAAAACATGCAAAGTCATAAAACCATTTGCCTATGCTGTAGGCGGAGTTGTACTTACAGGTTACGCTAGGTCCTGGGGTGTAACGACCCGCCTAGCACAGGCCGTTACCATACATACATACATACATAATGGCATTTATACTTACTTACTTAGCATAATCAGCGGAATTTTTTTTTATATAGTACGTACGAACGGAAAGGCGATACACGATCGGTAAGCAATATATAAAACGATGTTCGCAGTTTGGATATTAAATACTGTACATAAATGAAACAAAACGCGTGGCGGCAAATTATCCCACTCACTTCATAGTTCACCCTGCCTCGCTCGCCATCTTGTATCAAAAATTGCTGACAGGTTGCTTACCTACAGCATAGACGTAAGACACGTGAGCTTTCGCTCAGCAAGTATAACATAATTATCCGCGACAAGAAAACATACATAACATACTTAACTAATCATAGCATACTCTTCCCTAATCATGCATGAACCAGTTATGCTTCATTATGCTTACATGTTCATTCATAACTTGTCATACTTAACTTGCTTATCTTGCTTATCTTGCTTATGGGCCCCTTACATAAGTGTACGTACCGGGCGCGCAACTATGATTTGGTTGGGACGGCCAGTCCATTTCCAACTCAAACCACAGTCCAACCCGACCTGTGAGCGGGTCGGTACGACACAGGCAACTTGCTTGCCATCATACTTGCTTTTCGTTATCTCTTATTTAGAATTTGTGAACATGCTTCGTGATGTCAAACATTCATGAGTTATAATCATATCATGCTTCATAACATAACTTAATGCATCATAGACATATCATACATCATGTCATACTGAAATCATAGCACATAACATCATTGCATCACATCACATAAATATTTTCCTAATATCATACAAATCTAACATACAATCACATCCCATCTATATCATTCATACTTGGGCAAGTATACAACAAGAGCCTATGTTGTAGGCGGAGTTGTACTTACCTTGTCTTCCTATGTCCGATACTGAGCTGTTCCAGATCAGGGCGCAATAGCAGATTATCTCCTGCTATTACAAAGGACATAGGGTAAGGATTCTGAAAATCCTATTCTTAAACTGTTGGCAATCAACCAACATTTACATCACTTCCTAGTTATATGTCCCCACAATATTATCTTGAAAATATCGTAAACGGGTTACGATTTGTAACCCCGTAAGTAACCCTCGAATTAAGGGTTGAAATCGAAAGACTTGGTCCTTTATCGGGTTACATTGGATAACCCTTGGGCTTTGGGCCCAAACCAATAACTTGGTTAAAAATCTCTTCTTCATGGTTTTAGGAAAATTAGATTTTTCTTTCAAAAATCCTTGAAATCAAATGAGTAGGTTCTATAAATTGTTAAATGCTGAAAACTGCCATTGGAACAGTTTTAGCAGTCAAAACATTGGGTTTAGTGGGAAAATACAGTTTTTCTGTTTTGTTTTAGAAAATCCTGTGCAGGAATTTCCTGTTTCCTACACAGTTTTTGAAATCTAATTTTTATTTAAAAATCCAGATCGAATATGAAAAACTTTTCTTCATGAAAGTTTTTGACCTTGAAAAACCCTAAAACTTTCATGTTTTGGTCAAAACCCAGTTCGGACTTTAACTTACTTATTTACCCTGTTGAAGTCACCTAGCCGTGCATGAAAACTGGGCACAGTCAGGCTCGGATTTCCATAAAAACGAAGGCCGTTGGAGTCTTATTTTGAAAAACTGTCAACGTTGTCCACTAGGAAAAATCTTATCTACAACTTTAATGTTTTAGGTTTTACCAGATTCGGACTCTAAGAGCCTCAAATTTAGGTTTCCAGAAAACTGGTCAGCTTAGACCCGAATCTGGCAGTTTCTCTTGTTCAACTTAGTTTTGCGTCCTAATCATGCACACTACCTCAACCGACCACAGCGGGACCTTAATATCAACACACAGTGCTTTTTCTAATGTAAATTTTCTTTAAACACATTTTAGAACACAGCCATGCAACCCATTATTCTTTTCTAGAATTCTAGGGTTTGCCTAATTTCCAAAGTTGCATAATTCAACCTACATTAACCATGCAACCTATTTAACCATTCTAGATCAACTTAAATTCAATTAGGGGACATATAACCCTATGCAGCAGCTATCATACAAACCACATAAATCAATCAAACATCAAATAAATCATGCAAAAATTAATAAATTCAAACCACCCTTAGATCCTAATCAAGCACATATCTAACTTTCTAAACTAAGGCAATTAATGAAAATTGAGCTTATCTTCATACAATTGACAACTTGACATACATGTAAATTTCAAATTGAAACCAAATTGAAAAGCTTAAGGCTATGGGAGAGTTACCTTTCTTGACCCTAAGAATGGTTAGGGTTTGGTCCAAGAATTTTCTCCTTTCCTTGGCTCCTTAGTGAATTCGGCCTCCCCTAGCCTACCCGAAAATTTTGGTGTCTCTTGGTTGAGTTAGCCACTAAATCCGATCACTCCCCCTTGCTCCCAACTAGTTTTCTCTCTTTTTTCCAGCTCACCCACAACCGGCACCCTTGGCCAAAATGGGTCTCCAAAATTTTTCAACTCTTTTTCCTTGGTTCCTAGATGAAATCTGAATTTTACCCAATGATTCCCACACTTGGATTTTGGTTTTTGTTCTGTTTTTCTTGGCTGTTCAAGGTCGGTTTTTGGAGCTGAAAATGGGCAGAACTTCACTAAGTTTTCTGATTTTTTTTATAATAAAATCTACCCCTATTTATAGAAGTTTTGGAACTTTTCAAATTTACAAAATAGTCCTTCAAAAACTGACTTTTTACACAAATGGAGGGTGAGGTGGCCGGCCATTCATGGTCTAGAACCTTCTTAATTTCTTTCCAAATTTTACTTAAATTCATAATGATGTCATAATTAATGGATAAGGTGATGTCATCCACCTTAGGGCTTGTTTGCCTTGTTTCTTGATAAATAGTCTAACTTTGAGCCAAAACAGATATTACAAATACTGTGTTCATTATTACACAGTATTGTATACTGTTTTCCAGTCCAAAATTCATCTGTCTTAAAATGAACTGTACGAAAACTTTTCTTTTTGCTTCGAGCCCTTCGGCCCTTAATAACCTATTTAATATGCTTGATTTTTCTATAGTGGTTTTAAATCAAATTCTAACTATTTTGCTCATAAAAATAGTTTTAGCAGTATATTTCCAATACTGCTTAACATACTTCATTCCCGTCACATAGTTGACTTTACGGGTCAACCTTGACTTTCTTGGTCAACTTTGACCTTCTTGGTCAACTTTGACTTTTTTGGTCAACTTTGACCTTCTTGGTCAAATTTGACTTTCGATAAAATCATAGAATTTTTCTATCTTTTTAACTCAAAAGATCATGTGCTTAGCTAAGCAATCATTTTTGAGTCTTATGGTTTTATAAGAACTCATAAAATTCAATAAAAACCCTAAGCCGGGCTTTTTCATATATACCAACAATGGCACAATTCAAGTTTCTATACACGAAATCGAAACGTTGAAATTTCTAGTTCTTACAATCTACCCCCCTTAAAAATTTTCGTCCTCGAAAATTAGAACAAACTGGGGTAGTTCTTCCTCATCTCATCTTCCAATTCCCAGGTTGCTTCTTCAACCTTGTGGTTTTGCCACAACAATTTTACCAGGGGAATGGTTTTATTTCTTAAGACCTTCTCTTCCCGATCCAAAATTCAAACTGGCTTTTCTTCATAAGTCAAGTCCGTTTGAACCTCCACCGGTTCCTGACTAAGCACATGGGAAGGGTCTGGGATATACTTCTTTAGCATCGATAAATGAAAAACATTATGCATCGAAGCTAATTCCGGCGGTAGGGCAAGCTTATAGGTTACTTTTCCAATTCACTCCAGAATCTCAAATGGTCCTATATACCTCGGACAAAGCTTCCCCTTTTTGCCAAACCGTATTACTCCTTTCATAGGAGCAATCTTGATGAAAACAGCATCGCCAACTTGGAATTCTAAAGGCCTCCTACGTTTATCGGCATAGCTTTTCTGTCTGCTAAAAGCTATGTCAAGTCTTTGCTTGATCTTCTTGATATCCTCGGAGGTCTTTTTGATAAAGTCCGTGGTTTGAAGCTGTTTATGTCCAACTTCCTGCCAATGAATCGGAGATCGACACTTCCTCCCATATAGTGCTTCAAATGGAGCCATACCAATCGAAGCATGATAACTGTTGTTGTAAGAGAATTTGATCAATGGCAGCTTCTGATCCCAATTTCCTTTGAAATCCAGCACACATGACCTCAGCATGTCTTCCAGCCTCTGGATGGTCCGTTCTGATTGACCGTCAGTTTGGGGGTGAAATGCCGTACTGAACTTCAATTTCGACCCCATGGCGTTGTGAACACTAATCCAAAATCGAGAGGTGAAATGTCCATCACGATCCGAGATGATCGATTTTGGCACTCCATGAAACCTGACGATCTGGGATAGGAAAATTTCGGCCAATTTCTCCACTGAAAAGGTAGCCTTAATTGCGATGAAGTGGGCTGATTTGGTTAATCTATCCACGATAACCCAAATCATGTCATTCCCACATGACGTCCTGGGTAGTCCTACTATGAAATCCATAGTAATTTGCTCCCATTTCCATTCAGGAAGCTCTATTTTCTGCAATTCTCCACCAGGATGTCGATGTTCCGCCTTAACTTTCTGACAAGTTAAGCATTTCGACATGAATTCTGCAACCTCATTCTTCATATTTGGCCACCAATAGTTCTCTCGGAGGTCCTTGTACATCTTGGAAGCTCCTGAATGTACTGAGTATGGTGTCATATGTGCTTCCGACAAAATCTGATCCTTTAAAGCTTCGAAGTCGGGAACACAAATCCTTTCCTTGAAATAGATAACACCATCTGCAGAGGTCCTAAACTCATTGCTCTTTTTGCCAAAAAGCTGCGTTTTTAGCAAAAAGGGATCCTTTTCCTGATGTGACTTAATGGATTCCATCAATTCGGATCGAATAGTCAGAGATGACAATTTCCCCGTAATCATCTCCAGGTTGAACTCATAAATTTCCCTCTGTAGTGGCTTAGGAAACGCTTCGATAGATATCAGCATGCCTACAGATTTCCTACTTAGAGCGTCTGCTACTTTATTCACCTTGCCAGGGTGGTAAAGGATCTCGCAGTCATAATCCTTTACGAGCTCCAGCCATCTACGCTGTCTCATGTTGAGCTCATTCTGAGTGAATATGTACTTAAGGCTCTGATGATCGGTGTAGATTTCGCATTTGTTTCCGTACAAATAGTGTCTCCAAATCTTGAGCACGAAAACTACCGCCGTGAGCTCCAAATCATGAGTTGGATAATTCCTTTCGTGAATCTTTAATTGACGAGATGCGTAGGCTACTACCTTCCCGTTCTGCATCAAGACAGCTCCTAATCCGCTTTTCGAAGCGTCGCTGTAGATCACGAAATTTCCTGCATCTACATTAGGAATTATCAACACCGGTGCACTTGTCAGCTTTCTCTTGAGTTCTTGGAAATTCTCCTCACATTTCTGGGTCTATTCAAAATTCTGTCCTTTTCTAGTAAGAGTGGTGAGAGGTGCAGCAATCTTGGAAAATCCCTCGACAAATCGTCTGTAATATCCAGCTAATCCAAGAAAGCTCCTTATTTCCGTAACATTCTTAGGCGCTGGCCATGTACTGACCGCCTCCACCTTAGCAGGATCTACGGAAATTCCTTTCTTAACACCACGTGACCCAAGAAATGAACTTTCTCCAACCAAAATTCACATTTTGTGAATTTGGCATACAGCTGATTCCGTCTCAACTTTTCCATCACCAACCTAAGGTGATGCTCATGTTCCTCCTTGGACCTTGAATAAATTAAAATATCATCAATAAAGACGATAACGAACTTATCCAAATATTCCTTGAATACTCAGTTCATCAGGTCCATAAATGCAGCTGGGGCATTGGTTAGTCCAAAGGGCATAACCAAAAATTCATAATGCCCATAATGTGTTCGGAAAGCTGTCTTGGAGATATCTGATCCCTTAATCCTAAGCTGATGATCGCCTGAACGTAAGTCGACCTTCGAAAATACTACCGCTCCTCTGAGTTGATCGAAGAGATCATCAATCCTCGAAAGGGGATACTTGTTCTTGATCGTAATCTTGTTTAGCTCACGGTAGTCAATACACATGCGCAAAGATCCATCTTTCTTCTTGACGAAAACACAGGTGCTCCCCATGGGGAAAAGCTTTGTCGTATAAATCCCTTGTCCAGCAGTTCCTGTAACTGCACTTGGAGTTCCCTAAGCTCGGCAGGTGCCATACGGTAGGGTGCTTTCGATATCGGTGCAGCTCCAATCAGTAATTCGATTACGAACGAGATTTCGCGTTCTGGCGGGAGTCCTGGTAATTCTTCCGGAAAGACAGCCACATATTCCTTAATAATGGGAACGTCCTTCGGTGTCAACTTTACTTCTCGATCCTTGTCCACTATGTTAGCTAAATATTCTTGACAACCATTAGCTAACATTTTCCATGCCTTTATTGCTGAAATCAGTCGGGTTGCTGAGTGTTGAGTCTGTCCGTAGAAGGTGAACTCTTCTTTGCCGTAGGGGTTGAACGTGACGCAACGTCTTCGACAGTTGATCTTGGCATCGTATTTCCCTAAGAAATCTATCCCTAAGATCACATCGAAATCTTGAAGCTTGATTGCGATGAGATCTACAAACAATTCTCTATTACCGAGAATGACGGAAATATTTCGGATCCAAAAATTGGACCACAAAATTTCTTCGGAGGGCAAAGAGGTTTTGAAAGGCTGCTCTAACTTTTCTGCACCTCTTTCTAATTTCTGGATGAACTCCAATGACACAAATGAATGCGTAGCACCCGAATCAAACAAGGCAACAGCATTATGAGTGGCGATAGAAATCTGACCTGTCACCACATGTGAAGTTCCAGCTTCAGCATCTCCCTTCGTGTAAGCATATATTCGGGCTTGGGGTTCAGGAGCCTCCAATCTATCTTGAGTGATTGAGGGTCCTTCCAGCCTTGCTTGGACGGCATGCAACTGGCTGTTGTGGTTCCGGCTTGGATAAGAAGGGTTCTGGCCCTGATTGTTCAAGGTGCAGTTCCTCACATAATGCCCTTCCTTGCCACAGAGGAAGCAAGCATTAGATCCCATTCTGCAAACTCCCGGGTGTTTCTTCCCACATTTGGCGCACACCGGGTACTCAGCAGTGTTTCCCTCATTTCCTCTAAAGTTCTTCTTCTGAGGGAAATTCCTTTGTGGACCTGGGCCAGAGAAATTTCCTTTTCTCTTGTTCCTCCCGAACTGTTTGGAACCTTGGGCAGGGCTATTCATCGGGCCTCTCTGGGTTGCTTCAAATGCTTGCCGAGGCTGCGTTGGCTTCACCACGGCTTTCTCCTCTTTCCTCGCCTTGAAAATCTGAGCCCTTGCTTCCCTATCCTGGTTAATCCAATACTCAGCTCTTATGGCCCGACTCACACAGTCGGATACTAGGGTAGGTGGACTACTGCCAGCACTCACCTGCTTGGCAATGTCGGTGCGAAACATCTTCATCATTCGCCTGACCTTTTCAGTCTCGTTGGGCACCAACTCCGGGCACAACCGGGCTAACTATTCAAATTTCTTGACTGCCTCCATTACAGTCATTGACCCTTGCTTCAAACTGGAAAACTCGTCCTGCTGGGCTGCTAGGATTTCTCTATTATAAAACATGTTCCGAAACTCCGTAACGAAATCCTGCCAGCTCATGGTAGTGACGTCTCGGCGCATCTGGATGGTCATCCACCAATGCCTCGCGTCTTTCTTGAGAGCGAAGGACGCACACAGAACCTTCTCCTGTTCTGATAGTCTCATAAAATCCAAGATAACTTGGATGTCAATCAACCAGTTATCAGCAGCTATCGGATCCATCGGTCCCTCGAATTCTGGCGCCTTCATCCGCCTAAAGCGCTCATAAAGCAAATCCTCCCGTACTGGTGGCAGATTCACAGGGATCCCAACGGGTGCTAACGGAACCTCAAAGTTCCGTGGAACCTCTGGTGGAACCTCTGGTGCCTGAGGTGCTACTGGGGCTACTCTCTCGGGGTGTGGGGGAACTTCATCCACCCGAGGTCTTTGGTTCATCTGAGCCAACTGCTCTCGCAATCGATATGTTCACATTGCTGTTCAAGCAACTGCCATTGTAAATTCCCTACAACAGTCGCGAGATCAGGCTCATGAAGGTTTGCGGGTACCGCTCTACGTGTCTCCGTTCTACGGGTGCGCACCATTTCTAATTCCTATAAAATCACAAGAAAAGATATTACCATACTATCAATATCCTTTCTTTCAGGTAGATTATATCATAATGTACCACATTACTTTGTCATAGTAATCATACCCGATCATAGACATATTATCGTATCGTATTTCATGCATAACATGTAACGACCCACCTAGCACAGGCCGTTACCATACATACATATATACATGCGTACTTATTTATTTGGCGTAACGTAAGCAGCGAAATTTTTTTTTTTTTTTTTATATAATGCGGATATTTAAAATGCATAAACATATATAAGGATGTTTGCATACAAAATAATTTACATAAAAAGATCAAAACGCGAAGCGGTTATAATCCCACATTTCACAGCTTGCCCTGCCTCGCTCGCCACCTTGCACCATCAGTTGCTGTAGGTTGCTTACCTACAGCATAGACGTAAGATACGTGAGCTTTCGCTCAGCAAGTACAACATATAAATCTATATCCGCAACAATTAAACATAAACATAACTCATCATACATAACATATTAAACTTTTCATAACATACATATCAGGTCATAACATCGCATAATATATGCATGTACCAATTATGCTCTTATTATGCCATCGTATTCATTCTTAACTTATTTTACTTATGGGCCCCTTATCATGAGTGTACGTACCGGACGCGCAACTATGATTTGGTTGGGGCGGCCAGTCCATTTCCAACTCAAATCACAGTCCAACCCGACCTAACGCGGGTCGGTACAACACAGGCAAGCTTGCTTGCCATCATATTTACTTTTCATGAACTCATACTTGTTCTTATTAGTGAACATGCTTCGTGATGTCACTATTCATAAATTATGCTCATATCTTAACCTCATGCCATAATCTCATACTCATGAACTTAACATAGTCATATTGTAAACATAACATCTTTCCATCATAAACATCAAACATACTTGGGCAAGTATACAACGAAAGCCTATGCTGTAGGCGGAGTTGTACTTACCTTGAGTACTATATCCCGAGACTTGTTGATCCACTTCAGGATACCTCAGCAGGCTATTTCCTGCTATATCAGAGGACATAGAGTAAGAATTCTGTTCTTACTGAATGTTGGTAATCCAACCAACATTCATACCTAGTCATAGTTATATGCCCCCCCTTTCTTAAAACAAAGCCGGATACTTACCCAGTATCCCGGTCAATCCTAGAGTTTGGGGTTTACTATACTTAAAGTATACTTTGATTGGTCACATAAAGTAACCTTGGCTAAACAGCCATCCAAAGTAGCGTTGGACTACTTATTCTTAAATCTTGGGCCTACGCCTACAACTCAATTGGTTATTTCAGATAACCCGAGTTTTTAGGCCCAACTAGTCATTTTCACTATTTTATTGGGTTACGTTGGATAACCCTTGGGCTTAGGGCCTAAACCAATAACTCGGAATCTTTCCCGGTTATGGTTCACTTAACTCGATTAAAAACTCTTTCTTTACTTTGGAAAATCTTAGGGTTTTAAGATCATTTTATTAAAAACTTAGAATCTGATGAGCGGGTCTTTGTAAAAACCATTAAAAGCAGAAACTGCCTTTGGAACAGTTTCTCACTGAGAATTAGTCAGTGGATGTGCAGAAATGTCCTTTTCCTGCACTGTTTTAGAAATCCCTGTGCAGGAATTTCCTGTACACTGCACAGTTTTGAAAACTAATTTTATATTTAAAAATAAAAGCCGAATTTGAAAAAGTTTTCTTCATAAAAATTTTAAAGCATGAAAAACGCTAAAACTTTTGTGTTTAACTCGAGACCCAAATCGGTCTCTAACCCATTCATTTTCCCTGTTAAACTTACCTGGCCGTGCATAGGGTCTGGGCACGGTCAGGCTCGGGGTTTTCATAAAAACGAAGGCCATTGGAGCCTTATTTTTGAAAACTGTCAGTGTTGTCCCACAGGAAAAACCCTTATCTACAACTTTTGTGTTTTACGTTTTTCCAAAATCAGCCTCTAAGGGCCTCAAAACTGGCTTTCCAGAAAACTGGCCAGCTTGAACCCGAATTGGCAGTTTTCGTTCCTTTCTTGGTTTCTCGTCCTAATTCGTGCACACTACCTCAACCGAACTCAGCGGGAGCCTAGAATCAACATAGAACACTTTTCTAACGTCCCGTTTTAACTCACATGAAACTCAAACCCGTCCGTGCAAATCAAACAATAAAACTGCATTTTTAAGGGTTAGGGTTGGCTTGTTCTAGTTTCCACCAACCATAGCATACACAATTCATTCTAGCACCCTAGCATGCCATTAACATTCTGTTGGGCAGATTTGGGGGAACATATAACCTACTAAAAATCCTAGCATGCAATCATACTAATAAGCACATAAAAACTCATAATTAACATCAATCAAAACATAGCTTAAAATCATAAATCAAACCACCCTTAACTAATCAAGCACACACTAAAAAAATATGACCTAAAGCAGAATTTAAATTGAGCTTATGCTCATTACAAATCAGCTTGTAATACATCTAAATCTTTAATTTAAAACTTGAATTGAGAGCTTAGGGTTCAAGAGAAGTTTTACCTTGCTCAATTCAAGAACGGGTTTGCTTGATCCAAATTTTCTTTCTCTTCCTTGCTCCTTGGTACAGCCGGCCTTAGCTCTTCCCAATGAGCCCGAAATTTTCCAGCCACCTAGGGGTTGTTCCAATCACACTCCGGCCACTCTCCACAAAAATCAGCCACCTTCCAACTTGTTTTCCCCTTCAATTTCCCTTCTACCTTGCTGCTGCCACACAACCGGCCACCAATGGCCAAATGGTTTCCAAATTTTTTCCAACTTCCTAGCTTGCTTCCTAGTGAATGCCTAACACTCCTAAGACCAATTCCTTGATTTTCCAAGCTTTTTCTTTCTCTTTGGCAGCTCACTCAAGTTCGGTTTTTAGAGGGAAAATTTGACCAAAGTTTGCCTAAGTTTTCTAATTTTTGTGAATAGGAAGCATCCCTATTTATAGACATTTTTGAGCTTTCCAAAATTGCAAAATAGTCCTTCAAAGTTCACCATTTTGCACTTTAGGGGGGTGAGGTGGCCGGCCACTTGGCTCTAGAACCATCCAACTTTCTTTCCAATTTTGTGTTAAATCCATAAAATGATGTCATAAATCAAAAGTTAAGTGACATCATCATTAAGGCCTTATTTGGCCTAATTCTTGATTAGACAGTGTCTTTTAATACTAAACAAATATTGTTGATACTGTGGTCATTAATTCACAGTACCGACTATTAAACTGCAGTCCAAAATTTATCTGTCTAATAATGGACTATACGAAAAATTCTCTTTTCGTTTCGAGCCTTTTGGCCTTTAATCCCCTACTTAGTGTGCTTGATTTTTCTATGGTGGTTTTAAAACTTATTCTTACTATCTGCGTTGTAAAAACGGCTTTTCGCAGTATATACCTCATACTGCATCACATACTTAAGTTTCGACATCTAGTTGACCTTTTTAGACAATCCTTGACTTCTCTTAGTCGATGTTGCCTTTCTTGGCCAATGTTAACTCTCTTGGTCAACTTTGACTTTCGTGGTCAACTTTGACGTCTTTTGGTCAAACTTTGACCAAAATAAAAATCATCATGTTTATATACCTTTTTACTCAAAAGGTATCATGCTTGACTAAGCAATCATTTTTGAGTCTTATAACGCATAAGAACTCACAAATTTCAATAAAAACCCTAAACCGGGCTTTTGCATAACTACCTTCACGGTACAATTCAAATTTCTATACAAGAAATTGTAACATAGAAAAATTCTAGTTATTACAATCTACCCCCTTAAAAATTTTCGTCCTCGACAATTAAAACAAATCAGGGTAGTTCTTTCTCATCTCATCCTCCAACTCCCAGGTTGCTTCTTCGACCATGTGGTTTCGCCACAATACTTTAACCATGGGAATGGTTTTATTCCTTAAGACCTTCTCTTCCCGATCCAGAATTCAAACTGGCTTTTCTTCATAGGTTAAGTCCGTATGAACCTCCACTGGTTCCTGACTAAGCACATGGGAAGGGTCTGGCACATACTTCTTTAACATCGACACATGGAAAACATTATGCATCGAAGCTAACTCAGGCGGTAGGGCAAGCTTATAGGCGACTTTTCCAATCCGTTCAAGAATCTCAAATGGTCCAGTATACCTCGGACTAAGCTTTCCCTTTTTACCAAATCGCATTACTCCTTTCATAGGAGTAATCTTGATGAACACCGCATCTCCCACTTGGAATTCCAAGGGCCTCCTACGTTTATCGGCATAACTTTTCTGTCTGCTAAAAGCTATGTCAAGCCTCTGCTTGATCATCTGAATATCCTCAGAGGTCTTCTTGATAAAATCTGTAGTTTGCAGCTGCTTCTACCCCACTTCCTGCCAGTGGATAGGCGATCGACATTTTCTTCCATACAATGCTTCAAATGGAGCCATACCAATCGAAGCATGATAACTGTTGTTGTAGGAGAATTCGATCAATGGCAGCTTCTGATCCCAGTTTCCTTTGAAATCAGCACACATGACTTAGCATATCCTCCAGTGTCTGGGTGGTTCATTCTGATTGACCGTCAGTTTCTGTAATAGCTAGAATTTTTCTATGTTACAATTTCTTGTATAGAAATTTGAACTGTACGATGAAGGTATTTATGAAAAGCCGGTTTAGGGTTTTTATTCAGAATTGTGAGTTCTTGTGCTTTTATAAGACTCAAAAATGATTGCTTAGTTAAGCATACGACCTTTTGAGGAAAAAGGTATAAAAATGCTATGATTTTTACGAAAGTCAAAGTTTGACCAGAAAGTCAAAGTTTGACCAAAAACCGTCAAAGTTTGACCAAAAACCGTCAAAGTTGACCAAGAGAGTCCATGTTGACAGGATAGGCAACATTGACCCAAGAAAGTCAAAGATTGACTAGAAAGATCAATTCTTTGACGATATTGAAAAATGGTAAACAGTATAGGAAGTATACTGCGGAAAACCAATTTTTTCAGATAAAATGGTTTAAGTTAGATTCAAAACCACCATAGGAAAATCAAGCACATTAAGTAGGAGATTAAAGGCCAAAAGGCTCGAAAAAAAAGAGAATTTTTCGTATAGTCATTATTAGACAGATAAATTTTGGACTGCATTTTAATAATCGGTACTTGTGAATCAAGGACCACATATCAACTATATCTGTTTAGTATTGAAGATACTGTCTAAGCAAGAATTAGGCAAAATAAGGCCTTAATGATGATGTCATTTAACTTTTGAATTATGACATCATTACATGGATTTAATACAAATTGGAAAGAATTTTGGTTGATTCTAGAACCACTTGGTCGGCCACCTCTGTAACGACCCGCCTAGCACAGGCCGTTACCATACATACATACTTATCTCCTCGTACATACTTACATACTTATGAACACAGCGGAATTTTTTTTTTTTATATGGCATACGAGTGCAACATATAAAAGTGTCTTTATCAAAATATTTACCATAACATAATTACGTAAAGGACAAAACGCGTAGCGGCTACATTTCCCACATTTCATAGTTTGCCCCATGCCTTTCCATCTTGCATCAACCATTGCTGACGGTTGCTTACCTACAGCATAAATGTAAGACAGTGAGCTTTCGCTCAGCAGTACAACCTCCTATACCGCGACATAAACAAACATGATCTAATCTTTCACATACTAACTTAACTTACCATAGCATATCGTACATATCATGACTTCCTTTTCATAGCATAACATACATCATAATGCATGGTCATTTATGCTTATTTTATGCTCAATCCATGCTTAACTTACTTTCATTTCTTATCTTACTTATGGCCCCTTACTTATGTGTATGTACCGGCGCGCGACTATGGAGTGGTTGGGGGGCCAAACCATTTCCAACTCAAACATAGTCCAACCCGACCTTACTCGGGTCGGTACAACACAGGCGACTTGCTCGCCATCTTACTTTCCTTTCATCTTTCATGTCATACTTGATCTTATTTTATAAGATTTTGTGAACATGCTTCGTGCTCTCATACTTCCATGATTCATGTAATCATAACATAATATTCATCATAACATACCTTAACTTATCATACTACATAACCTAGCATACAATATGACATATTGCATAGCATGTCAATAACATAACATAACAACAATAACATTACTTAGCACTAACAATATAACATAGCAGCAGCAAAATAACATAGCATCAATAACAACATAGCATAGCATCAACAACCGCATAACATACATCCCTAGCATACATCTACATACTTTGGGCAAGTACCACAACAAGCCTATGCTGTAGGCGGTGGTTGTACTTACCTCTCTTGCTATGTCATGCGTTATGCTGCTTTCTTCTCGAGTACAGCTGCAGGTTCTCTCCTGCTCCTTGAAGGACATAGGTGAGGTTCTTTAGTTAGTGTTGCAGAATGTTGATACTCTAATCAACATGCTTACA
>CM046372.1:13444606-13480643 GCA_025413025.1 Ficus hispida
TCGTTCCTTGTTCTGAGCAGCGAGGCATCTCCTTCTTGTCGCTCTTTCATACCATCTAAAATGGTAGGTTGGAAGGTTAGGGCAGCTAAACTTCCCGTAATAAGCTCTATTCCAGCTTCTATTAGCTCCTTCTGAAGAGGTTCGGTCAATGGCTGTATTGACATCAACGAGGAAGATGACTTCCGACTGAGGGCATCAGCTACTTTGTTAGCCTTCCCTGGATGGTAACGGATGTCTATGTCATAATCCTTCACCAATTCGAGCCATCTTCTTTGCCTCATGTTAAGCTCTTTTTGTGTGAAGATATACTTCAAACTCTGATGATCTGTGTAGACTTCACACTTACTGCCGTAAAGGTAGTGCCTCCAGATTTTGAGCGCAAATACTACCGCCGCAAGTTCCAAATCATGCGTCGGGTAGTTCTTCTCATGATCCTTTAGCTGGCGTGAAGCATAAGCGATCACCTTTCCATTTTGCATGAGCACGGCTCCCAATCCTATTTTAGAAGCATCGCTGTATATCACGAAGTTTCCTTCTTCCACATTTGGAATTGTGAGAATCGGAGCCGAGTCAGCCTGTTTTTCAGCTCTTGGAAGTGCTCTTCACACTTTGCAGTCCATTCGTACTTCTTTCCTTTCCGTGTAAGTGCAGTGAGTGGCGCTGCAATTTTAGCAAATCCTTCGACGAAACGTCGGTAGTAGCCCGCCAAGCCGAGGAAACTACGTACTTCGGTGACATTTTTCGGAGCTGGCCATTCACTTACTGCCTCAATCTTGGCCGGATCTACAGATATGCCGTTCTTGGAGACCACATGTCCTAAGAAATGGACCTTTTTCAACCAAAATTCACACTTTGTGAATTTAGCGTAGAGCTGGTTTTGCTTTAAAATTCGTAAAGCAATCCTTAAATGTTCCTCATGCTCCTCCTTTGATCTTGAATAAATCAAGATATCATCTATAAAGACAATAACAAATTTATCCAAGTAATCCTTGAATACTCGATTCATCAGGTCCATAAAGGCTGCTGGAGCATTTGTCAGTCCGAATGGCATAACGAGGAACTCGTAATGTCCATATCGTGTTCGAAAAGCTGTCTTGGGAACGTCTCCTTCCCTAATTCGAAGCTGGTGATATCCGGATCGCAGGTCAATCTTCGAGAAAATTGAAGTTCCTCTCAGCTGATCAAACAGATCGTCGATCCGAGGCAAGGGATACTTGTTCTTGATAGTTATCTTGTTCAATTCCCGATAGTCAATGCACATCCTAAGAGTGCCGTCCTTCTTTTTAACAAACAGAACCGGAGCTCCCCATGGCGAGTAGCTCTGACGAATGAATCCTCGATCCAAAAGCTCTCGTAACTGAATCTGCAGTTCCTTAAGTTCGGAAGGCGCCATCCTATAAGGTGCCTTAGATACTGGTGCCGATCCAGGAAGTAACTCAATCTCAAAGGAGATCTCTCGTTCTGGTGGCAGTCCTGGCAACTCTTCAGGAAAGACCTCTATAAATTCTCTGACTATCGGTACTTCCTCCGGTCTGCTCTCGGTTTCAAGCGTCTTATCCACTATGTTGGCTAGAAATCCCATACATCCTTCTGCCAACAATTTCCTAGCCTTCAGCGCAGAAATGAACATTTTCGGCTGTTTTGGAGTCGATCCTCTGAACATAAACTCCTTGTCTCCAACTGGCTTGAACGTGACCGTTCGTCGTGGACAGTCGATAACTGCGTTGTACTTCCCCAAGAAATCCATTCCCAAGATGACGTCGTAGTCGAATAGGTCAATGATGATCAAATTGACATACATTTCCCTACCACATATAATTATTGGAACATGACGTACCCAATAATCAGACAACAGAATCTCCCCGGAGGGTAATGCAGTCCTAAATGTTTTTCCGATCCTATCACTTGCTCTACCTAGTTTCTTAGCGAATCTAGGCGATGTGAACGAATGCGTAGCTCCAGAATCAATTAACACATAAGCATCTTGTTGAGCAAAAGGAAGCTGACCTGTCACCACTGTGGAAGGTCCAGCTTGAGCATCCTCCTTTGTGTAGGCGTAAATGCGTCCTTGAGGTTCTGGAGCTTCCAACCTGCCTTGGGAGATTTCGGGTCCCTCGAGCTTCATCTGTGCCGCATGAAGTTGAGGTCCCTGTCCTCTCTGTTGGTTCTGCGGACTCTGGGGGTTAAGATTGCAGCTTCTAGCATAGTGGCCTTCCTTGCCACAAAGAAAACAGCGACCGCTTCCAACACGGCACTCTCCCGGGTGCTTTCTCCCACATTTCTGACAAGTGGGATTATTGTTGTTATCAGGAGTATTTCTCTTTTGAGGAAAATTCTGTTGATTCCCCTGTCCTCCTGAATTCCACCTTCTCTTCTGCTGGTTGTTGCCGTACTGCCTGTTGTTGTTGTTCTGGCCCAAAGGTCCTCCTTGACCTTTCTGTTGCGGAGTTTGGCTTGGTCTTGCCTGAATCTGTTTAGCTTGGGCCTTCTCTTCCCTCTTCTCCTGGAAAAATTTAGCCCTTTGCTCCTTGTTCTGACCCACCCAATATTCAGCTCGAATTGCCCTGCTGACACATTCGGCAACAGTGAGTGGTGGATGGGGGCCACTGCTGATTACCACTGCTAAATCTGAGCGGAACATTCTCATCATTCTTCTTACTTTGTCCCTTTCGGAACTGATGAGGTGAGGGCAGAGACGTGCTAGCTGCTCAAACTTTTTGACAGCTTCGGCTACTGACAGATTTCCTTGGCGGAACTTGTCGAACTCGTCTTGTTGAGCCTCCATGACCTCAGTATTGAAGTACTTTTCCTTAAATTCCTCCACGAAGTCCTCCCATGACATCTGAGTCACATCTCGCCGGATCTGAACTGTTTCCCACCAGAGGCGAGCATCCTTTCGTAGCATGTACGATGCACAGAGGACTTTCTCCTGATCGTTGAGTCGGAGAAAATTTAAGGCGACCTGAAGATCAATCAGCCAGTTATCAGCCTCGATTGGGTTCGTAGACCCCTCGAATTCCGGTGCCTTCATGCGTCGAAATTTGTCATAGAGTTCTTCTGGAGCTCGAACCAGAGGCGCTGGTGGCACAGCTGCAGGCGCAACAGGTATTTCGAGGCCTATGGGATTCTCTGGAATCACCGGGTCAACATGAGGAACTTCCGGTGCTGCAGGTTGATTCACTTGTGCTGGTGGTACCCCAGCATCAGGAGGTCCTTGGTTTTGTTGAGCTATCTGAGCTCTAAGTCCTCCTATCTCCTGCTGTTGCGCTATCATCATCTGCCTTAGCTCATCCAGCTGAGCTGCAAGATCGATGTCCTGGGTCGGTACTCTTCTACGCTTTGGTGGCATGGTTCTGTACGGAAATAAGGAAATAAATTCAGTTTCTTGAAATCATGCCTTTTATATAGAACCATAATCTTCATTCCATATAAAAGCATAACATGAACATATCTGAATTCATCATGTTCTCGTTCGTATCTCCTTCACAACAGGAGTACCTAACCATAACATTTGGGGAAGATATAAAACTTTCCCATCATTTCCGTACGTCACCTAGTTATCGCCACCAAGCTAAGATACCACCCGACGTCATTCTTGTATCCGACATTCTCCAGCATGGCCATCGAAGACAGATACTTACTATGCATATAAAATCTTAACTCTAATCGTAAAAAAATAACATAACTTACTTGGGCCGTTGCAGAAGCGATGTGAGGCGAAGTGAAGTAGGCTGGCAGGATACCGCTCTGATACCAAACTGTGACGCCCCGACTTCCCAAGCCAGGTCGACACCATACTTACTTGTACTTATCTCACTTGAAAATTTGAGAATAATTTTTTTTTTTTTCTTTAAAACATATTCACATAAATTATCTTGTGGAGAATAATATGTCACTCATATATATATATATATATATATATTAAACTGAGAATACCCTCTCGTGTCTTCAAACTTTATACATATAACAAAACATAATTTACTTTAGAATATTAAAATATTTGCTTAACATCGAATGCGGAAAATCATGCGTAGTGGTATCCCACACCGCCCTTCACTCGCCGCATCGTCTGCATAGCCCACCACTTAAATTGCAGGCTTTTTACCTACAGTATGAAATATAAGAGTGAGCTTTCGCCCAGCAAGTACAAACATAATCTCACAAAAATAATTTAATCATCTTAAAACATGTCAATCATCATGTAACTTATGCATGAGCCATTTATGATTGATTGAAAGTTTTATGCTTCATTTTAGACTCAATCTTTAACTTATCTTGTCTCAACATGTGGGCCCATAGTGTACGTACCGAAAGCGCGCAGCCTCCAGACAAAGCTAGGGTTTGCAAGGCCCTAACAGTTCTGGGAATTAAAACGTGACCCTCACGCATCAACGAGAGGTAAATGTCACAACTGGTTTTAAACATGTATCCTCCTCGATCACGGGAGGTTGGTACGACACCTTTCTTGATTATCTTACCACATGATTTAGCATTAGTGAACATGCTTCATGATGTCACTATGTCATATTCAAACTTTAACATTGGCCATATCATGGCATTCTTGAAACATGACATTTTATGTAACATGTTATAGCATATCATCACATAACATCATTTAACATCATACAACATAGCATGTACATTTTAACATAGCATATATGAAAATAGTATTTACTATTTTCATACTGTAGGTGAGGTTCGATACTTGCCTGAGATACTATGCCTGGGGTTTCGTTGATTTCCACTCTGACCTCGACTGCAGGTTACTTCCTGCTATTAGAAAGAACATAGGATAAGAATCCTATAAAATGTTGGTAACCTTTCCAACATTATGGTTATATGTCCTTTTACAAGCTTTGATCAACTACTAGGTTACTAATTGTAACCCTAGAGATTGTGGTTAATTATCTTGACCCATTAGGTTACTTGAGGTAACCTTGGGTATTAAACCCATATGATTAGTATTAAATTACTATTCTTATTATCGAGCCTAAGCCTTAGTAACTCGGTTATCCTTCCCGGTTACCACTCGTCATCTTTTGTTTTTACACTTTAGCTTTTAAATCCAATTTGGAAAATTGGCTAGAAAATCTTTTGTTTTACTTCAAAATTCGAGGTTTTTAAAGTAAAACTTTATATAACTCATTTAAGGCTGAAAACTGCTTTTGAAATAGTTTTCATAGTCAAAACAGGAAATGTTGATGTGAAAATACAGTTTTTCTGTATGTTTGTAGAAAATCCTGTGCAGGAATTTCTTGTTCTCTGCACAGTTTTTATAGTTCAGGTTGTATTTAAAAATTCAAATGGAATTTGAAAAACTTGTCTTCACGAAAGTTCTTGATCTTGAGAAATTCTAAAACTTTCATGTTTTAAGAAAAACCCAGTTCTGCTTGGATTCGTACCAGTTTTAATTTGAAACCCACTGGTCGTGTAAACTAGGTCTGGGCAGTTTAGTCTCGGATTTTCGTAAAAACGGAGGCCATTGGAGCCTCATTTTGCAAATCCGTCCGCGTATCCCTCTAGAAAAAACTGTTCTGAACAACTTTTGTGTTTTAAGTTTTGCCTAATTCGGCCTCAAAAGGCCTCAAAATCGGCTTGCCGTAAAACTGGTCAGGATCCACCCGAGCCTGGCAGTTTTTCGGTTTAGAATTCGTTTTACGTCCTAGACGTGGAACCTAGCTCAACCAGCCACCGCGGGAGCTCTAATATCAATCATGCAGCGGTTTCTAACGTTCAATATTCAACATGCAAGCCAATTTGAACAACATTCATAACCATGCAAAACCTTAAGCATTCAATCAAACACAAAGCATGCATATAAAACCACCAACCATAAAATCCTAATTAACCAAGCACATAACCTAAATTTCTTAACTAAGGCAGGGAATTAAAGTGAGCTTATGCTCTTACAAACTTTGCTTGAAATACATTTAAATTTCTCAATTGAAATTTAAATGAAAAGTATAGGGTTTGAGGGAATTTACCTAGCTTCTACCCAAGGGTTTGGCTTGCTAGATTTGGTTCTCCCTTGGTCCCTCCTTGCTGCCACTAGGTCCGGCCCCTTTGGCTTGCTTGGCTCCAAACTTTTTCAGCCACTCTAGCACCAAGATCTGGTCACCACAACCTCAAAAATCCGGCCTCCAACTTGGTTAGTTCCTCCCTTTTTCCTTTCCCTCTACAGCCGGCCTCTTGGCCAAAAGATTGTCCAAAACTTTCCAACTCTTTCTTGCTTGCTCTCCACACAAAATCCGACCACCCTAAGCTCTAATCACTCTTGGTTTTGGCAAAATTTCCTTTCTCTCCTTCCTTCTCACTCTCGGTTTTTGGTGAAGAAAAATTGGCAAGAGTTTGGTTGCTTTTCTCTAATTTTTTTGAATTATGGGGTCACCTATTTATAGAGGTGGGGGAAGTTTCAAAAATTGGAATTTGACCCCAAAAAAACAAGAAATCACACAATGGGAGGGGTATAGGTGGCCGGCCAAGGTGGTTCTAGAACCACCAAACTTACTTTCCAAATTTTTGCTAAATCGTTAATGATGTCATTAATCAAAAGGTGGTGATATCACACTAAGGCTTTGTTTGGCTTTTCCTTAATGTAGTCCACTTTAATTCTAGCACAGATATTTATAATACTGCTTTCACTAATACACAGTACAATTTAATATTGTTATTTTAAACTGCAGTCCAAAATTCATCTGTGTAGAAATGGACTGTATAAAAATTTTCTTATACAATCAAACTTCTTGGCCAAAGATAACCTAACTAATGTGCTTGATTTTCTATGGTGGTTTTTGAATCTTAAACATACCATTTTATCCGTAAAAATGGCTTTTACACGGTACAATTTTTATACTGAAAAATATTTAACCGTACCGCCTCATTTTCGATTTTTCGGGTCAACCATTGACTTTCTTGTCAATCATTGACTCTCTTGTCAAAATTTGACTATCATGAATTCATGAAATTTCGTCATACCTTTTTGCTTAAAAGGCCTATCATGAAGTCTCGTAATTAATTTACCGAGAACTCAATCATATACTGATAAAATCATGAATTTTGTATTAATATTCATAATTTTCATAAAATTGCACATAAACACATAATACGAACTATAAATTTCTTATTTACAAGAAAATTGTGAGTTCGTGAAAATTTCGATTATTACATAACCTCTAGTTTTCATTCACGTTTTTGATAAGAAGATTATGAGTGTGATGTTATGTATAAGCATGAGTTTATGAAAAGTAAATTCAAGTACTATGCTTTATGTGTAGTTGATAGTTTTCGGTTTCGATATGCTAGTTTCGAAATAGGATTTTTGTTTTATAAAAATTATATGAGTAAGATCTGATTGTATGTGTATGAAATGGTTAGGTAACGCCTGCATGCTTGATATAGGCTCACGGGGTAACCGTTTGAGGTAGTGTGCACGTTAGTTACCTAAAAACCAAACCGAACAAAAAAACTGCCAGTTTCGGGGTAAATTGGACAGTATTTTGGAAAGCGAATTTCGAGGCCCTTAGAGGCCGAATCATGAAAAAGTTAAAACTACAAAGTTGTAGAGAAGGGAAAATTCTAGGGGCTAGCGCTGACAGTTTTTGAAAATAAGGCCTCTAAGACCTTCGTTTTTACAAAAAACCCGAGACCTATTTCAAGGTTAAGAAAAATGGTCGAAGAATTTTCAAAGGCAGAAACAAGCATGTTTAAGTCAGATTTGGATTTTAAGTTTAAAACAGAAGTTGTAGGAACCTTCAAGGTCTACAACTTTCATGAAGGAAATATTTTCAAATTCGGAACAAATTTGTTAAAAAAGGATCAAATTTAAAGACTGATTTCAAATATAGTTTGTTTTTAGAATTTTAGTGTTTTAAAAGATAATAGGATTTTAAAGTTTATGCTATGTTTTTGATATCCTTATACTGAGATAAGTTGATAACTAGGGTTGTATGATACTATGATAGGTTGATTCTCATCCTATGATTTTTCTGTGAAAACAGGAAAACAACTCGGTTAAGAAAAGCGCTAAACTTGAGATTTAGTATCTGGTAAGTACAACTCCGTCTACAGCATAGACTTTCCATTGTATACTTACCCAAGTATGATGAATGATCGCTATTAGAATGTGATGTACATGTATGCTAGAATTGTTTGATGCAGTGTTATGATTATTATGATGATATCAAGCTTATGATTATTATGATGATATCAAGCTTATGATTATTATGATGATATCAAGTTTATGATTATGAGATAAGGCATGTTGTTAAGATATGAGTATGATTTAAGTTTAGTGACATCACGAAGCATGTTCACTAACAAGATCAATTATGAGATCACGAAAAGCAAGTATGATGGCAAGCGAGCTTGCCATGTCGTACCGACCTGCGTCAGGTCGGGTTGAGCTATGGCAAGAGTAAGCCCATAGAGCGCGCCCGGTACGTACACTTATGTTATGGGGCCCATAAACAAGATAAGTTAAGAATGCATATGATGGCATAATACGAACATAATCGGTTCATGCATATATTATGCAATGCTATGATATGTTATGTATGAAATGTTACGATATAATGAGTTAAGTATGAAATGCTATGATATGAGATGCTATGTAAGATTATGATATGTTATGTATGAGATGTTACGATACAATGAGATAAGTAGGAAATGTTATGATATGAGATGCTATGTAATGTTACGATGAATTATGTTTTGAGTTGTATTGTCACGGATAATTATGTTGTACTTGCTGAGCGAAAGCTCACGTCTTACGTCTATGCTGTAGGTAAGCAACCTATGGGCAGTTGTTGATACAAGATGGTGAGCGTGGCAGGGCGAACTGTGAAATGTGGGATTAATAGCCGCTACGCGTTTTGTATTTCTTTTTGTGTGTATAAATTTCGTATTCCAAACATACTGATATTATTATGCTTTCCGCTTATCCGTGCCGTATATATATATATATGGTTAATCACACGTACGCGTTACGTATAAAAAAAAATATATATATATTTCGACTGTTTACGTTAAATAAGTAAGAATGTATGTATGTATGTATGGTAACGGCCTGTGCAAGGCGGGTCGTTACAGAGTTGGTATCAGAGCGGTTTCCTGCTATCCAATTTCACAGTATGCCTGCCATCGCCACCATCATTGTAAGTAATTTTATTTTATGAGTAAATACTTATTACGTAATTATGTTATGCTAGACGCGACGAGATGGATCCCGCGCATGTCAATGAGGATCGGCATGCAGTGATGTCTTTCTACGAGTCGCATCCTATGATTTATGATGGCACTAGACGGACGGTGTCGTTAGCAGCATGGCTATACGACATGGAATTGATTTTCCATCTTTGCCATATCGAGGAGCGACTACAGGTCTCATTAGCCAGTCGATGTTTCGCAGTAGACGTTCGACTTTGGTGGATGACGATAGGAGAGAGAGAAATGCCGAGTCGAACCTGGGCGCATTTTCGTGCGTTACTAGTTGCACGCTATGGACCGATACCAAATGAGGGGGCAGATGAGCCCTATCGTGATCCTGCGATGTACCGGAGTATGTACCACTCCCGATATCTGAGTTTTTCAGTGGTTTGGCACGCCTACCCGCAGGAGCCTATGAGCCATTACTGTCGGAGGTTCCAGGAGGAGTTATTGCCATATGTCCCCCAGGACTTGGCTAACCCGGTGACATTGGCATTACAGACGCTTCGAGATGGACTGCCTCATCAGATCCGGCAGTATGTTCCTATACCGATGCCTGGCACGACGGTGGGGAACATGATTGATGATATTTTAGAGGCTGAGGCTGTCATGCAAGCCATGCAAGTTGCTGAGGTTGCGGGTGGTCCGCAAGCACCAGTCGATGAGGCTGGGATGGAAGAGCCGCATATCGAGGCCGATCCAGCACCACCCCAAGACGCCGAGGCCGATATGGCCGTAAATGAGTTTGATAACTTCCTAGTTGTCCTGGAGGATCAGCCATTAGATCCTAATCCCCTGATTATTGACATTTCTAGTGACGACGAGGAAGATTTAGAGCCAGCGCCAGAAATTGAGCATACGGGCTGGCTAGAGAATGATGATGTGTTTGATTATGGCGAGGACCCCGAAGAGATTCTGTTTCATGACGGAGCTGAGGAGTCAGATTCCGACGCATCCTCGGTGGTTACGATCGAACACCAAGAATAGACTAATCGTGTATATGTATTTTGAGTAGTTTACGACTAACATGTACTAGCTTATCTTTTTGTGTCTTTTTGACGATAGGCTTGTACTGCTATATGATGAGAAAGTGTTAGACACTTCCATCGGAAGTTATGATTATATATGTACAGTGATCGTGTTAAAATGTATTTACAAGATTGTAAATATGAAGTACTTTTTATAAGAATGTAAAAAGTCGGTTCAAATATGAGATGATATGATATGATTATGAAAGGCATATTACGAGTTGTATGTGCTATAATACGATGAAAACGTTCTGATATGATACAGTAATAACGTTCTGATGTAACGTAATATGTTATGCTATGATAAGAAAGGTATGAAAGAAAGGATATTCCTAGTATGATAATATCTTTTCTTGTGATTTGATAGGAACTAGAAAATGGTTCGTACTCGTCGTACGGTACCTGTAAATCAGCCAGAACCAAATTTCGCAACTGTTGTAACGAATTTGCAACAGCAGCTGCTGGAACAGCAGCGAGAAACGAATAGATTGCGGGAGCAATTAGCTCATGTGAACCAGAGACCTCGAGCTGAGGAAGTTCCTCTACAACAGAATAGAGTACCTCCGGAACCAGAAGTTCAACCAGAGGTACAGCCAGAAAATCCACGGAATTTTGGAGTTCCGTTAGTACCTGCAGAAGTTCCAGTAAACATGCAGCCAGTACGGGAGGATTTACTGTACGAAAGATTCAGGCGAATGAAGGCACCTGAATTCGAATGACTAATGGACCCGATAGCTGCGGATAATTGGTTAATCGATATCCAAGTTATCTTGGACTTTATGAGGCTATCGGAACAAGAACAAGTTCTATGTGCTTCCTTCGCACTCAAGAAAGACGCTAGACATTGGTGGAGGACTGTCCAGATGCGTCGAGATGTTGCCACCATGGGCTGGCAAGACTTTGTGACGGAGTTCCGCACTACGTACTACAACAGGGGAATCCTGGCAGCTCAGCAGGATGAGTTCGCCAGTTTGAAACAAGGGTCAATGACAGTATTGGAGGCTGTCAAGAAATTTGATCAGTTAGCTCGGTTGTGTCCGGAGTTGGTTCCCAATGAAACGGAAAAGGTGAGAAGGATGATGAAGATGTTCCGTACTGATATTGCCAAGCAGGTTAGTGCTGGCAGTAGTCCACCTACCCTGGTATCCGACTGTGTGAGTCGGGCAATGAGAGCCGAGTATTGGATAAACCAAGACAAGGAAGCAATGGCTCAGATTTTTAAGGCCAGAAAGGAGGAGAAAACCGTAGTAAAGCTGATGCAGCCCCGTCAAGGTCTAGAGTTGAGTCAGAAAGGCCCGATAAGTAGCCCGGCCCAAGGTTCCAAACATTTTGGGAGGAACAAGAGAAAATGGAGTTTCTCTAGCCAGGGTCAGCAAAGGAACTACCCTCAGAAGAAGAACAATAGAGGAAATGAGGGTACTAGCACTGATTACCCCACGTGTACTAGGTGTGGAAGGAAACACCCAGGAGTTTGTAGAATAGGGTCAAATGCCTGCTTCCTGTGTGGTAAGGAAGGGCATTATGCAAAGAACTGCCATTTGAATAACCGAGGCCAAAATCCTTCGTACCCGAGTCAGAACACTAACAGACAGCTACATGCAGTCCAAGCTAAGCTTGAAGGACCCTCAATCACTCAAGGCAGATTAGAGGCCCCTGAACCTCAAGCCAGGATCTATGCCTACACTAGGGGTGATGCTGAAGCTGGGACATCTCATGTGGTGACAGGTCAGATTTCTATCACCACTTATGATGCTGTTGCCTTGTTTGATTCTAGTGCTACTCACTCATTTGTATCCCTGGAGTTCGCCCAGAAGTTAGGAAAAGGAGTGGATAGTTTAGATCAACCTGTTAAAACCTCTTTGCCATCCGGAGAGATTTTGTGGTCCAATTTTTGGATACGAAATACTTCCGTGACTATCTGTGGCAGAGAATTGTTTGTAGATCTCATCGTGATCAAGCTTCAGGATTTCGATGTGATCTTAGGGATGGACTTCTTAGGTAAATACAACGCCAAGATCGACTGTCGAAAGCGTTGTGTAACGTTTAACCCGTACGAAGAGGAGGAGTTTAATTTCTACGGACAATCTCGGAATTCAGCAACCAAACTGGTTTCAGTGATGAAGGCTTGGAAGATGTTAGCTAATGGTTGTCAAGGATATTTAGCTAACATGATGAATAAGGATTGTGAAGTGGAGTTGATGCTGGAAGATGTTCCCATTATAAAGGAATATGTGGATATCTTTCCGAAGGATTTACCCGGACTTCCGCCAGAACGCGAGATTTTGTTCGAAATCGAATTACTACCTGGAGTTGCACCGATCTCCAAAGCGCCTTACCGTATGGCACCAGCTGAGCTTAGGGAATTGCAAGTGCAGTTACAAGAACTGCTTGACAAAGGATTCATCCGACAGAGTTACTCCCCATGGGGAGCACCAGTGCTGTTCGTAAAGAAGAAAGATGGATCATTGCGTATGTGTATCGACTACCGCGAGTTGAATAAGATTACGATCAAGAACAAATATCCTCTTCCAAGGATTGACGATCTCTTCGATCAACTCAGAGAAGCAGTAGTATTTTCGAAGGTCGATCTACGTTCAGGCTATCATCAGCTCAGGATCAAGGAGGCAGATATCTCCAAGACGGCCTTTCGAACACGTTACGGGCACTATGAGTTTTTGGTTATGCCATTCGGACTAACCAATGCCCCGGCAGCATTTATGGACCTTATGAATCGAGTATTCAAGGAGTATCTGGATAAGTTTGTCATTGTTTTTATTGACGATATTTTGATATACTCAAGGTCCAAAGAGGAACATGAACATCACCTTAGATTGGTGATGGAGACGTTGAGAAGGAATCAGCTGTATGCCAAATTCACAAAATGTGAATTTTGGTTAGAAAAAGTTCATTTCTTGGGTCATGTGGTATCGAAGGAAGGAATTTCAGTAGATCCTGTTAAAGTGGAAGCGGTTAGTGCATGGCCAGCACCCAAAAATGTTACGGAAATAAGGAGTTTCCTTGGATTAGCTGGCTATTACCGACGATTCGTCGAGGGATTTTCCAAGATCGCTACACCCCTCACTGCTCTTACCAGAAAAGGAAAGACTTTTGAATGGACTCAGAAGTGTGAGGAGAATTTCCAGGAGCTCAAGAAGAGGCTGACGAGTGCGCCTGTGTTGATTATTCCTGATGTAGATGCAGGAAATTTCGTGATCTATAGTGACGCTTCTAAGAATGGATTAGGAGCTGTCTTGATGCAGGATGACAAGGTAGTGGCCTATGCATCTCGACAGTTAAAGATTCACGAAAAGAATTATCCCACGCACGATTTAGAGCTCGCGGCAGTAGTTTTCGCACTTAAGATTTAGAGACACTATTTGTATGGGAATAAGTGTGAAATCTACACTGATCACCAGAGCCTTAAGTATATCTTTACTCAGAAGGAGCTCAATATGAGACAACGTAGATAGCTGGAGCTTGTTAAGGATTATGACTGTGAGATCCTTTATCATCCTGGAAAGGTGAATAGAGTAGCAGACGCCTTAAGTAGGAAATCCGTAGGCATGCTGATGTCTATCGGAATGTTTCCTAAGCCACTACAAAAGGAGATTTCTGAGTTTAATTTGGAGATGATAACGGGGAAATTATCTTCTCTAACCATTCAGTCTAATTTGATGGAATCCATTAAGTCTCACCAAGAAAAGGATTCCTTTTTGGCGGTAAAAGCAATGAGTTTAGAACTGCTGCAGATGGTGTCATCTACTTCAAGGAGAGGATTTGTGTTCCCAATTTCAAAGTCTTGAAGGATCAGATTTTGTTGGAAGCACATATGACGCCATACTCAGTACATCCAGGAGCTTCCAAGATGTACAAAGACCTCCGAGAAAGTTTCTGGTGGCCCAATATGAAGAATGAGGTAGCAGAATACGTGTCGAAATGCCTAACTTGTCAGAAAGTTAAGGCTGAACATCGACATCCTGGCGGAGAACTGCAGAAGATAGAGCTTCCTGAGTGGAAATGGGAGCAGATTACTATGGATTTCGTAGTAGGACTACCCAGGACTACAAGTGGGAGTGACACGATTTGGGTGATTGTTGATAGATTAACCAAATCGGCTCACTTTATTGCAATTAAGGCCACCTTTTCTGTGGAAAAATTAGCTGAAATTTATGTATCCCAGATTGTCAGATTTCATGGAGTGCCAAAATCGATCATATCGGACTGTGATGGACGTTTCACTTCTCGATTTTGGACTAGTGTTCACAATGTTATGGGGTCGAAATTGAAGTTCAGCACGGCATTTCACCCCAAAACTGACGGTCAATCCGAACGAACCATCCAGACACTGGAAGATATGCTAAGGTCATGTGTGCTGGATTTCAAAGGAAACTGGGATCAGAAGCTGCCATTGATCGAATTTTCATATAACAACAGTTATCATGCTTCAATTAGTATGGCTCCATTTGAAGCATTATATGGAAGAAAATGTCGATCTCCTATTCACTGGCAGGAAGTCGGACAGAAACAGCTACAAACCACAGATTTTATCGAAAAGACTTCTAAGGACATTCAGAAAATCAGACAGAGGCTCGACATAGCTTTTAGCAGACAGAAAAGTTATGCCGACAAACGTAGAAGGCCTTTGGAATTCCAACTGGGGGATGCAGTGTTCATCAAGGTTACTCCTATGAAAGGAGTAATGCGCTTTGGAAAGAAAGGGAAGCTTAGCCCAAGATATACGGGGCCATTTGAGATCCTTGAAAGGATTGGAAAAGTAGCCTATAAGCTTGCCCTACCGCCTGAATTGGCTTCGATGCATAATGTTTTTCATGTGTCGATGCTAAAGAAGTATATATCTGACCCTTCCCATGTGCTTAGTCAAGAACCAGTAGAGGTTCAAACGGACTTAACTTATGAAGAAAAGCCCGTTCAAGTACTGGATTGGGAAGAAAAGGTCTTAAGAAATAAAACCATTCCCATGGTTAAAGTGTTATGGCGAAACCACAGGGTTGAAGAAGCAACCTGGGAGTTGGAGGATGAGATGAGGAAGAACTATCCCGACTTGTTCTAATTTTCGAGGAAGAAAATTTTTAAGGGGGGTAGATTGTAATAACTAGAATTTCCCAACGTCACAATGTCTTGTATAGATATTGAATTATGCCCTGAAGGTATTTATGAAAAGCCCAGCTTAGGGTTTTTATTAGATATTGTGAGTTCTTATGCTTTTATAAGACTCCAAAAATTATTGCTTGTAAAGCAAGTGACCTTTTGAGTAAAACGGTATATAACGTAATGATCAGCTTGTTTACAAATTTTGATTTCTGTTATGAACAATCAAAGTTTGTAATTAAGAAATGTTTATGTGTTATGTTAAATTATTTGAAAGACCTTTATGTAGTAAAAGGCAAATCTATGATATATGATTCTCTATTAGTAGTTTCTAATATTAAGAGAACCCTAGACGCAGTTAAGATAAATTCTGGATAATGGTCCAGTACAAGTATACTGTTATCAGTTGAAAACAATATCTGAATATATATGCCAGTATGAAAATGAACTGTGTTTGGGAGTTAAGCCAAGTAAGGTCTTAATCGGTGATACCTTGTCTTAAAAAGAATGACAAATCTCACTTTGAAAATTGGTCACCCTTTAAGGACTAAAATGTAAATATTTTGTCTATAGGGGCCAATATGTAATTTTAAGAAAAGTGAATGGTTATGGATTTTAAGAAAGTTAAGATAGTGTTAGGTGATTGATTAAGCAAGAATTGGAGGCCAAATGCTATCACCATAGTCGGCCACCATATAGGGACTAAAGTGCAAATATTTTGCCTTTAGGGGCCAAAATGCAATTTTGTGAAAATTATGGTTTGATAGATAAATTTGTAAATTTATGGAACTATGGATTTTTCTAGTTAGATTTCCTAGTTCAATTTAGTTTATGATGATTTTTAAATTTGGTTAACCTAGTTGGAAACCAAGGAATCAAGTTAGGTTTAGATTGGTTCAAAATTGACCAATCATTTGCCTACACTTGTACTTAAGGGAACCGGCCACATTAAGGGTTAATGAGCTGATATTTTGCTCTTAAGGACCAATAGGCAAGGTATGAAAAATTTGAAGTTCATTAGAATTGGATACCACACAATTTTAACCTTGCCTAGTAAGCAAAGTAGTTTTGCATACTAAGCTATGTTGCATTTTGCAACTTTCACACTTAGCAAGGTATGGCCGGCCACCTTATGAAGAATTTCAAGAAAATTATGATAGATTTTCTTACTAAGCATTCAAATTCAACTAAGCCAAGGATTGGTTACAAAATTTAGTTACCATAATTATGTTAAACCAAGGAAGTAACTAGGTTTGCTAACTTAGTTAGTCTAACTATTTTCTTCCATTTGGTTGCCACATATGGCCGGCCATCACAAGGAAAAGCACATCAAATTTCTAGCCTTGATGAGTCATTCATTTAGCTTTCTTCTTTGGCAAGCCAAGGCTTGCAAATTTCAGCACCAAAACCGGCCAATGGATGTAAGACACACCATGATTTTGTTAGACATTGACCAATCAAATTTTGCCTCCTAGACTAGCTAGAATTGTGACACATCAACACCTATCACTTGCTTCCTCATGGCCGGCCACCATATGAAACCATTGAGTAAATATGTTACTCTTGGGGATTAATATGCAGCTTAGAGTTATTAGTTTCTCAAGATTGTTGAGAGAATGACAAGTGTTGTGAATAGCTTAGGTGAGCAAACTATTAGCTTTGCTTGCTTGGTTAGTAATCAAGCTAGAGCTGCCACCTAATGGCCGACCAACACAAGGAAGAGACACTTCATGTGTCTAGCTATGATGAGTCAATACTTAGCCATGGTTATGTGGCCATCTAGTGTATTCCTAACCGGCCACCTCATGGGATTTGGAAGCAAATATGCTGTCTAGAGGAGCTAATAAGCAATTCTAGGATTAAAAGAAATTTTAAACAAATTTCTTTTCACTCTCCTATAAATAGACGGTGGCATGATCAAGGGTAAGTCTTTAGACAATAAACCATAGATTGGCAGCTTATTATCTGATTCTTCTCTTTCTTAGGAGCCGAACAAAAATTGAGAGGAAGCTGCAAACAGTTTCGGTTTGTGGTATTGGTTTAGTGAGAAAGAAAACCTCCAAAACCTTAAGCTAGAATTGTTTTGTGAAGCTTGAGGTAAACTCTTTAACCTCTAGTTTTCATTCACGTTTTTGATAAGAAGATTATGAGTGTGATGTTATGTATAAGCATGAGTTTATGAAAAGTAAATTCAAGTACTATGCTTTATGTGTAGTTGATAGTTTTCGGTTTCGATATGCTAGTTTCGAAATAGGATTTTTGTTTTACAAAAATTATATGAGTAAGATCTGATTGTATGTGTATGAAATGGTTAGGTAACGCCTGCATGCTTGATATAGGCTCACGGGGTAACCGTTTGAGGTAGTGTGCACGTTAGTTACCTAAAAACCAAACCGAACAAAAAAACTGCCAGTTTCGGGGTAAATTGGACAGTATTTTGGAAAGCGAATTTCGAGGCCCTTAGAGGCCGAATCATGAAAAAGTTAAAACTACAAAGTTGTAGAGAAGGGAAAATTCTAGGGGCTTGCGCGGACAGTTTTTGAAAATAAGGCCTCTAAGACCTTCGTTTTTACAAAAAACCCGAGACCTATTTCAAGGTTAAGAAAAATGGTCGAAGAATTTTCAAAGGCAGAAACAAGCATGTTTAAGTCAGATTTGGATTTTAAGTTTAAAACAGAAGTTGTAGGAACCTTCAAGGTCTACAACTTTCATGAAGGAAATATTTTTAAATTCGGAACAAATTTGTTAAAAAAGGATCAAATTTAAAGACTGATTTCAAATATAGTTTGTTTTTAGAATTTTAGTGTTTTAAAAGATAATAGGATTTTAAAGTTTATGCTATGTTTTTGATATCCTTATACTGAGATAAGTCGATAACTAGGGTTGTATGATACTATGATAGGATGATTCTCATCCTATGATTTTTCTGTGAAAACAGGAAAACAACTCGGTTAAGAAAAGTGCTAAACTTGAGATTTAGTATCTGGTAAGTACAACTCCGTCTACAGCATAGACTTTCCATTGTATACTTACCCAAGTATGATGAATGATCGCTATTAGAATGTGATGTACATGTATGCTAGAATTGTTTGATGCGGTGTTATGATTATTATGATGATATCAAGCTTATGATTATTATGATGATATCAAGCTTATGATTATTATGATGATATCAAGTTTATGATTATGAGATAAGGCATGTTGTTAAGATATGAGTATGATTTAAGTTTAGTGACATCACGAAGCATGTTCACTAACAAGATCAATTATGAGATTACGAAAAGCAAGTATGATGGCAAGCGAGCTTGCCGTGTCGTACCGACCCGCGTCAGGTCGGGTTGAGCTATGGCAAGAGTAAGCCCATAGAGCGCGCCCGGTACGTACACTTATGTTATGGGGCCCATAAACAAGATAAGTTAAAAATGCATATGATGGCATAATATGAACATAATCGGTTCATGCATATATTATGCAATGCTATGATATGTTATGTATGAAATGTTACGATATAATGAGTTAAGTATGAAATGCTATGATATGAGATGCTATGTAAGATTATGATATGTTATGTATGAGATGTTACGATACGATGAGATAAGTAGGAAATGTTATGATATGAGATGCTATGTAATGTTACGATGAATTATGTTTTGAGTTGTATTGTCACGGATAATTATGTTGTACTTGCTGAGCGAAAGCTCACGTCTTACGTCTATGCTGTAGGTAAGCAACCTATGGGCAGTTGTTGATACAAGATGGCGAGCGTGGCAGGGCGAACTGTGAAATGTGGGATAAATATCCGCTACGCGTTTTGTATTTCTTTTTGTGTGTATAAATTTCGTATTCCAAACATACTGATATTATAATGCTTTCCGCTTATCCGTGCCGTATATATATATATATGGTTAATCACACGTACGCGTTACGTATAAAAAAAAAAAAAATTTCGCTGTTTACATTAAATAAGTAAGAATGTATGTATGTATGTATGGTAACGGCCTGTGCAAGGCGGGTCGTTACATATAATGTGGATACTCGAATTGCATAAACATATATAAGGATGTTTGCATACGAAATAATTTACATAACAAAAATCAAAATGCGAAGCGGTTATAATCCCCACATTTCACTGTTTGCCCTGCCCCGCACGCCACCTTGCACCATCAGTTGCTTGTAGGTTGCTTACCTACAGCATAGACGTAAGTCACGTGAGCTTTCGCTCAGCAAGTACAACATATACATCCGCAACAATTAAACATAAACATAACTCATCATACATAACTTCTCATACATAACATATTAAACTTTTCATAACATACATATCATATCATAACATCGCATAATATAAGCATGTACCAATTATGCTCTTATTATGCCATCGTATTAATTCTTAACTTATCTTACTTATGGGCCCCTTATCATGAGTGTACGTACCGGGCGCGCAACTATGATTTGGTTGCGGCGGCCAGTCCATTTCCAACTCAAACCACAGTCCAACCCGACCTAACGCGGGTCGGTACGACACAGGCAAGCTTGCTTGCCATCATACTTACTTTTCATGAACTCATACTTGTTCTTATTAGTGAACATGCTTCGTGATGTCACTATTCATAATTATGCTCATATCTTAACATCATGCCATAATCTAATACTCATGAACTTAACTTAGTCATAACGTAAACATAACATCATTTCATCATAAACATCAAACATACTTGGCAAGTATACAACAAAAGCCTATGCTGTAGGCGGAGTTGTACTTACCTTGAGTACTATGTCCCGAGACTTGTTGATCCACTTCAGGATACCTCAGCAGGCTATTTCCTGCTATATCAGAGGACATAGAGTAAGAATTATGTTCTTACAGAATGTTGATAATCGAATCAACATTCATACCTAGTTATAGTTATATGTTCCCCCTTCTTAAACAAAACCGGATACTTTCTCAGTATCACGGATAGCCCTAGGAATTAGGGTTTACTACACTTAAAGTGTACTCTGATTGGTCACACAAAGTAAACTTGGCTAAATAGCCTTTCTTAGTAGCGTTGGACTACTATTCTTAAATCTTGGGCCTATGCCTTCTAATAAACAACTCAAAGGATTATTTCAAATAACCCGAGTTTTTTTAGGCCCAACTAGTCATTTTCACTATTATATTGGGTTACGTTGGATAACCCTTGGGCTTAGGGCCCAAACCAATAACTCGGAATCTTTCCCGGTTATGGTTCACTCAACTTGATTAAAATTCTTTCTTTAATTCGGAAAAACTTAGGGTTTTAAGATCATTTTATTAAAACTTAGAATCTGATGAGCGGGTCTTTGTAAAAATCATTAAAAACAGAAACTGCCTTTGGAACAGTTTCTCACTGAGAATTAGTCAGTGGATGTGCAGAAATGTCCTTTTCCTGCACTGTTTTAGAACACTCTGTGCAGGAATTTCTTGTTCACTGCACAGTTTTGAAATCCAATTTTCTATTTAAAAATCCAAGTCGAATTTGAAAAAGTTTTCTTCATGAAAGTTTTAAAGTATTCAAAATCCTAAAACTTTCGTTTTGAACTCGAGACCCAAATCGGTCTCTAACCCACTCCTTTAACCTGTTAAACTCACCTGACCGTGTATAGGGTCTGGGCACGGTCAGGCTCGGGTTTTCACAAAAACGAAGGCCATTGGAGCCTTATTTTTGAAAACCGTAGGCGTTTCCCCATAGGAAAAACCCTTATCTACAACTTTTGTGTTTTACGTTTTTCCAAAATCAGCCTCTAAGGGCCTCAAAACTGACTTTCCAGAAAACTGGTCAGTTTGAACCCGAATTGGCAATTTTTGATTTCTTAATCGTTTTCGGTCCTAAAACGAGCACACTAACTCAACCGAACACAGCAGGAGCCTAAAATCACCATGCAACGTTTTTCTATTGTCCCAAATTGACTTACATGAGCCCCCACATGATCATGTAAATCAAACAATAAAATTGCATTAATTAAGGTTAGGGTTTTGCTTGTTTCTTGATTTCTACCAACTTAGCATACACATTTCAATCTAACACCCTAACATGCCATTAACATTCTGTTGGGCAGATTTGGGGAAACATACAACCCCTAATTAATCTAACATACAATCATACTCATAAGTTCATACAAATGCACAATTAAACATCAATCAAAACACAACTTAAAACACTAAATCAACCACCCTAAACTAATCAAGCACACTAAAAATCTGACCTAGGGCAGAATTTAAATTGAGCTTATGCTCATTACAAATCAGCTTGTAATACATTTAAATCTCTAATTTAGAACTTAAATTGAGAGACTTAAGGGCCAAGAGAAATTTTTACCTTACTTAATCCAATGTGGGTTTGCTTGGCTCAAAATTTCTCTCTTCCTTTCTCCTTGGTGCAGCCGGCCTTAGCTCCTCCCAATGAGCCTGAAATTTTCCAGCCACCTAGGAACTGCTCCAAACAAGATTCCGGCCACTTCACACAAAAATCAGCCACCTCCCTACTTGTTTTCCCCTTCAATTTTTCTTCCCCCTTGCAGCTGCCACACAACCGGCCAGCAATGGCCAAATGGTCTCCAAATTTTCTCCAACTTCTTGGCTTGCTTCCTAGTGAATGCCTACACTCCTAAGACCAATTCCTTGATTTTCCAAGCTTTTTCTTTCCCTTTGGCAGCTCCCTCAAGTTCGGATTTTTGGGCAGAAAAATGACCAAAGTTTGACTAGATTTTCTAATTTTTGTGAATAGAATGCACCCCTATTTATAGACAATTTTGAACTTTCCAAAATTGCAAAATAGTCCTTCAAAGTTCATCAAATTGCACATTAGGGGGGGTGAGGTTGTAATACCTAGATTTTCCGATGTTACTATTTCCTTTCAAAGGAATTAAATGTATACCATCAAGGTATTATTGAAAGAGAAACTCGGTTAAGAGTTTTCTTACATTTTATGAGTTTTCAGTATCAATAAAACTCAAAATGGACTATGTAGATTAGAAACGGACCTTTTGAGTAAAAAAGGGGCGAAAAGTACATGATTTTAAGAAAGTCAAAGTTTGACCAAGAACGGTCAAAGGAGTGATTTTGCAGTATTGAAAAATAAAGTATACTTCGAAAACCGTCTTTACGGTTAAGATAGCATGCATAGGTTTTAAAAACCACCTTAGAAAATCAAGCACACCTAGTGGGAACTAAAGACCAAAAGGGCTCGGAAAAATAAGAAAAAGTTTTTACAGTCCATTTTTACGCAGATAAATTTTGGACTGCAGTCGAGTAAACAGTACTGAATTGTACTGTGTATTAGTAACACAGTATTGGAAATATCTGTGTAACACAAATATGGATTATTTTAGAGAAAAGTAGCCAAACAAGGCCTTAGGATGACATCATATACCTTTTAAATTATGACATCATCCTTATTTGGAATTATGACATCATAATTCCATGAACCAAGCATTAGATGACAAGTGTCTTGTTCTAGAACAATTTTTGCTTGTTCTCCAAGGGGGATGGCCGGCCACCTTGCATGCTAGTTGGCAAAATTTTCAAAACTTTAGGGGTCAAAATTGAATTTTGAAAAGTTCTCCTCTTGCCTATAAATATGGGTGGTTGCTATTCATTTTATTCAAAATTTGGGGAGGTTCTTGCCATTTTTCTTCTTGAAAATCAGCAGCCAAGGAAGAGAGAAAGAGGATAGAAAAATCAAAATTTCCAAAGGGGTTTTGCTTAGGGAATGTTCGGATTTTGAGTGGAAAGCCAAGAAAAAAAGTTTGGAAAATTTTTAGAGACCAATTGGCCTAGTGGCCGGTTGTGAGGGAAGGAGAAAGAGAGAGAAAAAAGTTGAGAAAGAAAGCTTGGTGTGGTGTGGCCGAACCTTGATAAGGCAGCCATCAAGTGGCTGAAATTTTGGAGCTCACTTTGGGGAGTGGCCGTGAGCTAGGGTGAGCTAGAGGGAGGAAGAAATTTTGTGACCAAAACTTGACTTTGGTCTAAGGTAAAAATCTAGAGCCCTAACTCTTTTATTTGAGTTCAAATTCAAAGTTATAAGGTGATTCAATTTGGTTGTAAGGACATAAGTCCATCTTCCATTTTATGCCCTAGTAGGTTGTATGTGCTTGATTTGTAGATCTAAGGGTGTATGGCTTGAATTCTTGCATTGTTGTGCTTGTTTGTGATTGATTTTCATGCTTGATGCTTAGGGTTGTATGTGCCCTGATTTTTTGGTCCAAAATCTGCCCTAGGCAGTGCATGATTGGCTGCTAGTTTAAGGGTGAATGATTGATCCATGTATGAATGTAATGCAAAGTTAGAACCATGCAAACCTAGGCTAGGTTTGTGCGGATTTTGGTTTGCATGGGCACGTTGGAGTTACATGTTGGTTCTTATGGGACGTTAGAAAATGCTGCATGTATGCTATCTAGGCTCCCGCGTGTTCGGTTGAGGTTAGATGCACGTAATAGGACGTAAAACGAATTTAAAACCAAAAACTGCCAGTTCGGATGTGAACTGCCCAGTTTCGGGAAAAGAGAAATTTGAGGCCTTTAGAGGCCGAACTGGGTGAAACTTAAAACATAAAAGTTGTTCAGAAGGGTTTTTCCTAGAGGACAGAGCGGGCAGAATCCCAAAATGAGACTCCAATGGTCTCTGTTTTTACAAAAACCCGTGGCTGGTCTGCCCAGACCCAGATTACAGGATCAGCCAGTTTCAAACAAAAACTGACGCAAATATAAGCAGAAATGGATTTTTCTCAAAACATGAAAGTTTTAGGATTTTACGAGAGCTAGAACTTTCGTGAAGACAACGTTTTCAAAATCAGAGTGGATCTTTAAACTGACATGGTTTTATAAAGACTGTGCAGGGAATAGGAAATTCCTGCACAGGATTTTCTAAAAACAGTACAGAAAAATTGTATCTTTTCCAAAACCACTGTTTTGACTAGGGAAACTGTTCCAAAGGCAGTTTCCAGTCCTAAATGATTTTACAAAAACCTATCTTAAGGATATGAATTTTTATGAGTTAAGTAAACGATTTTTGAAGTTAAAATTACCTAAGTTTCCAAAGAAATGGAAAATGGATTTTTAAACCAAATTGGGTAAGCAAAATGATTACGGATAATAACCGGATGTAATATCCGAGTTACTAGGCCAAAGCCTAAAGCTCAAGTTTAACCCATATAGGGTTAACTTTGGTTGATCAAGAGTTTAATTATAATTAACCTTAAGGGTTAGTCAAGATAACCCTAAAGGATACCAAGAGTAATAAAATTGGGCTAAGATATAGGGTTAATTAAGGAAACCCAATAATTATGATAAAGCCCAAGGTTAGGAAAGTAATCGAACCCTGACAGTATGTATAGGGTTTAGCACATGAGGTTATCCAACGTAACCTCTTAAAGAATTAATTCATATTGGGTTCTATTAATAATAGGGTTACTATCTATAACCCAGTAAGACATCTAGTATCAGGGACATACAATTAGGATTATGTAAGCATGTTGATTAGAGTATCAACATTCTGCAACACTAACTAAGAACCTCACCTATGTCCTTCAAGGAGCAGGAGAGAACCTGCAGCTGTACTCGGAGAAGAAGCAGCATAACGCATGACATAGCAAGAGAGGTAAGTACAACCACCGCCTACAGCATAGGCTTTGTTGTGGTACTTGCCCAAGTATGTTAGATGTATGCTAGGGATGTATGTTATGCGGTTGTTGATGCTATGCTATGTTGTTATTGATGCTATGTTATGTTGTTGCTGCTGCTATGTTATATTGTTAGTGCTAAGTAATGTTATTGTTGTTATGTTATGTTATTGACATGCTATGCAATATGTCATATGTTGTATGCTAGGTTATGTAGTATGATAAGTTAAGGTATGTTTATGATGAATATTATGTTATGATTACATGAATCATGGAAGTATGAGAGCACGAAGCATGTTCACAAAATCTTATAAAATAAGATCAAGTATGACATGATAAGATGAAAGGAAAGTAAGATGGCGAGCAAGTCGCCTGTGTTGTACCGACCCGAGTAAGGTCGGGTTGGACTATGGTTTGAGTTGGAAATGGTTTGGCCGCCCCAACCACTCCATAGTCGCGCGCCCGGTACATACACATAAGTAAGGGGCCCATAAGTAAGATAAGAAATGAAAGTAAGTTAAGCATGGATTGAGCATAAAATAAGCATAAATGGACCATGCATTATGATGTATGTTATGCTATGAAAAGGAAGTCATGATATGTACGATATGCTATGGTAAGTTAAGTTAGTATGTGAAAGATTAGATCATGTTTGTTTATGTCGCGGTATAGGAGGTTGTACTTGCTGAGCGAAAGCTCACTGTCTTACATTTATGCTGTAGGTAAGCAACCGTCAGCAATGGTTGATGCAAGATGGAAAGGCATGGCGGGGCAAACTATGAAATGTGGGAAATGTAGCCGCTACGCGTTTTGTCCTTTACGTAATTATGTTATGGTAAATATTTTGATAAAGACACTTTTATATGTTGCACTCGTATGCCATATAAAAAAAAAAAATTCCGCTGTGTTTCATAAGTATGTAAGTATGTACGAGGAGATAAGTATGTATGTATGGTAACGGCCTGTGCTAGGCGGGTCGTTACAGAGGTGGCCGACCAAGTGGTTCTAGAATCAACCAAAATTCTTTCCAAATTTGTATTAAATCCATGTAATGATGTCATAATTCAAAAGTTAAATGACATCATCATTAAGGCCTTATTTTGCCTAATTCTTGCTTAGACAATATCTTTCAATACTAAACAGATATAGTTGATATTGTGGTCCTTGATTCACAGTACCGATTATTAAAATGCAGTCCAAAATTTATCTGTCTAATAATGGACTATACGAAAAATTCTCTTTTTGTTTCGAGCCTTTTGGCCTTTAATCTCCTACTTAATGTGCTTGATTTTCCTATGGTGGTTTTGAATCTAACTTAAACCATTTTATCTGAAAAAATTGGTTTTCCGCAGTATACTTCCTATACTGTTTACCATTTTTCAATATCGTCAAAGAATTGATCTTTCTAGTCAATCTTTGACTTTCTTGGGTCAATGTTGCCTATCCTGTCAACATGGACTCTCTTGGTCAACTTTGACGGTTTTTGGTCAAACTTTACGGTTTTTGGTCAAACTTTGACTTTCTGGTCAAACTTTGACTTTCGTAAAAATCATAGCATTTTTATACCTTTTTCCTCAAAAGGTCGTATGCTTAACTAAGCAATCATTTTTGAGTCTTATAAAAGCACAAGAACTCACAATTCTGAATAAAAACCCTAAACCGGGCTTTTCATAAATACCTTCATCGTACAGTTCAAATTTCTATACAAGAAATTGTAACATAGAAAAATTCTAGCTATTACAGAAACTGACGGTCAATCAGAATGAACCACCCAGACACTGGAGGATATGCTAAGGTCATGTGTGCTGGATTTCAAAGGAAACTGGGATCAGAAGCTGCCATTGATCGAATTCTCCTACAACAACAGTTATCATGCTTCGATTGGTATGGCTCCATTTGAAGCATTGTATGGAAGAAAATGTCGATCGCCTATCCACTGGCAGGAAGTGGGGTAGAAGCAGCTGCAAACTACAGATTTTATCAAGAAGACCTCTGAGGATATTCAGATGATCAAGCAGAGGCTTGACATAGCTTTTAGCAGACAGAAAAGTTATGCCGATAAACGTAGGAGGCCCTTGGAATTCCAAGTGGGAGATGCGGTGTTCATCAAGATTACTCCTATGAAAGGAGTAATGCGATTTGGTAAAAAGGGAAAGCTTAGTCCGAGGTATACTGGACCATTTGAGATTCTTGAACGGATTGGAAAAGTCGCCTATAAGCTTGCCCTACCGCCTGAGTTAGCTTCGATGCATAATGTTTTCCATGTGTCGATGTTAAAGAAGTATGTGCCAGACCCTTCCCATGTGCTTAGTCAGGAACCAGTGGAGGTTCATACGGACTTAACCTATGAAGAAAAGCCAGTTTGAATTCTGGATCGGGAAGAGAAGGTCTTAAGGAATAAAACCATTCCCATGGTTAAAGTATTGTGGCGAAACCACATGGTCGAAGAAGCAACCTGGGAGTTGGAGGATGAGATGAGAAAGAACTACCCTGATTTGTTTTAATTGTCGAGGACGAAAATTTTTAAGGGGGGTAGATTGTAATAACTAGAATTTTTCTATGTTACAATTTCTTGTATAGAAATTTGAATTGTACCGTGAAGGTAGTTATGCAAAAGCCCGGTTTAGGGTTTTTATTGAAATTTGTGAGTTCTTATGCGTTATAAGACTCAAAAATGATTGCTTAGTCAAGCATGATACCTTTTGAGTAAAAAGGTATATAAACATGATGATTTTTATTTTGGTCAAAGTTTGACCAAAAGACGTCAAAGTTGACCACGAAAGTCAAAGTTGACCAAGAGAGTTAACATTGGCCAAGAAAGGCAACATCGACTAAGAGAAGTCAAGGATTGTCTAAAAAGGTCAACTAGATGTCGAAACTTAAGTATGTGATGCAGTATGAGGTATATACTGCGAAAAGCCGTTTTTACAACGCAGATAGTAAGAATAAGTTTTAAAACCACCATAGAAAAATCAAGCACACTAAGTAGGGGATTAAAGGCCAAAAGGCTCGAAACGAAAAGAGAATTTTTCGTATAGTCCATTATTAGACAGATAAATTTGGACTGCAGTTTAATAGTCGGTACTGTGAATTAATGACCACAGTATCAACAATATTTGTTTAGTATTAAAAGACACTGTCTAATCAAGAATTAGGCCAAATAAGGCCTTAATGATGATGTCACTTAACTTTTGATTTATGACATCATTTTATGGATTTAACACAAAATTGGAAAGAAAGTTGGATGGTTCTAGAGCCAAGTGGCCGGCCACCTCACCCCCCTAAAGTGCAAAATGGTGAACTTTGAAGGACTATTTTGCAATTTTGGAAAGCTCAAAAATGTCTATAAATAGGGATGCTTCCTATTCACAAAAATTAGAAAACTTAGGCAAACTTTGGTCAAATTTTCCCTCTAAAAACCGAACTTGAGTGAGCTGCCAAAGAGAAAGAAAAAGCTTGGAAAATCAAGGAATTGGTCTTAGGAGTGTTAGGCATTCACTAGGAAGCAAGCTAGGAAGTTGGAAAAAATTTGGAAACCATTTGGCCATTGGTGGCCGGTTGTGTGGCAGCAGCAAGGTAGAAGGGAAATTGAAGGGGAAAACAAGTTGGAAGGTGGCTGATTTTTGTGGAGAGTGGCCGGAGTGTGATTGGAACAACCCCTAGGTGGCTGGAAAATTTCGGGCTCATTGGGAAGAGCTAAGGCCGGCTGTACCAAGGAGCAAGGAAGAGAAAGAAAATTTGGATCAAGCAAACCCGTTCTTGAATTGAGCAAGGTAAAACTTCTCTTGAACCCTAAGCTCTCAATTCAAGTTTTAAATTAAAGATTTAGATGTATTACAAGCTGATTTGTAATGAGCATAAGCTCAATTTAAATTCTGCTTTAGGTCATATTTTTTTTAGTGTGTGCTTGATTAGTTAAGGGTGGTTTGATTTATGATTTTAAGCTATGTTTTGATTGATGTTAATTATGAGTTTTTATGTGCTTATTAGTATGATTGCATGCTAGGATTTTTAGTAGGTTATATGTTCCCCCAAATCTGCCCAACAGAATGTTAATGGCATGCTAGGGTGCTAGAATGAATTGTGTATGCTATGGTTGGTGGAAACTAGAACAAGCCAACCCTAACCCTTAAAAATGCAGTTTTATTGTTTGATTTGCACGGACGGGTTTGAGTTTCATGTGAGTTAAAACGGGACGTTAGAAAAGTGTTCTATGTTGATTCTAGGCTCCCGCTGAGTTCGGTTGAGGTAGTGTGCACGAATTAGGACGAGAAACCAAGAAAGGAACGAAAACTGCCAATTCGGGTTCAAGCTGGCCAGTTTTCTGGAAAGCCAGTTTTGAGGCCCTTAGAGGCTGATTTTGGAAAAACGTAAAACACAAAAGTTGTAGATAAGGGTTTTTCCTGTGGGACAACACTGACAGTTTTCAAAAATAAGGCTCCAATGGCCTTCGTTTTTATGAAAACCCCGAGCCTGACCGTGCCCAGACCCTATGCACGGCCAGGTAAGTTTAACAGGGAAAATGAATGGGTTAGAGACCGATTTGGGTCTCGAGTTAAACACAAAAGTTTTAGCGTTTTTCATGCTTTAAAATTTTTATGAAGAAAACTTTTTCAAATTCGGCTTTTATTTTTAAATATAAAATTAGTTTTCAAAACTGTGCAGTGTACAGGAAATTCCTGCACAGGGATTTCTAAAACAGTGCAGGAAAAGGACATTTCTGCACATCCACTGACTAATTCTCAGTGAGAAACTGTTCCAAAGGCAGTTTCTGCTTTTAATGGTTTTTACAAAGACCCGCTCATCAGATTCTAAGTTTTTAATAAAATGATCTTAAAACCCTAAGATTTTCCAAAGTAAAGAAAGAGTTTTTAATCGAGTTAAGTGAACCATAACCGGGAAAGATTCCGAGTTATTGGTTTAGGCCCTAAGCCCAAGGGTTATCCAACGTAACCCAATAAAATAGTGAAAATGACTAGTTGGGCCTAAAAACTCGGGTTATCTGAAATAACCAATTGAGTTGTAGGCGTAGGCCCAAGATTTAAGAATAAGTAGTCCAACGCTACTTTGGATGGCTGTTTAGCCAAGGTTACTTTATGTGACCAATCAAAGTATACTTTAAGTATAGTAAACCCCAAACTCTAGGATTGACCGGGATACTGGGTAAGTATCCGGCTTTGTTTTAAGAAAGGGGGGCATATAACTATGACTAGGTATGAATGTTGGTTGGATTACCAACATTCAGTAAGAACAGAATTCTTACTCTATGTCCTCTGATATAGCAGGAAATAGCCTGCTGAGGTATCCTGAAGTGGATCAACAAGTCTCGGGACATAGTACTCAAGGTAAGTACAACTCCACCTACAGCATAGGCTTTCGTTGTATACTTGCCCAAGTATGTTTGATGTTTATGATGGAAAGATGTTATGTTTACAATATGACTATGTTAAGTTCATGAGTATGAGATTATGGCATGAGGTTAAGATATGAGCATAATTTATGAATAGTGACATCACGAAGCATGTTCACTAATAAGAACAAGTATGAGTTCATGAAAAGTAAATATGATGGCAAGCAAGCTTGCCTGTGTTGTACCGACCCGCGTTAGGTCGGGTTGGACTGTGATTTGAGTTGGAAATGGACTGGCCGCCCCAACCAAATCATAGTTGCGCGTCCGGTACATACACTCATGATAAGGGGCCCATAAGTAAAATAAGTTAAGAATGAATACGATGGCATAATAAGAGCATAATTGGTACATGCATATATTATGCGATGTTATGACCTGATATGTATGTTATGAAAAGTTTAATATGTTATGTATGATGAGTTATGTTTATGTTTAATTGTTGCGGATATAGATTTATATGTTGTACTTGCTGAGCGAAAGCTCACGTATCTTACGTCTATGCTGTAGGTAAGCAACCTACAGGCAACTGATGGTGCAAGGTGGCGAGCGAGGCAGGGCAAGCTGTGAAATGTGGGATTATAACCGCTTCGCGTTTTGATCTTTTTATGTAAATTATTTTGTATGCAAACATCCTTATATATGTTTATGCATTTTAAATATCCGCATTATATAAAAAAAAAAAAAAAAATTTCGCTGCTTACGTTACGCCAAATAAATAAGTACGCATGTATATATGTATGTATGGTAACGGCCTGTGCTAGGTGGGTCGTTACATGTTATGCATGAAATACGATACGATAATATGTCTATGATCGGGTATGATTACTATGACAAAGTAATGTGGTACATTATGATATAATCTACCTGAAAGAAAGGATATTGATAGTATGGTAATATCTTTTCTTGTGATTTTATAGGAATTAGAAATGGTGCGCACCCGTAGAACGGAGACACGTAGAGCGGTACCCGCAAACCTTCATGAGCCTGATCTCGCGACTGTTGTAGGGAATTTACAATGGCAGTTGCTTGAACAGCAATGTGAACATATCGATTGCGAGAGCAGTTGGCTCAGATGAACCAAAGACCTCGGGTGGATGAAGTTCCCCCACACCCCGAGAGAGTAGCCCCAGTAGCACCTCAGGCACCAGAGGTTCCACCAGAGGTTCCACGGAACTTTGAGGTTCCGTTAGCACCCGTTGGGATCCCTGTGAATCTGCCACCAGTACGGGAGGATTTGCTTTATGAGCGCTTTAGGCGGATGAAGGCGCCAGAATTCGAGGGACCGATGGATCCGATAGCTGCTGATAACTGGTTGATTGACATCCAAGTTATCTTGGATTTTATGAGACTATCAGAACAGGAGAAGGTTCTGTGTGCGTCCTTCGCTCTCAAGAAAGACGCGAGGCATTGGTGGATGACCATCCAGATGCGCCGAGACGTCACTACCATGAGCTGGCAGGATTTCGTTACGGAGTTTCGGAACATGTTTTATAATAGAGAAATCCTAGCAGCCCAGCAGGACGAGTTTTCCAGTTTGAAGCAAGGGTCAATGACTGTAATGGAGGCAGTCAAGAAATTTGAATAGTTAGCCCGGTTGTGCCCGGAGTTGGTGCCCAACGAGACTGAAAAGGTCAGGCGAATGATGAAGATGTTTCGCACCGACATTGCCAAGCAGGTGAGTGCTGGCAGTAGTCCACCTACCCTAGTATCCGACTGTGTGAGTCGGGCCATAAGAGCTGAGTATTGGATTAACCAGGATAGGGAAGCAAGGGCTCAGATTTTCAAGGCGAGGAAAGAGGAGAAAGCCGTGGTGAAGCCAACGCAGCCTCGGCAAGCATTTGAAGCAACCCAGAGAGGCCCGATGAATAGCCCTGCCCAAGGTTCCAAACAGTTCGGGAGGAACAAGAGAAAAGGAAATTTCTCTGGCCCAGGTCCACAAAGGAATTTCCCTCAGAAGAAGAACTTTAGAGGAAATGAGGGAAACACTGCTGAGTACCCGGTGTGCGCCAAATGTGGGAAGAAACACCCGGGAGTTTGCAGAATGGGATCTAATGCTTGCTTCCTCTGTGGCAAGGAAGGGCATTATGTGAGGAACTGCACCTTGAACAATCAGGGCCAGAACCCTTCTTATCCAAGCCGGAACCACAACAGCCAGTTGCATGCCGTCCAAGCAAGGCTGGAAGGACCCTCAATCACTCAAGATAGATTGGAGGCTCCTGAACCCCAAGCCCGAATATATGCTTACACGAAGGGAGATGCTGAAGCTGGAACTTCACATGTGGTGACAGGTCAGATTTCTATCGCCACTCATAATGCTGTTGCCTTGTTTGATTCGGGTGCTACGCATTCATTTGTGTCATTGGAGTTCATCCAGAAATTAGAAAGAGGTGCAGAAAAGTTAGAGCAGCCTTTCAAAACCTCTTTGCCCTCCGAAGAAATTTTCTGGTCCAATTTTTGGATCCGAAATATTTCCGTCATTCTCGGTAATAGAGAATTGTTTGTAGATCTCATCGCAATCAAGCTTCAAGATTTCGATGTGATCTTAGGGATAGATTTCTTAGGGAAATACGATGCCAAGATCAACTGTCGAAGACGTTGCGTCACGTTCAACCCCTACGGCAAAGAAGAGTTCACCTTCTACGGACAGACTCAACACTCAGCAACCCGACTGATTTCAGCAATAAAGGCATGGAAAATGTTAGCTAATGGTTGTCAAGAATATTTAGCTAACATAGTGGACAAGGATCGAGAAGTAAAGTTGACACCGAAGGACGTTCCCATTATTAAGGAATATGTGGCTGTCTTTCCGGAAGAATTACCAGGACTCCCGCCAGAACGCGAAATCTCGTTCGTAATCGAATTACTGATTGGAGCTGCACCGATATCGAAAGCACCCTACCGTATGGCACCTGCCGAGCTTAGGGAACTCCAAGTGCAGTTACAGGAACTGCTGGACAAGGGATTTATACGACAAAGCTTTTCCCCATGGGGAGCACCTGTGTTTTCGTCAAGAAGAAAGATGGATCTTTGCGCATGTGTATTGACTACCGTGAGCTAAACAAGATTACGATCAAGAACAAGTATCCCCTTTCGAGGATTGATGATCTCTTCGATCAACTCAGAGGAGCGGTAGTATTTTCGAAGGTCGACTTACGTTCAGGCGATCATCAGCTTAGGATTAAGGGATCAGATATCTCCAAGACAGCTTTCCGAACACATTATGGGCATTATGAATTTTTGGTTATGCCCTTTGGACTAACCAATGCCCCAGCTGCATTATGGACCTGATGAACTGAGTATTCAAGGAATATTTGGATAAGTTCGTTATCGTCTTTATTGATGATATTTTAATTTATTCAAGGTCCAAGGAGGAACATGAGCATCACCTTAGGTTGGTGATGGAAAAGTTGAGACGGAATCAGCTGTATGCCAAATTCACAAAATGTGAATTTTGGTTGGAGAAAGTTCATTTCTTGGGTCACGTGGTGTTAAAGAAAGGAATTTCCGTAGATCCTGCTAAGGTGGAGGCGGTCAGTTACATGGCCAGCGCCTAAGAATGTTACGGAAATAAGGAGCTTTCTTGGATTAGCTGGATATTACAGACGATTTGTCGAGGGATTTTCCAAGATTGCTGCACCTCTCACCACTCTTACTAGAAAAGGACAGAATTTTGAATAGACCCAGAAATGTGAGGAGAATTTCCAAGAACTCAAGAGAAAGCTGACAAGTGCACCGGTGTTGATAATTCCTAATGTAGATGCAGGAAATTTCGTGATCTACAGTGACGCTTCGAAAAGCGGATTAGGAGCTGTCTTGATGCAGAACGGGAAGGTAGTAGCCTACGCATCTCGTCAATTAAAGATTCACGAAAGGAATTATCCAACTCATGATTTGGAGCTCACGCGGTAGTTTTCGTGCTCAAGATTTGGAGACACTATTTGTACGGAAACAAATGCGAAATCTACACCGATCATCAGAGCCTTAAGTACATATTCACTCAGAATGAGCTCAACATGAGACAGCGTAGATGGCTGGAGCTCGTAAAGGATTATGACTGCGAGATCCTTTACCACCCTGGCAAGGTGAATAAAGTAGCAGACGCTCTAAGTAGGAAATCTGTAGGCATGCTGATATCTATCGAAGCGTTTCCTAAGCCACTTACAGAGGGAAATTTATGAGTTCAACCTGGAGATGATTACGGGGAAATTGTCATCTCTGACTATTCGATCCGAATTGATGGAATCCATTAAGTCACATCAGGAAAAGGATCCCTTTTTGCTAAAAACGCAGCTTTTTGGCAAAAGAGCAATGAGTTTAGGACCTCTGCAGATGGTGTTATCTATTTCAAGGAAAGGATTTGTGTTCCGACTTCGAAGCTTTAAAGGATCAGATTTTGTCGGAAGCACATATGACACCATACTCAGTACATTCAGGAGCTTCCAAGATGTACAAGGACCTCCGAGAGAACTATTGGTGGCCAAATATGAAGAATGAGGTTGCAGAATTCATGTCGAAATGCTTAACTTGTCAGAAAGTTAAGGCGGAACATCGACATCCTGGTGGAGAATTGCAGAAAATAGAGCTTCCTGAATGGAAATGGGAGCAAATTACTATGGATTTCATAGTAGGACTACCCAGGACGTCATGTGGGAATGACATGATTTGGGTTATCGTGGATAGATTAACCAAATCAGCCCACTTCATCGCAATTAAGGCTACCTTTTCAGTGGAGAAATTGGCCGAAATTTTCCTATCCCAGATCGTCAGGTTTCATGGAGTGCCAAAATCGATCATCTCGGATCGTGATGGACATTCACCTCTCGATTTTGGATTAGTGTTCACAACGCCATGGGGTCGAAATTGAAGTTCAGTACGGCATTTCACCCCCAAACTGACGGTCAATCAGAACGGACCATCCAGAGCTGGAAGACATGCTGAGGTCATGTGTGCTGGATTTCAAAGGAAATTGGGATCAGAAGCTGCCATTGATCAAATTCTCTTACAACAACAGTTATCATGCTTCGATTGGTATGGCTCCATTTGAAGCACTATATGGAGGAAGTGTCGATCTCCGATTCATTGGCAGGAAGTTGGACATAAACAGCTTCAAACCACGGACTTTATCAAAAAGACCTCCGAGGATATCAAGAAGATCAAGCAAAGACTTGACATAGCTTTTAGCAGACAGAAAAGCTATGCCGATAAACGTAGGAGGCCTTTAGAATTCCAAGTTGGCGATGCTGTTTTCATCAAGATTGCTCCTATGAAAGGAGTAATACGGTTTGGCAAAAAGGGGAAGCTTTGTCCGAGGTATATAGGACCATTTGAGATTCTGGAGTGAATTGGAAAAGTAACCTATAAGCTTGCCCTACCGCCGGAATTAGCTTCGATGCATAATGTTTTTCATTTATCGAACCCAGACCCTTCCCATGTGCTTAGTCAGGAACCGGTGGAGGTTCAAACGGACTTGACTTATGAAGAAAAGCCAGTTTGAATTTTGGATCGGGAAGAGAAGGTCTTAAGAAATAAAACCATTCCCCTGGTAAAATTGTTGTGGCAAAACCACAAGGTTGAAGAAGCAACCTGGGAATTGGAAGATGAGATGAGGAAGAACTACCCAGTTTGTTCTAATTTTCGAGGACGAAAAT
>CM046372.1:13480743-13525823 GCA_025413025.1 Ficus hispida
GGTATCAGAGCGGTATCCTGCCAGCCTACTTCACTTCGCCTCACATCGCTTCTGCAACGGCCCAAGTAAGTTATGTTATTTTTTTACGATTAGAGTTAAGATTTATATGCATAGTAAGTATCTGTCTTCGATGGCCATGCTGGAGAATGTCGGATACAAGAATGACGTCGGGTGGTATCTTAGCTTGGTGGCGATAACTAGGTGACGTACGGAAATGATGGGAAAGTTTTATATCTTCCCCAAATGTTATGGTTAGGTACTCCTGTTGTGAAGGAGATACGAACGAGAACATGATGAATTCAGATATGTTCATGTTATGCTTTTATATGGAATGAAGATTATGGTTCTATATAAAAGGCATGATTTCAAGAAACTGAATTTATTTCCTTATTTCCGTACAGAACCATGCCACCAAAGCGTAGAAGAGTACCGACCCAGGACATCGATCTTGCAGCTCAGCTGGATGAGCTAAGGCAGATGATGATAGCGCAACAGCAGGAGATAGGAGGACTTAGAGCTCAGATAGCTCAACAAAACAAGGACCTCCTGATGCTGGGGTACCACCAGCACAAGTGAATCAACCTGCAGCACCGGAAGTTCCTCATGTTGACCCGGTGATTCCAGAGAATCCCATAGGCCTCGAAATACCTGTTGCGCCTGCAGCTGTGCCACCAGCGCCTCTGGTTCGAGCTCCAGAAGAACTCTATGACAAATTTCGACGCATGAAGGCACCGGAATTCGAGGGGTCTACGAACCCAATCGAGGCTGATAACTGGCTGATTGATCTTCAGGTCGCCTTAAATTTTCTCCGACTCAACGATCAGGAGAAAGTCCTCTGTGCATCGTACATGCTACGAAAGGATGCTCGCCTCTGGTGGGAAACAGTTCAGATCCGGCGAGATGTGACTCAGATGTCATGGGAGGACTTCGTGGAGGAATTTAAGGAAAAGTACTTCAATACTGAGGTCATGGAGGCTCAACAAGACGAGTTCGACAAGTTCCGCCAAGGAAATCTGTCAGTAGCCGAAGCTGTCAAAAAGTTTGAGCAGCTAGCACGTCTCTGCCCTCACCTCATCAGTTCCGAAAGGGACAAAGTAAGAAGAATGATGAGAATGTTCCGCTCAGATTTAGCAGTGGTAATCAGCAGTGGCCCCCATCCACCACTCACTGTTGCCGAATGTGTCAGCAGGGCAATTCGAGCTGAATATTGGGTGGGTCAGAACAAGGAGCAAAGGGCTAAATTTTTCCAGGAGAAGAGGGAAGAGAAGGCCCAAGCTAAACAGATTCAGGCAAGACCAAGCCAAACTCCGCAACAGAAAGGTCAAGGAGGACCTTTGGGCCAGAACAACAACAACAGGCAGTACGGCAACAACCAGCAGAAGAGAAGGTGGAATTCAGGAGGACAGGGGAATCAACAGAATTTTCCTCAAAAGAGAAATACTCCTGATAACAACAATAATCCCACTTGTCAGAAATGTGGGAGAAAGCACCCGGGAGAGTGCCGTGTTGGAAGCGGTCGCTGTTTTCTTTGTGGCAAGGAAGGCCACTATGCTAGAAGCTGCAATCTTAACCCCCAGAGTCCGCAGAACCAACAGAGAGGACAGGGACCTCAACTTCATGCGGAACAGATGAAGCTCGAGGGACCCGAAATCTCCCAAGGCAGGTTGGAAGCTCCAGAACCTCAAGGACGCATTTACGCCTACACAAAGGAGGATGCTCAAGCTGGACCTTCCACAGTGGTGACAGGTCAGCTTCCTTTTGCTCAACAAGATGCTTATGTGTTAATTGATTCTGGAGCTACGCATTCGTTCACATCGCCTAGATTCGCTAAGAAACTAGGTAGAGCAAGTGATAGGATCGGAAAAACATTTAGGACTGCATTACCCTCCGGGGAGATTCTGTTGTCTGATTATTGGGTACGTCATGTTCCAATAATTATATGTGGTAGGGAAATGTATGTCAATTTGATCATCATTGACCTATTCGACTACGACGTCATCTTGGGAATGGATTTCTTGGGGAAGTACAACGCAGTTATCGACTGTCCACGACGAACGGTCACGTTCAAGCCAGTTGGAGACAAGGAGTTTATGTTCAGAGGATCGACTCCAAAACAGCCGAAAATGTTCATTTCTGCGCTGAAGGCTAGGAAATTGTTGGCAGAAGGATGTATGGGATTTCTAGCCAACATAGTGGATAAGACGCTTGAAACCGAGAGCAGACCGGAGGAAGTACCGATAGTCAGAGAATTTATAGAGGTCTTTCCTGAAGAGTTGCCAGGACTGCCACCAGAACGAGAGATCTCCTTTGAGATTGAGTTACTTCCTGGATCGCACCAGTATCTAAGGCACCTTATAGGATGGCGCCTTCCGAACTTAAGGAACTGCAGATTCAGTTACGAGAGCTTTTGGATCGAGGATTCATTCGTCAGAGCTACTCGCCATGGGGAGCTCCGGTTCTATTTGTTAAAAAGAAGGACGGCACTCTTAGGATGTGCATTGACTATCGGGAATTGAACAAGATAACTATCAAGAACAAGTATCCCTTGCCTCGGATCGACGATCTGTTTGATCAGCTGAGAGGAACTTCAATTTTCTCGAAGATTGACCTGCGATCCGGATATCACCAGCTTCGAATTAGGGAAGGAGACGTTCCCAAGACAGCTTTTCGAACACGATATGGACATTACGAGTTCCTCGTTATGCCATTCGGACTGACAAATGCTCCAGCAGCCTTTATGGACCTGATGAATCGAGTATTCAAGGATTACTTGGATAAATTTGTTATTGTCTTTATAGATGATATCTTGATTTATTCAAGATCAAAGGAGGAGCATGAGGAACATTTAAGGATTGCTTTACGAATTTTAAAGCAAAACCAGCTCTACGCTAAATTCACAAAGTGTGAATTTTGGTTGAAAAAGGTCCATTTCTTAGGACATGTGGTCTCCAAGAACGGCATATCTGTAGATCCGGCCAAGATTGAGGCAGTAAGTGAATGGCCAGCTCCGAAAAATGTCACCGAAGTACGTAGTTTCCTCGGCTTGGCGGGCTACTACCGACGTTTCGTCGAAGGATTTGCTAAAATTGCAGCGCCACTCACTGCACTTACACGGAAAGGAAAGAAGTACGAATGGACTGCAAAGTGTGAAGAGCACTTCCAAGAGCTGAAAAACAGGCTGACTCGCGCTCCGATTCTCACAATTCCAAATGTGGAAGAAGGAAACTTCGTGATATACAGCGATGCTTCTAAAATAGGATTGGGAGCCGTGCTCATGCAAAATGGAAAGGTGATCGCTTATGCTTCACGCCAGCTAAAGGATCATGAGAAGAACTACCCGACGCATGATTTGGAACTTGCGGCGGTAGTATTTGCGCTCAAAATCTGGAGGCACTACCTTTACGGCAGTAAGTGTGAAGTCTACACAGATCATCAGAGTTTGAAGTATATCTTCACACAAAAAGAGCTTAACATGAGGCAAAGAAGATGGCTCGAATTGGTGAAGGATTATGACATAGACATCCGTTACCATCCAGGGAAGGCTAACAAAGTAGCTGATGCCCTCAGTCGGAAGTCATCTTCCTCGTTGATGTCAATACAGCCATTGACCGAACCTCTTCAGAAGGAGCTAATAGAAGCTGGAATAGAGCTTATTACGGGAAGTTTAGCTGCCCTAACCTTCCAACCTACCATTTTAGATGGTATGAAAGAGCGACAAGAAGGAGATGCCTCGCTGCTCAGAACAAGGAACGAGGTCTTGGAAGGAAACGAGTCGGACTTCAACATATCGGATGAGGGCATACTCTATCGGAAAAATAGATTATGCATCCCTAACGACGACAAGTTGAAGGAACAAATCATGAAGGAAGCTCATGAGACTCCGTATTCCGTCCATCCAGGAGCTACAAAGATGTACCAAGACTTGAAGGAAAGTTTTGGTGGCCCAGAATGAAGAATGACGTCGCTACATTCGTCAGCAAATGCCTTACATGTCAAAGGGTGAAGGCAGAACACCAACGTCCGGGGGGAGAGTTGCAGAAAATTTCCATCCCAGAATGGAAATGGGACCAAGTGACGATGGATTTCGTGGTTGGACTACCCCGAACTTCCAGTGGCAATGATGCTATATGGGTGATTGTTGATTGTTTGACGAAGTCTGCACACTTTATCGCCATCAAGCTTAGCTTTTCGGTGGAACAGCTGGCGGAACTATACGTCGCGCAGATTGTTCGCTACCATGGGATTCCAAAGACAATCATCTCTGATCGTGATGGTCGTTTCACTTCTAAGTTCTGGAGAAGTGTACATCAAGCCATGGGTACCAAGCTTACCTTTAGTACAGCTTTTCATCCTCAAACGGACGGGCAATCCGAGAGGACCATTCAGACCCTGGAAGACATGTTGCGAGCGTCTGTGATGGATTTCAAAGGAACTTGGGATAAGAAGCTTCCTTTGATTGAATTCTCGTACAACAACAGTTTCCAAGCTTCAATTGGAATGGCTCCTTATGAAGCCCTGTATGGGAGAAGGTGCAGATCTCCAGTCCATTGGTACGAGACCAGGGAAAAGGAACTTGTGTCCACGGATTTTGTTCAAAAAACCACTGAGGCCGTGAAACTTATACGCCGACGGATGGAAACTGCATTTAGTCGACAAAAGAGCTATGCCGACAAACGCAGAAGGCCTCTAGAATTCCAAGTAGGAGACTTGGTCTTCCTCAAAATTGCTCCATTCAAGGGAGTTATGAGATTCGGAAAGAAGGGGAAATTGAGTCCACGATACATAGGGCCATTCGAAATATTAGAAAGAATTGGCAACGTGGCCTATAGGTTGGCTTTGCCCCAGGAATTAGCATATGTACACAATGTATTTCATGTGTCGATGCTGAAGAAGTACATCTCGGATCCATCCCATGTATTGGACCACGAACCAATTGAGGTTCACGAAGATCTGACCTATGAGGAGAAACCAGTTCGAATCTTAGCCCGAGAAGAAAAGGTGCTAAGGAACAAGGTTATACCATTAGTTAAGGTCCTATGGCGAAATCATGAGATTGAGGAGGCAACCTGGGAACGCGAGGATGAGATGAAGAAAAGCTACCCCGAATTGTTCTGATTTTCGAGGACGAAAATTCTTTAAGGAGGGTAGATTGTAATAATCGAAATTTTCACGAACTCACAATTTTCTTGTAAATAAGAAATTTATAGTTCGTATTATGTGTTTATGTGCAATTTTATGAAAATTATGAATATTAATACAAAATTCATGATTTTATCAGTATATGATTGAGTTCTCGGTAAATTAATTACGAGACTTCATGATAGGCCTTTTAAGCAAAAAGGTATGACGAAATTTCATGAATTCATGATAGTCAAATTTTGACAAGAGAGTCAATGATTGACAAGAAAGTCAATGGTTGACCCGAAAAATCGAAAATGAGGCAGTACGGTTAAATATTTTTCAGTATAAAAATTGTACCGTGTAAAAGCCATTTTTACGGATAAAATGGTATGTTTAAGATTCAAAAACCACCATAGAAAATCAAGCACATTAGTTAGGTTATCTTTGGCCAAGAAGTTTGATTGTATAAGAAAATTTTTATACAGTCCATTTCTACACAGATGAATTTTGGACTGCAGTTTAAAATAACAGTATTAAATTGTACTGTGTATTAGTGAAAGCAGTATTATAAATATCTGTGCTAGAATTAAAGTGGACTACATTAAGGAAAAGCCAAACAAAGCCTTAGTGTGATATCACCACCTTTTGATTAATGACATCATTAAGGATTTAGCAAAAATTTGGAAAGTAAGTTTGGTGGTTCTAGAACCACCTTGGCCGGCCACCTATACCCCTCCCATTGTGTGATTTCTTGTTTTTTTTGGGGTCAAATTCCAATTTTTGAAACTTCCCCCACCTCTATAAATAGGTGACCCCATAATTCAAAAAAATTAGAGAAAAGCAACCAAACTCTTGCCAATTTTTCTTCACCAAAAACCGAGAGTGAGAAGGAAGGAGAGAAAGGAAATTTTGCCAAAACCAAGAGTGATTAGAGCTTAGGGTGGTCGGATTTTGTGTGGAGAGCAAGCAAGAAAGAGTTGGAAAGTTTTGGACAATCTTTTGGCCAAGAGGCCGGCTGTAGAGGGAAAGGAAAAAGGGAGGAACTAACCAAGTTGGAGGCCGGATTTTTGAGGTTGTGGTGACCGGATCTTGGTGCTAGAGTGGCTGAAAAAGTTTGGAGCCAAGCAAGCCAAAGGGGCCGGACCTAGTGGCAGCAAGGAGGGACCAAGGGAGAACCAAATCTAGCAAGCCAAACCCTTGGGTAGAAGCTAGGTAAATTCCCTCAAACCCTATACTTTTCATTTAAATTTCAATTGAGAAATTTAAATGTATTTCAAGCAAAGTTTGTAAGAGCATAAGCTCACTTTAATTCCCTGCCTTAGTTAAGAAATTTAGGTTATGTGCTTGGTTAATTAGGATTTTATGGTTGATGGTTTTATATGCATGCTTTGTGTTTGATTGAATGCTTAAGGTTTTGCATGGTTATGAATGTTGTTCAAATTGGCTTGCATGTTGAATATTGAACGTTAGAAACCGCTGCATGATTGATATTAGAGCTCCCGCGGTGGCTGGTTGAGCTAGGTTCCACGTCTAGGACGTAAAACGAATTCTAAACCGAAAAACTGCCAGGCTCGGGTGGATCCTGACCAGTTTTACGGCAAGCCAATTTTGAGGCCTTTTGAGGCCGAATTAGGCAAAACTTAAAACACAAAAGTTGTTCAGAACAGTTTTTCCTAGAGGGCAGCGCGGACGGATTTGCAAAATGAGGCTCCAATGGCCTCCGTTTTTACGAAAATCCGAGACTAAACTGCCCAGACCTAGTTTACACGACCAGTGGGTTTCAAATTAAAACTGGTACGAATCCAAGCAGAACTGGGTTTTTCTTAAAACATGAAAGTTTTAGAATTTCTCAAGAGCAAGAACTTTCGTGAAGACAAGTTTTTCAAATTCCATTTGGATTTTTAAATACAACCTGAACTATAAAAACTGTGCAGAGAACAAGAAATTCCTGCACAGGATTTTCTACAAACATACAGAAAAACTGTATTTTCACATCAACATTTCCTGTTTTGACTATGAAAACTATTTCAAAAGCAGTTTTCAGCCTTAAATGAGTTATATAAAGTTTTACTTTAAAAACCTCGAATTTTGAAGTAAAACAAAATATTTTCTAGCCAATTTTCCAAATTGGATTTAAAAGCTAAAGTGTAAAAACAAAAGATGACGAGTGGTAACCGGGAAGGATAACCGAGTTACTAAGGCTTAGGCTCGATAATAAGAATAGTAATTTAATACTAATCATATGGGTTTAATACCCAAGGTTACCTCAAGTAACCTAATGGGTCAAGATAATTAACCACAATCTCTAGGGTTACAATTAGTAACCTAGTAGTTGATCAAAGCTTGTAAAAGGACATATAACCATAATGTTGGAAAGGTTACCAACATTTTATAGGATTCTTATCCTATGTTCTTTCTAATAGCAGGAAGTAACCTGCAGTCGAGGTCAGAGTGGAAATCAACGAAACCCCAGGCATAGTATCTCAGGCAAGTATCGAACCTCACCTACAGTATGAAAATAGTAAATACTATTTTCATATATGCTATGTTAAAATGTACATGCTATGTTGTATGATGTTAAATGATGTTATGTGATGATATGCTATAACATGTTACATAAAATGTCATGTTTCAAGAATGCCATGATATGGCCAATGTTAAAGTTTGAATATGACATAGTGACATCATGAAGCATGTTCACTAATGCTAAATCATGTGGTAAGATAATCAAGAAAGGTGTCGTACCAACCTCCCGTGATCGAGGAGGATACATGTTTAAAACCAGTTGTGACATTTACCTCTCGTTGATGCGTGAGGGTCACGTTTTAATTCCCAGAACTGTTAGGGCCTTGCAAACCCTAGCTTTGTCTGGAGGCTGCGCGCTTTCGGTACGTACACTATGGGCCCACATGTTGAGACAAGATAAGTTAAAGATTGAGTCTAAAATGAAGCATAAAACTTTCAATCAATCATAAATGGCTCATGCATAAGTTACATGATGATTGACATGTTTTAAGATGATTAAATTATTTTTGTGAGATTATGTTTGTACTTGCTGGGCGAAAGCTCACTCTTATATTTCATACTGTAGGTAAAAAGCCTGCAATTTAAGTGGTGGGCTATGCAGACGATGCGGCGAGTGAAGGGCGGTGTGGGATACCACTACGCATGATTTTCCGCATTCGATGTTAAGCAAATATTTTAATATTCTAAAGTAAATTATGTTTTGTTATATGTATAAAGTTTGAAGACACGAGAGGGTATTCTCAGTTTAATATATATATATATATATATATATATATGAGTGACATATTATTCTCCACAAGATAATTTATGTGAATATGTTTTAAAGAAAAAAAAAAATTATTCTCAAATTTTCAAGTGAGATAAGTACAAGTAAGTATGGTGTCGACCTGGCTTGGGAAGTCGGGGCGTCACAGGTTAAAGAGTTTACCTCAAGCTTCACAAAACAATTCTAGCTTAAGGTTTTGGACGTTTTCTTTCTCACTAAACCAATACCACAAACCGAAACTGTTTGCAGCTTCCTCTCAATTTTTGTTCGGCTCCTAAGAAAGAGAAGAATCAGATAATAAGCTGCCAATCTATGGTTTATTTTCTAAAGACTTACCCTTGATCATGCCACCGTCTATTTATAGGAGAGTGAAAAGAAATTTGTTTAAAATTTCTTTTAATCCTAGAATTGCTTATTAGCTCCTCTAGACAGCATATTTGCTTCCAAATCCCATGAGGTGGCCGGTTAGGAATACACTAGATGGCCACATAACCATGGCTAAGTATTGACTCATCATAGCTAGACACATGAAGTGTCTCTTCCTTGTGTTGGTCGGCCATTAGGTGGTAGCTCTAGCTTGATTACTAACCAAGCAAGCAAAGCTAATAGTTTGCTCACCTAAGCTATTCACAACACTTGTCATTCTCTCAACAATCTTGAGAAACTAATAACTCTAAGCTGCATATTAATCCCCAAGAGTAACATATTTACTCAATGGTTTCATATGGTGGCCGGCCATGATGAAGCAAGTGATAGGTGTTGATGTGTCACAATTCTAGCTAGTCTAGGAGGCAAAATTTGATTGGTCAATGTCTAACAAAATCATGGTGTGTCTTACATCCATTGGCCGGTTTTGGTGCTGAAATTTGCAAGCCTTGGCTTGCCAAAGAAGAAAGCTAAATGAATGACTCATCAAGGCTAGAAATTTGATGTGCTTTTCCTTGTGATGGCCGGCCATATGTGGCAACCAAATGGAAGAAAATAGTTAGACTAACTAAGTTAGCAAACCTAGTTACTTCCTTGGTTTAACATAATTATGGTAACTAAATTTTGTAACCAATCCTTGGCTTAGTTGAATTTGAATGCTTAGTAAGAAAATCTATCATAATTTTCTTGAAATTCTTCATAAGGTGGCCGGCCATACCTTGCTAAGTGTGAAAGTTGCAAAATGCAACATAGCTTAGTATGCAAAACTACTTTGCTTACTAGGCAAGGTTAAAATTGTGTGGTATCCAATTCTAATGAACTTCAAATTTTTCATACCTTGCCTATTGGTCCTTAAGAGCAAAATATCAGCTCATTAACCCTTAATGTGGCCGGTTCCCTTAAGTACAAGTGTAGGCAAATGATTGGTCAATTTTGAACCAATCTAAACCTAACTTGATTCCTTGGTTTCCAACTAGGTTAACCAAATTTAAAAATCATCATAAACTAAATTGAACTAGGAAATCTAACTAGAAAAATCCATAGTTCCATAAATTTACAAATTTATCTATCAAACCACAATTTTCACAAAATTGCATTTTGGCCCCTAAAGGCAAAATATTTGCACTTTAGTCCCTATAGGGTGGCCGACTATGGTGATAGCATTTGGCCTCCAATTCTTGCTTAATCAATCACCTAACACTATATTAACTTTCTTAAAATCCATAACCATTCACTTTTCTTAAAATTACATATTGGCCCCTATAGACAAAATATTTACATTTTAGTCCTTAAAGGGTGACCAATTTTCAAAGTGAGATTTTTCATTCTTTTTAAGACAAGGTATCACCGATTAAGACCTTACTTGGCTTAACTCCCAAACACAGTTCATTTTCATACTGGCATACATATTCAGATACTGTTTTCAACTGATAACAGTATACTTGCACTGGACCATTATCCAGAATTTATCTGAACTGCGTCTAGGGTTCTCTTAATATTAGAAACTACTAACAGAGAATCATATATCATAGATTTGCCTTTTACTACATAAAGGTCTTTCAAAGAATTTAACATAACACATAAACATTTCTTAATTACAAACTTTGATTGTTCATAACAGAAATCAAAATTTGTAAACAAGCTGATCATTACGTTTTATACCGTTTTACTCAAAAGGTCACTTGCTTTACAAGCAATAATTTTTGGAGTCTTATAAAAGCATAAGAACTCACAATATCTAATAAAAACCCTAAGCTGGGCTTTTCATAAATACCTTCAGGGCATAATTCAATATCTATACAAGACATTGTGACGTTGGGAAATTCTAGTTATTACATTATAAAAAAAAAAAAAAAATTCCGCTGCTTACGTTACGCCAAATAAATAAGTACGCATGTATGTACGTATGTATGTATGGTAACGGCCTGTGCTAGGCGGGTCGTTACAGAGTTGGTATCAGAGCGGTTCCCTGCTAACTAATTTCACAGTATGCCTGCCGTCTCCGCCATCATTGTAAGTAATTTTATTTTATGAGTAAATAATTATTAAATGATTATGTTATGATAGATACGACGTTATGGATCCCACTGGAGCAGATGGGGATCGACGTGCTGTGACGTCTTTCTATGAGTCGCACCCGATGATTTTTGACGGGACGAGACGGACGGTGTCGTTAGCAGCGTGGCTATACGACATGGAGCAGATCTTCCATCTTTGCCATATCGAGGAGCGACTACAAGTCTCCTTAGCGAGTCGATGTTTAGCAGTAGATGTTCGACTTTGGTGGATGACTATTGGGGAGAGATCGATGCCGAGTCGGACTTGGGCGCATTTCCATACGTTGATAGTTGCACGGTACGGACCGATTCTGGATGAGGGGGCAGGTGGACCTCATCGTGACCCGGCGATGTATCGACAGATGTATCATGCTCGATACCTCAGTTTCGCAGTCGTCTGGCATGCCTTCCCAGAGGAGCCCATGAGCCATTATTGCCGACGATTCCAGGAGGAGATGTTGCCATATGTCCCGCAGGACTTGGCTAACTCTATGGCGTTTGCACTCCAGACATTTCGGGATGGACTGCCTCAGCAGATCCTGCAGTATGTCCCTATGCCGGTACCTGGCTCGACCGTGGAGCACTTGATAGCTGATATCTTGGAGGCTGAGGCTGTGGTGCACGCCATGCAGGCTGCTGGGGTTGCGGATGATCAGCAGGCTCCAGTCGATGATGCTGAGGACGGAGAGCCGATTTTTGAGGCTGGTCCGGCTGTTCCTGAGGATCAGGTTCCAGCTGATATGGCAGCCGACGATTCTGATCCGGATGACCTCATAGTCCTTCCGGAGGTTCAGCCAGAGGACCCCCCGATCATCGTTATTTCTAGCGATGATGAGGAGGATATGGAGCCAGGGCCAGAGTTTGAGCCTGAGGACTGGCTAGAGGAGGATTTTGACGAGGACCCCGAGGAGATTCCGATTCACGACGGAGATGATGACTCAGAGTCCGATGCGTCCTCCGTAGTTTCGATAGAGCACATAGATTAGGCTGACTCTGTATATATTTTTATTTTACGACTGATATGTACTAGCTTATATTTTTATAACTATAGGCTTGTACTGTTGTATGATGGGAAAGTGTTAGACACTTCCATCCGAAATTTTGGCCCTATATGTACAGAAATCGTATCAAAATGTATTTACAAGATTGTGACTATAATGTACTTTTTGTAAGAATACAAAAAGAAAGTTCAAGTATGAAATATTATGATATGATGATGAAGGCATGTTACGAGTTGTTATATGCCATGATACGATGAATAAGTTATGATATGAAGAATTATGTTATGTATGACGATAAATGTATGAAGAAGGGATATTTCTGGTATGATAATATCTTTTCTTATGTTTTAATAGGATCGAGAAAATGGTTCGTACACGCCGAGCAGTGCCTGAAAATTCGCCCGAGCCGGATCTCGCAACCATTGTTGCAAACTTGCAACGGCAGCTGCTGGAACAGCAGCAAGAAACAAATAGACTGCGAGAGCAGTTATTTCAGATGAACCAGAGACCTCGGGCTGATGAGGTTCCTCTTCAGCAGAATAGGGTGCCTCCGGTACCAGAAGTCCAACCGGAAGTACAACAAGAAGATCTACGGAATGTTGAGATTCCGGTAGCACCTACTGGAGTTCCAGTAAACTTACCGCCAGTACGGGAAGATTTACTGTACGAAAGATTCAGGAGGATGAAGGCACCTGAATTCGAAGGATTGATGGATCCAATAGCTGCGGATAATTGGTTGATTGATATCCAAGTCATCTTGGACTTCATGCGGCTATCGGAGCAGGAAAAGGTTCTCTGTGCTTCCTTCGCCCTCAAGAAAGACGCCAGACACTGGTGGATGACTGTTCAGATGCGGCGAGATGTTACCGCCATGGGCTGGCAAGATTTTGTGACAGAGTTCCGCACTATGTACTACAATAGGGAAATTCTGGCAGCCCAGCAGGATGAGTTTGCCAGTTTGAAACAGGGATCAATGACAGTAATGGAGGCTGTCAAGAAGTTTGAACAGTTGGCCCGGTTGTGTCCGGAACTGGTTCCCAACGAAACAGAAAAAGTTAGAAGAATGATGAAGATGTTCCGGACAGATATTGCCAAGCAAGTTAGTGCTGGCAGTAGCCCACCTACCCTGGTATCCGACTGCGTGAGCCGTGCGATAAGAGCCGAATACTGGATAAACCAGGACAAGGAAGCAAGGGCTCAGATCTTCAGGGCAATAAGGGATGAAAAAGCCGTGGCGAAGCCGACACAGCCCCGTCAGAACTTTGAAACGCCCCAGAAAGGACAAGTCGGTAACCCTGCCCAAGGTTCCAAACAGTTTGGGAGGAACAAGAGAAAGGGAAATTTCTCGGGTCAGGGACAACAAAAGAATTACCCTCATAAGAGGAATAATAGAAGTAATGAGGGTATTAATACTGGCTACCCGGCATGTGCCAAGTGTGGAAGAAAACACCCGGGAATGTGTAGAATGGGGTCGAATGCCTGCTACCTGTGTGGCAAGGAGGGGCATTATGCAAAGAATTGCCATCTGAATAACCAAGGCCAGAATCCTCCATACCCAAGCTGGAATACGAACAGTCAGTTGCATGCTATCCAAACTAGGCTTGAAGGACCCTCAATCACCCAAGGCAGATTAGAGGCTCCTGAACCTCAAGCCAGGATATATGCTTACACCAGAGGTGATGCTGAAGCTGGGACTTCACACGTGGTGACAGGTCAGATCTCTATCGCCACTTATGATGCTATCGCGTTGTTTGATTCTGGTGCCACTCACTCATTTGTGTCCTTGGAGTTCGTCCAGAAGTTAGGAAGAGGTGTAAATAGTTTAGATCAGCCCTTCAAAACATCTTTGCCGTCCGGAGAGATTTTGTGGTCCAATTTTTGGATACGAAATGCTTCCGTGACTATCTGTGGCCTAGAATTATTCATAAATCTCATTGCGATCAAGCTGCAGGATTTCGATGTGATCTTAGGAATGGATTGCTTAGGCAAATACGACGCCAGGATCGACTGTCGAAAACGCTGTGTAACGTTCAATCCGTACGGAGAGGAGGAGTTCAATTTCTTCGGGCAATCTCGGAATTCAGCAACTAAATTGGTTTCAGCGATGAAGGCTTAGAAGATGTTAGCTAATGGCTGTCAAAGATATTTAGCTAACATGGTGGATAAAGATTGTGAAGTGGAATTGGCACCGGAAGATGTTCCCATTATAAAGGAATATGTGGATATCTTTCCGAAGGACTTACCAGGACTTCCGCCGGATCGTGAGATTTCGTTCGAAATCGAATTGCTGCCTGGAGCTGCACCAATATCGAAAGCGCCTTATCGTATGGCACCTGCTGAGCTTAGGGAACTACAAGTGCAGTTACAAGAATTGCTGGATAAGGGATTCATTCGACAAAGTTACTCTCCATGGGGAGCACCGGTATTATTTGTAAAGAAGAAGGATGGATCACTACGAATGTGTATCGACTACCGTGAGCTTAACAAGATTACGATCAAGAACAAGTATCCCCTTCTGAGGATTGATGCTCTTTTCGATCAACTTAGGGGAGCGGTAGTATTTTCGAAAGTCGATCTACGATCAGGCTACCATCAGCTCAGGATCAAGGAGTCAGATATCTCCAAGACGGCTTTTCAAACACGATACGGGCACTATGAGTTTTTGGTTATGCCATTTGGGCTAACCAATGCCCCAGCCGCATTCATGGACTTTATGAACCGAGTATTCAAAGAGTACCTGGATAAGTTCGTCATTGTTTTTATTGATGACATCTTGATTTACTCAAGGTCCAAGGAAGAGCATGAGCATCACCTTAGATTGGTGATGGAGACGTTAAGACGGAATCAACTGTATGCCAAATTTACAAAATGTGAATTTTGGCTGGAAAAAGTCCACTTTTTGGGTCATGTGGTGTCAAAGGAAGGAATTTCAGTAGACCCTGCTAAGGTCGAGGCGGTTAGTGCATGGCCAGCACCCAAAAATGTTACGAAAATAAGGAGTTTCCTTGGATTAGCTGGCTACTACCGACGATTCGTCGAGGGATTTTCCAAGATCGCTACACCCCTCACCACTCTTACCCGTAAAGAAAAGAAATTTGAATGGACTCAGAAATCTGAGGAGAATTTTCAAGAGCTCAAGAGGAGATTGACAAGTGCGCCTGTGTTGATAATTCCAGATGTTGATGCAGGAAATTTCGTGATCTATAGTGACGCTTCTAAAAATGGATTAGGAGCCGTCTTAATGTAGAATGGGAAGGTAGTTGCCTATGCATCCCGACAGCTGAAGATTCACGAAAGGAATTATCCCACGCATGACTTGGAGCTCGCGGCAGTAGTTTTCGCACTTAAAATCTGGAGACACTACTTGTACGGGAACAAGTGTGAAATCTACACCGATCACCAGAGCCTCAAGTATATTTTTACTCAGAAAGAGCTCAACATGAGGCAACGTAGATGGCTGAAACTTGTAAAGGATTATGATTGTGAAATCCTTTACATCCTGGAAAGGCGAACAAGGTAGCAGATGCCTTAAGCAGGAAATCCGTAGGCATGCTGATGTCTATTGGAATGTTTCTAGGCCACTACAAAAGGAAATTTCAGAGTTCAACTTGGAATTGATAACGGGGAAATTATCTGTTCTGTCCCTCCAGTCCAATCTTCTAGAAACTATCAAGTCACATCAAAGGAAAGATTCTTCTTTGCTGAAAGCACAACTCTTTGACGAGAAGAACAAGGAGTTTAGAGTCTCCGAAGATGGTACTATTTACTTCAAAGGAAGGATTTGTGTTCCTGACTTTGAATTCCTTAAAGACCAGATCTTGTCTGAGGCACATAAGACGCCGTATTCAGTACATCCAGGAGCTTCCAAGATGTACAAAGACCTCCGAGAAAATTATTGGTGGCCCAATATGAAGAATGAGGTAGCAGAATTTGTGTCAAAATGCCAAACTTGTCAGAAAGTTAAGGCGGAGCATCGACATCCTGGCGGAGTACTACAGAAGATAGAACTTCCTGAATGAAAATGGAAGCAAATTACTATGGATTTCGTAGTAGGGCTACCCAGAACCTCAAGTGGGAATGACTCGATTTGGGTTATTGTGGATAGATTAACCAAATCAGCCCACTTTATTGCAATTAAGGTCACCTTCTCAGTGGAGAAATTGGCTGAGATGTACGTATCCCAGATCGTCAGATTTCATGGAGTACCAAAATCGATCATTTCGGAGCGTGATGGACGCTTCACTTCCCGATTTTGGACTAGTGTTCACAATGCTATGGGGTCGAAATTGAAGTTCAGTACGGCATTTCACCCCCAAACTGACGGTCAATCAGAACGAACCATCCAGACACTGGAAGATATGCTAAGGTCATGTGTGCTGGATTTCAAAGGAAACTGGGATCAGAAGCTGCCATTGATCGAATTCTCCTACAACAACAGTTATCATGCTTCGATTGGTATGGCTCCATTTGAAGCATTATATGGAAGAAAATGTCGATCGCCTATCCACTGGCAAGAAGTGGGGCAGAAGCAGCTGAAAACTACAGATTTTATCAAGAAGACCTCTGAGGATATTCAGATGATCAAGCAGAGGCTCGACATAGCTTTTAGCAGACAGAAAAGTTATGCCGATAAACGTAGGAGGCCCTTGGAATTCCAAGTGGGAGATGCGGTGTTCATCAAGATTACTCCTATGAAAGGAGTAATGCGATTTGGTAAAAAGGGAAAGCTTAGTCCGAGGTATATTGGACCATTTGAGATTCTTGAACGAATTGGAAAAGTCGCCTACAAGCTTGCCCTACCGCCTGAGTTAGCTTTGATGCATAATGTTTTCCATGTGTTGATGTTAAAGAAGTATGTGCCAGACCCTTCCTATGTACTTAGTCAGGAACCAGTGGAGGTTCATACGGACTTAACCTATGAAGAAAAGCCAGTTCAAATTCTGGATCAGGAAGAGAAGGTCTTAAGAAATAAAACCATTCCCATGGTTAAAGTATTGTGGCGAAACCACATGGTCGAAGAAGCAACCTGGGAGTTGGAAGATGAGATGAGAAAGAGCTACCCTGATTTGTTTTAATTTTCGAGGACGAAAATTTTTAAGGGGGGTAGATTGTAATAACTAGAATTTTTCTATGTTACAATTTCTTGTATAGAAATTTGAACTGTACCATGAAGGTATTTATGAAAAGCCCGGTTTAGGGTTTTTATTCAGAATTGTGAGTTCTTAGGCTTTTATAAGACTCAAAAATGATTGCTTAGTTAAGCATACGACCGTTTGAGGAAAAAGGTATAAAAACGCTATGTTTTTTTACGAAAGTCAAAGTTTGATCAGAAAGTCAAAGTTTGACAAAAAACCGTCAAAGTTGACCAAGAGAGTCCATGTTGACAGGATAGGCAACATTGACCCAAGAAAGTCAAAGATTGACTAGAAAGATCAATTCTTTGACGATATTGAAAAATGGTAAACAGTATAGGAAGTATACTGCGGAAAATCAATTTTTTCAGATAAAATGGTTTAAGTTAGATTCAAAACCACCATAGGAAAATCAAGCACATTAAGTAGGAGATTAAAGGCCAAAAGGCTCGAAACAAAAAGAGAATTTTTCGTATAGTCCATTATTAGACAGATAAATTTTGGACTGCATTTTAATAATCAGTACTGTGAATCAAGGACCACAGTATCAACTATATCTGTTTAGTATTGAAAGATACTGTCTAAGCAAGAATTAGGCCAAATAAGGCCTTAATGATGATGTCATTTAACTTTTGAATTATGACATCATTACATGGATTTAATACAAATTTGGAAAGAATTTTGGTTGGTTCTAGAACCACTTGGCCGGCCACCTCACCCCCCCTAATGTGCAATTTGGTGAACTTTGAAGGACTATTTTGCAATTTTGGAAAGTTCAAAATTGTCTATAAATAGGGGTGCATTCTATTCACAAAAATTAGAAAATCTAGTCAAACTTTGGTCATTTTTCTGCCCAAAAATCCGAACTTGAGGGAGCTGCCAAAGAGAAAGAAAAAGCTTGGAAAATCAAGGAATTGGTCTTAGGAGTGTTAGGCATTCACTAGGAAGCAAGCCAAGAAGTTGGAGAAAATTTGGAGACCATTTGGCCATTGCTGGCCGGTTGTGTGGCAGCTGCAAGGGGGAAGAAAAATTGAAGGGGAAAACAAGTAGGGAGGTGGCTGATTTTTGTGTGAAGTGGCCGGAGTCTTGTTTGGAGCAGTTCCTAGGTGGCTGGAAAATTTCAGGCTCATTGGGAGGAGCTAAGGCCGGCTGCACTAAGGAGAAAGGAAGAGAGAAATTTTGAGCCAAGCAAACCCACATTGGATTAAGTAAGGTAAAAATTTCTCTTGGCCCTTAAATCTCTCAATTTAAGTTCTAAATTAGAGATTTAAATGTATTACAAGCTGATTTGTAATGAGCATAAGCTCAATTTAAATTCTGCCCTAGGTCAGATTTTTAGTGTGCTTGATTAGTTTAGGGTGGTTGATTTAGTGTTTTAAGTTGTGTTTTGATTGATGTTTAATTGTGCATTTGTATGAACTGATGAGTATGATTGTATGTTAGATTCATTAGGGGTTGTATGTTTCCCCAAATCTGCCCAACAAATGTTAATGGCATGTTAGGGTGTTAGATTGAAATGTGTATGCTAAGTTGGTAGAAATCAAGAAACAAGCAAAACCCTAACCTTAATTAATGCAATTTTATTGTTTGATTTACATGATCATGTGGGGGCTCATGTAAGTCAATTTGGGATGATAGAAAAACGTTGCATGGTGATTTTAGGCTCCCGCTGTGTTCGGTTGAGTTAGTGTGCTCGTTTTAGGACCGAAAACGATTAAGAAATCAAAAACTGCCAATTCTGGTTCAAACTGACCAGTTTTCTGGAAAGTCAGTTTTGAGGCCCTTAGAGGCTGATTTTGGAAAAACGTAAAACACAAAAGTTGTAGATAAGGGTTTTTGCTATGGGGCAGCGTGGACAGTTTTCAAAAATAAGGCTCCAATTGCCATCTTTTTTGTGAAAACCCGAGCCTGACCGTGCCCAGACCCTATACACGGTCAGGTGAGTTTAACAGGTTAAAGGAATGGGTTAGAGACCGATTTGGGTCTCGAGTTCAAAACGAAAGTTTTAGGATTTTGACTACTTTAAAACTTTCATGAAGAAAACTTTTTCAAATTCGACTTGGATTTTTAAATAGAAAATTGGATTTCAAAACTGTGCAGTGAACAAGAAATTCCTGCACAGAGTGTTCTAAAACAGTGCAGGAAAAGGACATTTCTGCACATCCACTGACTAATTCTCAGTGAGAAACTGTTCCAAAGGTAGTTTCTGTTTTTAATGATTTTTACAAAGACCCACTCATCAGATTCTAAGTTTTAATAAAATGATCTTAAAACCCTAAGTTTTTCCGAAGTAAAGAAAGAATTTTAATCAAGTTGAGTGAACCATAACCGGGAAAGATTCCGAGTTATTGGTTTGGGCCCTAAGCCCAAGGGTTATCCAACGTAACCCAATATAATAGTGAAAATGACTAGTTGGGCCTAAAAAAACTCGGGTTATTTGAAATAATCCTTTGAGTTGTTTATTAGAAGGCATAGGCCCAAGATTTAAGAATAGTAGTCCAACGCTACTAAGAAAGGCTATTTAGCCAAGGTTACTTTGTGTGACCAATCAGAGTACACTTTAAGTGTAGTAAACCCTAATTCCTAGGGCTATCCGTGATACTGAGAAAGTATCCGGCTTTGTTTAAGAAGGGGGAACATATAACTATAACTAGATATGAATGTTGATTCGATTATCAACATTCTGTAAGAACATAATTCTTACTCTATGTCCTCTGATATAGCAGGAAATAACCTGCTGAGGTATCTTGAAGTGGATCAACAAGTCTCAGGACATAGTACTCAAGGTAAGTACAACTCCGCCAACAGCATAGGCTTTTGTTGTATACTTGCCAAGTATGTTTGATGTTTATGATGGAATGATGTTATGTTTACGATATGACTAAGTTAAGTTCATGAGTATGAGATTATGGCATGATGTTAAGATATGAGCATAATTATGAATAGTGACATCACGAAGCATGTTCACTAATAAGAACAAGTATGAGTTCATGAAAAGTAAGTATGATGGCAAGCAAGGTTGCCTGTGTCGTACCGACCCGCGTTAGGTCGGGTTGGACTGTGGTTTGAGTTGGAAATGGACTGGCCGCCCCAACCAAATCATAGTTGCGCGCCCGGTACGTACACTCATGATAAGGGGCCCATAAGTAAGATAAGTTAAGAATGAATACGATGGCATAATAAGAGCATAATTGGTACATGCATATATTATGCGATGTTATGACATGATATGTATGTTATGAAAAGTTTAATATGTTATGTATGAGAAGTTATGTATGATGAGTTATGTTTATGTTTAATTGTTGCGGATGTATATGTTGTACTTACTGAGCGAAAGCTCACGTGACTTACGTCTATGCTGTAGGTAAGCAACCTACAAGCAACTGATGGTGCAAGGTGGCGTGCGGGGCAGGGCAAACAGTGAAATGTGGGGATTATAACCGCTTCGCGTTTTGATTTTTGTTATGTAAATTATTTCGTATGCAAACATCCTTATATATGTTTATGCAATTCGAGTATCCGCATTATAAAAAAAAAAAAAAATTTCCGCTGCTTACGTTACGCCAAATAAATAAGTACGCATGTATGTACGTATGTATGTATGGTAACGGCCTGTGCTAGGCGGGTCGTTACAGTTTGGGGGTGAAATGCCGAACTGAACTTCAATTTCGACCCCATAGCATTGTGAACACTAGTCCAAAATCCAGAAGTGAAGCGTCCATCACGGTCCGAAATGATCGATTTTGGTACTCCATGAAATCTGACGATCTGGGATACGTAGATTTCAGCCAATTTCTCCACTGAGAAGGTGACCTTAATCGCAATAAAGTGGGCTGATTTGGTTAATCTATCCACAATAACCCAAATCGAGTCATTCGCACTTGAAGTTCTGGGTAGCCCTACTACGAAATCCATAGTAATTTGCTCCCATTTCCATTCAGGAAGCTCTATCTTTTGTAGTTCCCCATCTGGATGTCGATGTTCAGCCTTAACTTTTTGACAAGTTAGGCATTTCGATACATATTATGCTACCTCATTCTTCATATTAGGCCACCAATAACTCTGTCGGAGGTCTTTATACATCTTGGAAGCTCCTGGATGTACTGAATACGGCGTATTGTGTGCCTCAGACAAGATCTGATCCTTAAGAAACTCAAAGTTAGGAACACAAATCCTTCCTTTGAAGTAAATAGTACCATCTTTGGAGACTCTAAACTCCTTGTTCTTCTCGTCAAAGAGTTGTGCTTTCAGCAAAGAAGAATCTTTCCTTTGATGTGACTTGATGGTCTCTAGAAGATTGGACTGGAGGGACAGAACAGATAATTTCCCCGTTATCAATTCCAAGTTGAACTTTGAAATCTCCTTTTGTAGTGGTCTAGGAAACATTCCAATAGACATTAGCATGCCTACGGATTTCCTGCTTAAGGCATCTGCTACCTTGTTTGCCTTTCCAGGATGGTAAAGGATCTCACAATTATAATCCTTTACAAGTTCCAGCCATCTACGTTGTCTCATGTTGAGCTCTTTCTGAGTAAAAATATACTTGAGGCTCTGGTGACCGGTGTAGATCTCACACTTGTTCCCGTACAAGTAGTGTCTCCAGATCTTAAGTGCGAAAACTACTGCCGCGAGCTCCAAGTCATGCGTGGGATAATTCCTTTCGTGAATCTTCAGCTGTCGGGATGCGTAGGCAACTACCTTCCCATTCTGCATCAAGACGGCTCCTAATCCATTTTTAGAAGCGTCACTATAGATCACGAAATTTCCTGCATCTACATCAGGAATTATCAACACAGGCGCACTTGTCAATCTCCTCTTGAGCTCTTGAAAATTCTCCTCACATTTCTGAGTCCATTCAAATTTCTTTTCTTTACGGGTAAGAGCGGTGAGGGGTGTAGCGATCTTGGAAAATCCCTCGACGAACCATCGGTAGTAGCCAGCTAATCCAAGAAAACTCCTTATTTCCATAACATTCCGTAACATTTATTGATGACATCTTGATTTACTCAAGGTCTAAAGAAGAGCATGAGCATCACCTTAGATTGGTGATGGAAACGTTAAGGCGAAATCAACTGTATGCCAAATTTACAAAATGTGAATTTTGGCTGGAAAAAGTCCACTTTTTGGGTCATGTGGTGTCAAAGGAAGGAATTTCAGTGGTTGAGGATTGGGCTGTAGATTCGGGTCATGGCCTTCTGGAATTGTGATGGAGCTGTTTTAAGGCCAAACGGCATTACAGTCCATTGATAATGGTGGTTTGGAATAGAGAAGGCTGTCTTGGGCTATCTTCTGGTTTAATTCCTAATTGCCAGAAACCTGTACAACCAACCTCCACCCCATTTTCTATGACTTCTCCTTCTATTAGAAAATCCACCTCTTCTAAATTAGGATTTCTTTATGAGTTCGATTATCTTCCAGAAGAACAAAAAATCTCTTCTGAAGAACTCCCACTCATTAACCCCTATCATGCTTTTGTAAAGCCTCCTAATGCCTTAGCTAGAACTATTAAACAGCTTGTAAAGTCTTCCCCTAAACGTGTCAAAGAATATGTCCAGTCTACTAAGTTTAGTCATTATAACCTTCCAGCCACTACACAAGAACACTTTGTGTCACTGGCAATACCTCCAGAGTTTCCCCCACAATGGTTACAACAGGAGTATACTCACCTCCATTTTGGTGTAGTACGACTCGCCCTTACCTTCCATGGGAGAAAAGGACTTCCAGTAGCCGCTAGAATAGCACTATTGGATTCCAGACACAAGAGATACAGGGATGTTGTTATAGCAACGGTGCAAACAACACTCAACGCAGGAACCATTATCACAACGGTCTACCCCAACTTCTGCATGTCTCTGCAAGATCCAACACTTCTGAACGCACTAAAAGTTCAGATACAGATCACAGGGATCGATATGGACCCCAGCTCCATAGCATCAACACTCCAGTACCAGATGGTGTACAGAATCCAGAATCATGCACTGGATCTTACCCTTCCAGGAACCAATGATGCTCTCCACATAATGGTAGACTCGCAGAACGCACCCATGTGCTCCCAGATTCCTCAGCAGATAAGCGCAGAGGAACTACAAAGGATAATTCTGACATCTTGGATAACTAACTATGAGAAACTCCACGGTTCTCATACTCCTATCCAGTCATCGGAAGCAACCTTTACTACTCAGGCTGATGGATCAACCTTGATCACCTTCAAAAAGCCTCAGCAAGCTCCCGCAGGTCTCTTCACGACCCAATACATGATGACTCCAGTATCTCCAGAACAACACATGGAGATTCTTTCCTTTACAGCCAACGGACGACCACAATATGCAAAAGAATCCCAAACAAGACACTGTTACTGGGATGAACGCTATTGCCTGGCCTGCACTAAGGAATATGATCATGGATATCATCCAGCCAAGCCCAAGAAGATTAGCTCTGGCAAAAAGCTGAAAAAGCGCTACCAGGATGGTGACCGACAGGTTGGCACTCTCGGACAACCTTCAGGAAAGTTTGACTATCTAGTCACTTACTCTCCTCCTCCGAGAACAGATAAGCCAATCAAAGCAACAGGATGGGATGACCAGACTGACGATCATCGAAGGACATTACCTCCACCACCATCACCACCAGTAGCACCAAAGGTGCTCCCCTGTTACAAACAGGCCCAGAAGTACTTGAGGAAAGAAGGCATAATTCTTTGCCCAGTACAGCAACAGCCTCTTCCACAAGTCCACATGATGACACCAACATCATCAGAAGGAACTTCTTATGAAGAAGCCTTCCCTACTCTTCAAGCAGCAACAACAAAAGATGAACTTGAGACTCGGCAACCAAAAGTGTTCAACCCCAGAATCGCCGAACCAGACGGTTCATGGAAAAAGGTTAGCCCAGCCGAAGCAGTTCTTAACTGGCAGTCAGAAAACCTTATTGCTCAAAATAAGGTCCTCTAGAAGATAGATCACAAGATCTCTCAGGTAGAATCTAAGATTGATCAGTCTAACTCTGGACTGGCAAAATCTCATATGATCATCGAGAGACTTGAAGGACAGATCCAGATGCTCCATCAAGAGCTTATGAGACTTGCCAAGACTTCCTCCTTTTCAAATAGATTGGTCACAGAAAAGGAAGCAGAAATGAAGTCCTTGCAAACTCAACTTGCTGCATTACAAAGACAGGTTCACTCAGGATTCTCACCACCAACCAGTTCAGTGCCATGGCAGTATGCTATAATCCCTAAACAGGAACAACCACTTCCTATTGTTCCTCACAAGGAAGATCACATCCTTCGCCTCAGACGACTTCTTGAGGAGGATGATGCTCTCCGAAAACTAAAAGGGAAACAAAAGGCAAAATAGTCAACCTAGACTCAACTAATGGCCCAGAACCAATTACAGAATCCTCTCACCCAAATGATAGAAAGTCACTACAGTCAAAAGCCATCGCTGATTCAACAGGATGATTCTTCCTCACAAGAAGAAAGTGTCCCAAAAGATTCAGAAGAATCAGAATGGACTTCTGAAGTCTCATCAACTGATGAAGAGATAGAATCTTCTAAGTCACTACCACCGATAATGATGAATCAACCAGCGGAAGAACCAACAGTGACAGAAGTCTCTGAAGAAGAAGTAGAACAACCACTTCAGAGACAAAACCAGAATCAGGAAGCCAGGAATACAACTTCCAATGGCAAGGTACAAACCTTTACTCTAGAAGACATCCCTCCTTCAAAATGGAGAGATAGATTCCAAGAGTTTAAGGCATACCTAGTTCTCCAATTACAGAAACCTAATGCCCAAACAAGACAAATCCTGCTTGACTTTGTGTCAAGACTACTTGGAATTCTCCAAGACTGGTGGATGGGATTAGGAGAATACAGACAGTTGAAGGTGCACTAGCTCAAATGTATTCAGAATTCTGTGGAGAAGAAGAACAAGTCGTTGAACAAGCTAGAACAGAATTCTTCAAGATGAAGTGCTGCTCCATCAACAAGAAGGACCTCGAAATCCACTTTCAAAAGATATCGAGACGCTTCTATTTGATAGGAGGACTCAACGACCCCAATCTGAAGCAAGCAGTTCTCTCCTCGGTTCCAGAACCTTTAGGAGAAGAAGCTTTCAGACTGCTGTCTCTCTCAGGCAAGAAGATAGCAGATATAACACTTGGTGAGCTCAGACAACTTGTTTTCCGAGCTATTGACAAAATGTACTCGCAGAATAAGTTCCTACAAGAACATATCAAGCAGACGAAGAATCTTGAAAAGATCTGCACAGATAAAGAGCTCTACACTAAGTGTCCAAGACATCCAACCCCAGGATGTACCTGCAGTTCATGCCTTTCCAAACCACCATCCAGGATCAGAAAATTCAAGAGAAGAAAAGGATCCAGGAAACGATTCTTTCGGAAAAAGAAAGGATCATGGAAATTCCTTCGCAAACGTAGGAATTTTGGGAAAAGAAGATCAATGAGATGTTTTATTTGTGGAAGCAAAAAACATTTCATGAAGAACTGCCCTAAAGCAAAGTCACAGAGAATGATCACCCACATCGAGAAACAGACAGGCCTCTCTATTGGTGATAATGACGTAGAATCTCTTTTCTCTGAAGATGACGAGATCAACGACCAAACTCTCTGTGTACTACAACTTTCAGACTCTGATCAATCCTCATCAGAATCAGGATCAGACTCTGAACAGAGTCAAGCTTTCCAGATGAATGCTGTCAACCTAATCCAGAAAGCCCAGACTCCAATAATAAAGATGAAGGTAATACCTTCAAAGTATGCAAACCCAATTAGGGTTGCTGCTTTCTTTAATACAGGTGCATCGTATTCCATGATGAATCCAGATATACTACCTCCATCATACTGGAAGCGGAAGAAGCAATTCTTCAATGCTGCTAATGGAGAAATCTTCTGTACAGAGCTCATCAGCAAATCCATTAAATTGGAATTCTTCCCAGGATGCTCCATAATTCATAAAATTATTGGAACAAAGCTCCCTGGAAAAGATCTAATTATTGGATTTGATCTTTACAATAAGATGACAGGATTAAAAATCCTTCCACAAGGTCTGGCGTATAAACAAAACTTCAAAACATGGGAAACCATTCCCAATTACTTTCAAGTGCACCAGGATCCCTATCAAGAGATCAGAAAAGGACTGGTACAGCACTCCTGTGCTACCAGCCATTCAGAATTCCTCCAGAAGACAAACCATCCTCTCTGGAAGAATGAAGAGTTCTTCGTCACCCTTCCTTTCAAGAAGAACGAAGATATCAACCCGACCAAAGCAAGCCATCCAGGAATGAATCCTGAATATCAGAAGATGGCAGAAGAAGAATGTCAACAGCTCCTACAACAAGGACTGATCGAGGAAACAACCTCACCATGGGCATGTCATGCGTTTTATGTCAACAAACGCTCAGAACAGATTCGAGGTAAACAAAGGCCGGTAATCAACTACCAACCTCTCAACCATTTTCTGGCTGATGATAAATTCCCATTGCCAAACAGAAATACCCTTTTCTCAAACCTGTCAAACGCCAAAATCTTTTCCAAGTTTGATTTAAAAGCAGGTTTCTGGCAATTAGGAATTAAACCAGAAGATAGGCCCAAGACAGCCTTCTCTATTCCAAACCACCATTATCAATGGACTGTAATGCCGTTTGGCCTTAAAACAGCTCCATCACAATTCCAGAAGGCCATGACCCGAATCTACAGCCCAATCCTCAACCAGGCCCTCATCTACATTGATGACGTTCTCCTGTTCTCCCCCACACAGGAGGCCCATGTAGAATTATTGGCCCAATTCAAATCCATAACAGAAGGACATGGTGTTATGCTTGCGGAAAAGAAGATGATACTTGGACAGCCCAGAATTGACTTTTTGGGTATGACCCTCAACAAAGGACAATATGAAGCTCAGCCTCATATAGCCCAAGAGTTAGTCAAGTTTCCAGACCAACTCACAACCAAAGTCCAAGTCCAACAATTTCTCGGGATAATCAATTATCTACGAGACTTTGTTCCACAGATGGCCCAGTACACAGCCCCCCTTCAACAGATGCTCAAGAAGGACCCACCAACATGGTCCTCAGTTCACACACAAGCAGTCCAACGACTTAAAGATAAGATGAAGTCTCTGCCACCTCTGAAGATTCCCTCCACAGGACAAAGAATACTTCAGACAGATGCAAGTGACAAGCATTGGGGAGCAGTACTATATGAAAAAGATGAACAGGGAAAAAGACATATTTGCGGATACAAGAGCGGATCATTCAAAGAATCACAGCTGTACCACCACTCCACATTCAAAGAACTCCTCGCTATCAAACAAGGAATTCAAAAGTTCGAGTTCCATTTGATAGGACATCACTTTCTGGTGGAAACAGACTTTGCCGCCTCAAAAGGAATGATGAGATTCAAACCTAATAAAGCGGTAAATGCTCAACTCCTTAGACTAGCTGCATGGTTCTTACAGTTCTCCTTTGATATATCTCATATTAAAGGAAAGGACAATCTTATCCCTGATCTACTCTCTCGACCATCTATAAATCTACTCACTCGCCATAACCAATCCATCCCACTCATCTTCACCATAACAGAAGCACCAAACCCAATGGCTTCTTCCTCATCCCCAAAACTCATAGCTATCTTCCCCCCTACCTTTCCGGAAGATGCTAAGAAGATCACCCTCTCTAAAAATCCAAAACAAAAAGCAATTGACCAGGCTCAGCTCATTCAGAAAACCCTTATTAGGATATATGGAGAACCAATGGTCCAAGACCTAACCTTTCATCCAACATATCCTTTTGCTAGAGTTTTCCCTCTTCGAGAACAATGGTATATGCCGAAACCCATTTCTCATTTCTTCTGGTATCTGGCCAGCTTTCATACCATTGCAGTTGAAGTTCATACACCACCTCTCCTCACTTCCATTAGAAGCTTCAAGGCAGACTCAAACTACCATGGACCCTATATCTCACAGATGATCCTTCTCTCATAGTTTGCTCCATTATGCGTCTGGGAAGATTATCTCTCCCAGGAATGGAATAAATTTAAGGAAGGATATAAAGCCACAAGAGGATACCGAAATGCTCATCAGCTCCCGATGGGAGTCCTGAATAAATGCTACACTATCTTCTTCATCTCCCTCAACTGTCAGAAGATAGGAAAGAAAGAAACAGGTTTCGTCCCTCTCATTGAAACCTATGGATCCTCAGAATGGCCCCTCTCACTTGGAAATCCACAACTCAGGCACATTGAGAAAAGACTATTCATCGCCAACCACACCATCCCAGATGAGTGTTGGCCCAAGCCTGAAGAAGACGCTCCATGGGAACAATTCCCTGCAGGATATACACAACAGATAAAAAGGATACTAGATGAAGCAAATAATCCAGTACCCTCATCATCATCTACCCAGGGAATATACACAGGTCTCACTCCAGACACATCATCAACTTCAACATCAGGAGTTTCATCCTCTTGGTGGAAACCGTCATCAGAGTCAGACCCAGGAAGCTCACAAAGGTCAGGATCAATTCCTGGACTTGAACATATCACAACAACCGAGTTTGCTAAGCCACAAACAAGCCAGCCTATTCGTTTTCAGGGTGAAGGACCTTCTTTTGAAGAAGAATACAGATGGAGTCAGTTTGCTAACAATCCGTATGAATTTTCCCAACAACCATGCGAAGATTCCCTGCAGTTCCAAACGGATAACCTAGCCAACCTAGGAATCAATCCAGAAGTTAAGCAAAGCTGTACCATCCAGTACGACCTTACTCCTCCAGAGACACACACACTACCAGTTCCAAGACCAGATACTCAACAACTCTGGTTTACAGATGAAGACTGGGAAGATCCTGAAATCCAAAAGGAAATCATCAGGATCATTGAGGAGTTTGAAGCCCTAGACGCCATAGATAGAGCTACAAAGATGGAACGAGAAAGAGAACCCAAGAGACGTCACAAGTGATGTAACCGGGCCACCCTACGTAAGCCCTTACGTCCGCATTTCAAAAACGTAAGCACTTACGTCACACCCCACCGACGGACAGATTAAGCCAGCTGTCCTCCACTATCCTTGTCCATATGCGTCGGCGTAATAGTATTTTATCGGTCACATGTTTTTACCGACTTTTTCATTTTCTTTTGTCGGCCATTACTTTTTGGCCCGTGATTATAGTTTACTTTTTATCCTGTCGGCCACTTGTTAGGCCTCACATTATTAGTTACTGTTTTTAGTTTAAGTTTGAATTCCGGATTTCAAATCCGAGACTTGTAATCCTTCTATAAAAGGAACTCTCCCCTTTCTTCAGAAGGCAGAGCCCGATAGAGTCTTATAAATAAAAAATCCCCCTTTCAGTAAGTTTCTTTTGAGAATTCCCATGTCTAGCTAATTCTCTCTCTGGTATACTTTAAGAGTCCCTGTATAGATCTTTAGTAATGATCCAGGTCTTTTGGTTCTGCTGGTAAAATATTACCAGTCATCACACTAGTCTGATAAGTATAGTAGTTGCCCAGCTAAAAGTATAGCTTTCGTCCTCAGAGGTTTCTTGTTTAATCTTATATCCCTGTTAAGAATAGCTATCTCAGCAACAAGAAAACTCGAAAACACCGAAAGAAATGTTCGTGCTCGCCCAGGCTAGGTGTGCCATTAAGAGCCAACACATTTAATAGGTGCTTCTTGAGTTTCTCTTTGAGGTAAGATAGAGATCTTTAACAAGGTCTGATAAGGTTATCCTCTGAAATCTTTCTTGATTTACTTCTAAAGCTCCTCTTGTATCACGATCAAGAGGGACAAGCTATACTAGTGGTCGATCTTTCGACTTGATCTTCGGCTTCGCATTCTCTTTCTTGCAATGCTTAGGCCAGAATGGGCATCTATATACTAGTTAGGCTAGACGTGCAGTCGGAAATCATCGGATGCGACTCATAAAAAGACGTCACAGCACGTCGATCCTCGTCTACTATAGCGGGATCCATAACGTCGTATCTATCATAACATAATCATTTAATAATTATTCACTCATAAAAATAAAATCACTTACAATGATGGCAGCGACGGCAGGCATACTGTGAAATTGGGTAGCAGGGAACCGCTCTGATACCAACTCTGTAATGACCCGCCTAGCACAGGCCGTTACCATACATACATACATACATGCGTACTTATTTATTTGGCGTAACGTAAGCAGCAGAAATTTTTTTTTTTTTATATATAATGCGGATATTTAAAATGCATAAACATATATAAGGATGTTTGCATACAAAATAATTTACATAAAAAGATCAAAACCCGAAGCGGTTATAATCCCACATTTCACAGCTTGCCCTGCCTCGCTCGCCACCTTGCACCATCAGTTGCCTGTAGGTTGCTTACCTACAGCATAGACGTAAGATACGTGAGCTTTCGCTCAGCAAGTACAACATATAAATCTATATCCGCAATAATTAAACATAAACATAATTCATCATACATAACATATTAAACTTTTCATAACATACATATCATGTCATAACATCGCATAATATATGCATGTACCAATTATGCTCTTATTATGCCATCGTATTCATTCTTAACTTATCTTACTTATGGGCCCCTTATCATGAGTGTACGTACCGGGCACGCAACTATGATTTGGTTGGGGCGGCCAGTCCATTTCCAACTCAAACCACAGTCCAACCCGACCTAACGTGGGTCGGTACGACACAGGCAAGCTTGCTTGCCATCGTATTTACTTTTCATGAACTCATACCTGTTCTTATTAGTGAACATGCTTCGTGATGTCACTATTCATAAATTATGCTCATATCTTAACCTCATGCCATAATCTCATACTCATGAACTTAACATAATCATATTGTAAACATAACATCTTTCCATCATAAACATCAAACATACTTGGGCAAGTATACAATGAAAGCCTATGCTGTAGGCGGAGTTGTACTTACCTTGAGTACTATGTCCCGAGACTTGTTGATCCACTTCAGGATACCTCAGCAGGCTATTTCCTGCTATATCAGAGGACATAGAGTAAGAATTCTGTTCTTACTGAATGTTGGTAATCCAACCAACATTCATACCTAGTCATAGTTATATGCCTCCCCCCCCTTTCTTAAAACAAAGCCGGATACTTACCCAGTATCCCGGTCAATCCTAGGGTTTGGGGTTTACTATACTTAAAGTATACTTTGATTGGTCATATAAAGTAACCATGGCTAAACAGCCATCCAAAGTAGCGTTGGACTACTTATTCTTAAATCTTGGGCCTACGCCTACAACTCAATTGGTTATTTCAGATAACCCGAGTTTTTAGGCGCAACTAGTCATTTTCACTATTTTATTGGGTTACGTTGGATAACCCTTGGGCTTAGGGCCCAAACCAATAACTCGGAATCTTTCCCGGTTATGGTTCACTTAACTCGATTAAAAACTCTTTCTTTACTTTGGAAAATCTTAGGGTTTTAAGATCATTTTATTAAAAACTTAAAATCTGATGAGCGGGTCTTTGTAAAAACCATTAAAAACAGAAACTGCCTTTGGAACAGTTTCTCACTGAGAATTAGTCAGTGGATGTGCAGAAATGTCCTTTTCCTGCACTGTTTTAGAAATCCCTGTGCAGGAATTTCCTGTACACTGCACAGTTTTGAAAACCAATTTTATATTTAAAAATAAAAGCCGAATTTGAAAAAGTTTTCTTCATGAAAGTTTTAAAGCATGAAAAACCCTAAAACTTTTGTGTTTAACTCGAGACCCAAATCGGTCTCTAACCCATTCATTTTCCCTGTTAAACTTACCTAGCCGTGCATAGGGTCTGGGCACGGTCGGGCTCGGGTTTTCATAAAAACGAAGGCCATTGGAGCCTTATTTTTGAAAACTGTCCATGCTGTCCCACAGGAAAAACCCTTATCTACAACTTTTGTGTTTTACGTTTTTCCAAAATCAGCCTCTAAGGGCCTCAAAACTGGCTTTCCAGAAAACTGGCCAGCTTGAACCCGAATTGGCAGTTTTCGTTCCTTTCTTGGTTTCTCGTCCTAATTCGTGCACACTACCTCAATCGAACTCAGCGAGAGCCTAGAATCAACATACAACGCTTTTCTAACATCCCGTTTTAACTCACATGAAACTCAAATCCGTCCATGCAAATCAAACAATAAAACTGCATTTTTAAGGGTTAGGGTTGGCTTGTTCTAGTTTCCACCAACCATAGCATACACAATTCATTCTAGCACCCTAGCATGCCATTAACATTCTGTTGGGCAGATTTGGGGGAACATATAACCTACTAAAAATCCTAGCATGCAATCATACTAATAAGCACATAAAAACTCATAATTAACATCAATCAAAACATAGCTTAAAATCATAAATCAAACCACCCTTAACTAATCAAACACACACTAAAAAAATCTGACCTAAAGCAGAATTTAAATTGAGCTTATGCTCATTACAAATCAGCTTGTAATACATCTAAATCTTTAATTTAAAACTTGAATTGAGAGCTTAGGGTTCAAGAGAAGTTTTACCTTGCTCAATTCAAGAACGGGTTTGCTTGATCCAAATTTTCTTTCTCTTCCTTGCTCCTTGGTACAGCCGGCCTTAGCTCCTCCCAATGAGCCCGAAATTTTCCAGCCACCTAGGGGTTGTTCGAATCACACTCCGGCCACTCTCCACAAAAATCAGCCACCTTCCAACTTGTTTTCCCCTTCAATTTCCCTTCCACCTTGCTGCTGCCACACAACCGGCCACCAATGGCCAAATGGTTTCCAAATTTTTTCCAACTTCCTAGCTTGCTTCCTAGTGAATGCCTAACACTCCTAAGACCAATTCCTTGATTTTCCAAGCTTTTTCTTTCTCTTTGGCAGCTCACTCAAGTTCGGTTTTAGAGGGAAAATTTGACCAAAGTTTGCCTAAGTTTTCTAATTTTTGTGAATAGGAAGCATCCCTATTTATAGACATTTTTGAGCTTTCCAAAATTGCAAAATAGTCCTTCAAAGTTCACCATTTTGCACTTTAGGGGGGTGAGGGGGCCGGCCACTTGGCTCTAGAACCATCCAACTTTCTTTCCAATTTTGTGTTAAATCCATAAAATGATGTCATAAATCAAAAGTTAAGTGACATCATCATTAAGGCCTTATTTGGCCTAATTCTTGATTAGACAGTGTCTTTTAATACTAAACAGATATTGTTGATACTGTGGTCATTAATTCACAGTACCGACTATTAAACTGCAGTCCAAAATTTATCTGTCTAATAATGGACTATACGAAAAATTCTCTTTTCGTTTCGAGCCTTTTGGCCTTTAATCTCCTACTTAGTGTGCTTGATTTTCTATGGTGGTTTTAAAACTTATTCTTACTATCTGCGTTGTAAAAACGGCTTTTGGCAGTATATACCTCATACTGCATCACATACTTAAGTTTCGACATCTAGTTGACCTTTTTAGACAATCCTTGACTTCTCTTAATCGATGTTGCCTTTCTTGGCCAATGTTGATTCTCTTGGTCAACTTTGACTTTCGTGGTCAACTTTGACGTCTTTTGGTCAAACTTTGACCAAAATAAAAATCATCACGTTTAGATACCTTTTTACTCAAAAGGTATCATGCTTGACTAAGCAATCATTTTTGAGTCTTATAACGCATAAGAACTCACAAATTTCAATAAAAACCCTAAACCGGGCTTTTGCATAACTACCTTTACGGTACAATTTAAATTTCTATACAAGAAATTGTAACATAGAAAAATTATAGTTACTACATAACATCTCATTCATACGTATCATATTTCATAACATATCATAACATGATTTTCATAATCACATCGTAACATAGCATTTCATTCATGAACTGTCTTTTTATATTTATACAAAAATACATCATATTTACAACCTCGTAAATACATATCTTATACATACTGTACATACATGGTCAAAAATTTGGATGGAAGTGTCTACCACTTTACCATCATACACATGTACAAGCCTATCATCCAAAAAAGAATAAGCTAGTACCCAACAGTCTAGCATCAAAAAGCATATATACATATAATCAATCTAGTCTATGAGCTCTATGGTAACTACGGATGCATCGGAATCTGACTCTCCCTCTCCGTCGGCAAACGGGATCTCCTCTGGGTAGTCATCAAAGTCCTCATCATCCTCTAACCAACCTACGTCCTCTGGCTCCGGCTCGAGCTTTATATCATCCTCATCATCGCTAGAGATGTCGATGATCAGGTGATCCTCTGGTGGGTCCTGCGGAGCAACGATGAGATCATTGGGATCATCATCATCGGCCGCTAAGTCAGCCTCGGCCTCCTGCGGTGGCACCTCCTGAATCGGGACCGCTGGAATCGGGTCCTCCGGGAAAACTGGGCCCGCCTCAAAAACCGACTCTCCAATCCCCGCATCATCTATAGGCGCCTGATGGCCCTCTGCCATATCTGGAGCGTGCATAGCATGAATGATAGCCTCGGCCCCCAAAATCTCATCTATCATATGCCCGACCGACATGCCAGGCACAGGCATAGGGATGTACTGACGGATCTGAATCGGTAATCCGTTCGTAAGGATCACTAATGCCTGAAGCTCGGGACTGTGTAGCTCCTGAGGGATGAATGGCATCATCGACTTCTGAAAACATCGGCAGTAATGGCTCATAGTCTCCTGAGGGTATGCGTGCCAGTCAGCGACATAGACAAGTTAACAGGTATAGTGCATATCCTGATAGATCTCAGGATCACGTAGTAGGTCGCCCGCTCCCTTTCCAAACATCGGTCCGTACCTGGCGATCACTATGGCACGAAAATGTGCCCATGTGCGGCTCGGTAGCTGTCGCTCACCTAATGTGATCCACCATATCCGAGCGTCTACAGCAAAGCACCTGCTAGCTAGAGAAACCTATAACCGGGCCTCTATGTGACAGATATGAAATATCGACTCCATATCGTATAACCATGCTGCTATAGGCATCGTCCGTCTCGTGCCATTGAACATAAGCGGACATGACTGAAAGAATGACCTCGTCACCTTTCGGTCCGCGCCGACTAGAGCTGGGTCCATGTCGTCGAGTCTACCATAACATAGATGCATAATAATTATTTATTATTGAAAATAAAACTTAACTTACAATGATGGTGGCGATGGCAGGCAGACTGTGAAGTGGGATAGCAGGAAACCGCTCTGATACCAACTCTGTAACGATCCGCCTAGCACAGGCCGTTACCATACATACATACACACATAATGGCATTCATACTTACTTACTTAGCGTAATCAGTGGAATTTTTTTGTTTTTTTTATATAGTACGTATGAACGGAAAGGCGATACACGATCGGTAAGCAATATATAAAACGATGTTCGCAGTTTGGATATTAAATACTGTACATAAATGAAACAAAATGCGTGGCGGCAAATTATCCCGCTCACTTCACAGTTCACTCTGCCCCGCTCGCCATCTTGTATCAAAAATTGCTGACAGGTTGCTTACCTACAGCATAGACGTAAGACACGTGAGCTTTCGCTCAGCAAGTACAACATGATTATCCGTGATAAGAAAACATACATAGCATACTTAACTAATCATAGCATACCCTTCCCTAATCATGCATGAACCCGTTATGCTTCATTATGCTTACATATTCATTCATAACTTGTCATACTTATCTTGCTTATCTTGCTTATCTTACTTATCTTGCTTATCTTGCTTATGGGTGTAACGACCCACCTAGCACAGGCCGCTACCGTACATACATACTTACGTAACATACATACATGAATCATACTTACATGTTTGGCGTAAACAGTGGAAATTTTTTTTTTCTCTTTTATATAGCGAATGGCAATATAAAAAAAAACGATATTCGAATAACGATTATTAAACATAAAAAGACAAAACGCGTAGCGGCTTTATTTCCCACATTTCACAGCTTGCCCTGCCACGCTCCCACATCTTGCATCAACAATTGCCCGTAGGTGGCTTACCTACAGCATAGACGTAAGACAGTGAGCTTTCGCTCAGCAAGTACAACTACTAAACCGCAAAAACAAAACAAACCTATGCTATCAAAGCGCATATCATGGCATGACCTAACATAGCATCACAACATAACGTATCATGTCGTAACATAGCATAACCTAACATAACATCGTAACATAACGTATCATGTCGTAACATAGCATAACCTAACATAACATCGTAACATAACGTATTCTATCCTAATCATGCATGAGCCATTTATGCTTGCTTGACTTTTCATAGTTTATCATGTCTTACTTGCTTATCATACTTATCTTACTTATCATGCTTATGGGCCCCATAAGTGTACGTACCGGGCGCGCAACTATGATTTGGTTGGGGCGGCCAGTCCATTTCCAACTCAAATCACAGTCCAACCCGACCTAACGCGGGTCGGTACGACACAGGCAAGCTTGCTTGCCATCATACTTGCTTTTCATGAACTCATACTTGTTCTTATTAGTGAACATGCTTCGTGATGTCACTATTCATAAATCATATTCATATCATGCTTCATGCCATAACTTCATGCATCATAAACATATCATACTTCATGGCATAATCAATCACATAACATTCACATGACATTTCGTAAGCATATCAAACATACATCATATCAACTACCATAGCATTCATCGATCATACTTGGGCAAGTATACAACAAAAAGCCTATGCTGTAGGCGGAGTTGTACTTACCTCGACTACTATGTCCGGTGAAATGCTGCTCCACGTCCGGATACAGCTACAGGCTACTTCCTGCTTGAATGAAGGACATAGGTAAGGGTCTATTACCGAAAAATGTTGGTGACTTAACCAACATGCATACATAGTCTTAGTTGTATGTCCCATATGCCAGATATCTTACTTGGTTACAATAAGTAACCCTATTGTTCGAGACTAGCCCAATCATGGATTATAACTTATCAGGTTACATTGAGTAACCACATGTGCTAAGCCCATATCCATACAGGTAGGGTTAGGTTACTTATCCTAACCTTGGGCATAAGCTTTAACATTCTTGGTTTATAATCCTTTGGGTTATTACAAATAACCCTCGATCTTAACTCATCCTATTTTTGGTATCCCGACGGGTTATGTTGGGTAACCCTTAAGGTAATAAGCCTTGGTCAACCCTGGTCAACCAAAGTCAACCTTATATGGTCAAACTTGGGCTTTGGGGGTCAAGCCCAATAACTCGGGTACCCTTCCCGGTTACCATCTCTTACTATCTTGCTGCTTATCTATGCTTAAAAAATCCGTTTTTCCTTTTTCTTGGAAAACTTGGTGATTTTTATTTAAAAATCCATTGCTTAACTCATAAAAATACTTAATTCTTAAAAATGGGGTTTTAAAAGTTGTTAAGGGCTGAAAACTGCCATTGGAACAGTTTTCATAGTCAAAACATCGGGTTTGATTGAAAATACAGTTTTTCTGCTTTGCTTTTAGAAAATCCTGTGCAGGAATTTCTTGTCTCCTACACAGTTTTTAAATTCCAATTTTTATTTAAAAATATAAATCAAATCTGAAAAAGTTTCCTTCACGAAAGTTTCAGATCTCGAGAAACCCTAAAACTTTCGTGTTTTGAGAAAAACCCAGTTCGGACTTTATCGTGTCCTAATTCCTTGTTAAACTTTCCTGACCGTGCATGAATCCTGGGCACGGCCAGGCTCGTATTTTCATAAAAACCGAGGCCGTTGGAGCCTCATTTTGGAAAACTGTCCCCATTGCTCCCTAGGAAAAATCATTCTCTACAACTTTTGTGTTTTACGTTTTCTCAAATTCGGCCTCTAAAGGCCTCAAATTTCCTTTTCCAGAAAACTGGCCAGTTTGTACCCGAACTGGCAGTTTTTGTTCTCAATTTCGTTTTACGTCCTAATTCGTGCACACTACCTCAACCGACCACAGCGGGAGCCTAATATCACACATGCAAGCGTTTCTAATGTTCGAAACCAACCTTCAAGTGATTCGATCACGCCCATGCAAACCAATACCGAAATTGCATTACCTAAGGTTTGCATGGTTCTAAATTCACCAATTCCAAATCATTCCATTCATGCTTATATTCTAGCACCCTAACATACCATTCTAAATCATTCTTGCACATACTTGGGGGACATACAATTTATCAAACATCTAGCATGCAATCCTATTAATCAATCAAGCATAAGCATAAAATCAACTCTAAGCTGAAAATTAAACCACCCTAAACCTAATCAAGCACAACCATAAACTTTTAAACTAGGCAATAAAATAAATTGAGCTTATGCTCTTACAATTACAACTTGAAATACACCAAAATTTCAAATTGAAACTTAATTGAAAGAGCTTAGGGCTAGGGGGATTTACCTTGCTTAACCCTAAGAATGGTTAGGGTTTGGAGTCCGAAAATTCACTCCCCCTCGGTTCCTAGAGCAACCGGCCACTCCTAGCCATGGCTCCAAAAATTTTTCTCCTCTTCCTAGCACTAACACAGCCGGCCCTTAACCTCTCCAATGGGTACCAAATTTTTCAGCTTTGGCTTACAAAAATCCGAACACTCCTAGTGAATTCTCTCTTGGATTTTTGTTTTTGATCTATTCTTTCTTGGTTGCCTTGGGTTTGGTTTTTGAGCAGCAATTTTGGCATAGTTTGGGCAAGTTTTCCAATATTTTTGAAGCTGAAAACCGCCCCCTTTGATGGCTATTTATAGCTGAAAATTCAATTAATTTTTTGGATTTATTTTTAATCCAAATTTTGCTTAGATGCCCTTGGAACAAGAATATTTGCACAAAATTTGCACAAATACCCTCCAAAATGGCCGGCCACATCTAGCTAGGTGTTATCTAATGATTTTCCAATTTTTCTTTAATTAATTATGATGCCATAACTTGTGGATAAGGTGATGTCATCACCATAAGGCCTTGTTTGGCTCTTTCTTCAATATGCAGTCCATTTTTGAACTAACACAGATATTTCTAATACTGTGTTCACTAATACACAGTACTGCAATATATTCTGTAGTCCAAAATTCATCTGTGTAAAAATGGACTGTATAAAAATTTTTCTTATTTCCTTAAGCCCTTTAGCCCTTGGTATCTAACTTGGTGTGCTTGATTTTTCTATGGTGGTTTTTAATCCTATTCATACTATCATGCCCGTAAAAATGGTTTTAGCAGTATATTTCCATACTGCTTTGCCATAATACTGTATCGTCAGTTCTTTAACCATTTTAGTCAAACTTTGACTCTCTCGGTCAACTTTGACTTTTCTTGGTCAAACTTTGACCAACATATATCATAGAGTTTTTCATCCTTTTTCACTCAAAAGGTTGCATGCTAATCTAAGCAATCATTTTTGAGTCTTATAAAATCATAAGAACTCACAAATTCAATAAAAACCCTTAACCGGGCTCTTTCATGAATACCTTCATGGCACATAATTAATTCCTCTAAAAGGAATTAGTAATATCGAAAAAACTAGGTATTACAATCTACCCCCCTTAAAAATTTTCGTCCTCGAAAATTAAAGCAACAAGGGGTAGTGCTACTTCATTTCATAGGCTACTTCTCAGGTTGCTACTTCATTCTCATGGTTTCTTCATAAAACTTCAACCATAGAAGTAATTTTATTTCTAAAGTCCTTTTCTTCTCGATCCACAATTCACACTGGTGTCTCCTTATGAATCAAATCAATTTGAACCTCTACTGGTTCTTGATTAAATACATGGGAAGGGACTGATGTGTACTTTTTACTTTTTCTTTTCAGCCTCGAAACGTGAAAACGTTGTGCATCGAAGCTAACTCTCGCGTTTAAAGCAAGCTTATTATCCAATTTCCTTTGAAATTCAAGACACATCATCTTAGCATATCCTCTAGTGTCTGGATGGTTCCTTCTGACTAGTCATCAGTTTGGGGGTGAAATGCCTTACTGCACTTCAATTTCCACCCCATTGACTTATTAAGCTTGTCCAAAATCAAGAAGTGACACGCCTATCATGGCCTGAGCTTATTAATTTTGGCACTCTATGCAGTCTAACGATCTGAAATACGCAGATCTCTGCCAATCTTTCCATCAAAAAGGTAGCCTTTACTACGATAAAGTGGGCTGATTTGGTTAATCTATCCATAATAACCCAAATCGTCTTATTCCCACTTGCAATCCTGGGCAGTTTTACTATAAATTTCATAGTAATTTGTGCCCATTTCCACTCAGGAAATTTTATTTTCTACAAATCTCCTTCAGGATATCGGTGTTCAGTCCTTTTTTTCTGACAATTTAGGCACCTTGACCCATATTTTGTCACCTTATTCATCATATTTTGCCATCATAAATCCTTTTGGATGTCCTTGTAGATTTGAAAGCTTCAGGGTGTACCGTACATGGCGTTATAAGTGCTTTCAATAGTATCTAATCCTTTAAGAAGTCAAAGTCAGGAACATAAATCCTTTCCTTGAAATAAATAACACCGTTGGCGGAGGTCCTAACTCCTTGTTCTTTCCGCCAAAAAGTTACATTTTTAGTAAAAAGGAATCCTTTCCTTGATATGACTTAACGGTTTCCAATTCTTAAGTGTGAAACTATCGCTATGAGCTCCAAATCATACATAGGATAGTTTCTTTCGTGAATTCTTAATTGTCGTGATGCATAGGCTGCTATCTTCCCATTATGTATCTGGACAACTTCTAATCCATTTTTAGAAGTGTAAGATATAGAAAATTCAACGTTTTGAGTTCTCGTATAGAAATTTAATGTATATCATAATGGTATTTATGAAAAAGCCCGGCTAAGGGTTTTTATTAAATTTCATGAGTTCTTATGGCTTCGTAAGACTCAAATACGATCGCTTAGTCAAGTCTATGATCTTTTGTGTACAAAAGATAGAAAATTCTATGATTTTCTTGAAAGTCAACGTTTGACCAAAAAAGGTCAAAGTTGACCATGAAAGTCAAAGTTGACCCGAGAAGTCAAAGTTTGACTAAAGAGGTCAACTATGTGGCAAAACTTAAGTGTGTTAAACAGTATAGGTTCTATATTGAGAAAAACCATTTTTTTCGGATAAAATAGTTAAAATTAAATCTAAAACCGCCATAGAAAAATTCAAGCACATAAATAGATGATTAAAGGCCAAAGGACTTGAAGCGGAAAGAAAATTTTTTCGTATCGTCCATTTTATGACAGATAAATTTTGGAAGGAAATTTAAATTATGAAACTGTGTATTAAGTAACACAGTATTAACGATGTCAGATTGGCTTTAAATGGAATGCTTATAAAGATTTAAGCCAAACAAGCCTTAATGACATCATCTTATCCATGATTAATGACATAATATGGAATTAAGTTTAATTAGGAAAGTATTAGGTGCCAATCATGCATGAGCTGGCCGGCCACCTAACCCCCCCCCTTTTGTGTGAAATGCTGATTTTTGAGGGGTTATTTTGCAATTAAGCAAAGTTGTTAACCCTCTATAAATAGGTGATGGTTCCTATTCAGAAAATTCAAAATTTTCAGCCAAACTCTGCCCAAATTGCAGCTCCAAATCTGTCCCTTACAGCCAAGAGAAAACCAAGAACAAAAAAAAAAAATCCAAGGTTAGGAACCTTTGGGTGTAGTCGGTTTTCAGCTAGGAGGAAGAAAAGATAGTGCTGGAAATTTTTGGAGCTTGGTTGGCATGTTGGCCGGCTGTTTGTGGGCTGGAAAAGGGTGAGAAAAAGTTGAAGGAAGCTGGGGGGGAGTGCCGGATTTAGTGGCTGATCTTGGTGGGCAGCAGCAGCCCAAGGCAGAAAATTTTCTGGGCAGCTTCTAGGGGTGGCCGGTTGTGTGGAAGCAAGGGAGGAACTGAAAAAAAAATTGGAGTAAACCCTAACCAAACTTAGGGTTTATTAAGGTAAAATCGTCCCTAAGTTTTTCCAGAAAACTGGCCAGTTTGTACCCGAACTGGCAGTTTTTGTTCTCAATTTCGTTTTACGTCCTAATTCGTGCACACTACCTCAACCGACCACAGCGGGAGCCTAATATCACACATGCAAGCGTTTCTAATGTTCGAAACCAACCTTCAAGTGATTCGATCACGCCCATGCAAACCAATACCGAAATTGCATTACCTAAGGTTTGCATGGTTCTAAATTCACCAATTCCAAATCATTCCATTCATGCTTATATTCTAGCACCCTAACATACCATTCTAAATCATTCTTGCACATACTTGGGGGACATACAATTTATCAAACATCTAGCATGCAATCCTATTAATCAATCAAGCATAAGCATAAAATCAACTCTAAGCTGAAAATTAAACCACCCTAAACCTAATCAAGCACAACCATAAACTTTTAAACTAGGCAATAAAATAAATTGAGCTTATGCTCTTACAATTACAACTTGAAATACACCAAAATTTCAAATTGAAACTTAATTGAAAGAGCTTAGGGCTAGGGGGATTTACCTTGCTTAACCCTAAGAATGGTTAGGGTTTGGAGTCCGAAAATTCACTCCCCCTCGGTTCCTAGAGCAACCGGCCACTCCTAGCCATGGCTCCAAAAATTTTTCTCCTCTTCCTAGCACTAACACAGCCGGCCCTTAACCTCTCCAATGGGTACCAAATTTTTCAGCTTTGGCTTACAAAAATCCGAACACTCCTAGTGAATTCTCTCTTGGATTTTTGTTTTTGATCTATTCTTTCTTGGTTGCCTTGGGTTTGGTTTTTGAGCAGCAATTTTGGCATAGTTTGGGCAAGTTTTCCAATATTTTTGAAGCTGAAAACCGCCCCCTTTGATGGCTATTTATAGCTGAAAATTCAATTAATTTTTTGGATTTATTTTTAATCCAAATTTTGCTTAGATGCCCTTGGAACAAGAATATTTGCACAAAATTTGCACAAATACCCTCCAAAATGGCCGGCCACATCTAGCTAGGTGTTATCTAATGATTTTCCAATTTTTCTTTAATTAATTATGATGCCATAACTTGTGGATAAGGTGATGTCATCACCATAAGGCCTTGTTTGGCTCTTTCTTCAATATGCAGTCCATTTTTGAACTAACACAGATATTTCTAATACTGTGTTCACTAATACACAGTACTGCAATATATTCTGTAGTCCAAAATTCATCTGTGTAAAAATGGACTGTATAAAAATTTTTCTTATTTCCTTAAGCCCTTTAGCCCTTGGTATCTAACTTGGTGTGCTTGATTTTTCTATGGTGGTTTTTAATCCTATTCATACTATCATGCCCGTAAAAATGGTTTTAGCAGTATATTTCCATACTGCTTTGCCATAATACTGCATCGTCAGTTCTTTAACCATTTTAGTCAAACTTTGACTCTCTCGGTCAACTTTGACTTTTCTTGGTCAAACTTTGACCAACATATATCATAGAGTTTTTCATCCTTTTTCACTCAAAAGGTTGCATGCTAATCTAAGCAATCATTTTTGAGTCTTATAAAATCATAAGAACTCACAAATTCAATAAAAACCCTTAACCGGGCTCTTTCATGAATACCTTCATGGCACATAATTAATTCCTCTAAAAGGAATTAGTAATATCGAAAAAACTAGGTATTACAATCTACCCCCCTTAAAAATTTTCGTCCTCGAAAATTAAAGCAACAAGGGGTAGTGCTACTTCATTTCATAGGCTACTTCTCAGGTTGCTACTTCATTCTCATGGTTTCTTCATAAAACTTCAACCATAGAAGTAATTTTATTTCTAAAGTCCTTTTCTTCTCGATCCACAATTCACACTGGTGTCTCCTTATGAATCAAATCAATTTGAACCTCTACTGGTTCTTGATTAAATACATGGGAAGGGACTGATGTGTACTTTTTACTTTTTCTTTTCAGCCTCGAAACGTGAAAACGTTGTGCATCGAAGCTAACTCTCGCGTTTAAAGCAAGCTTATTATCCAATTTCCTTTGAAATTCAAGACACATCATCTTAGCATATCCTCTAGTGTCTGGATGGTTCCTTCTGACTAGTCATCAGTTTGGGGTGAAATGCCTTACTGCACTTCAATTTCCACCCCATTGACTTATTAAGCTTGTCCAAAATCAAGAAGTGACACGCCTATCATGGCCTGAGCTTATTAATTTTGGCACTCTATGCAGTCTAACGATCTGAAATACGCAGATCTCTGCCAATCTTTCCATCAAAAAGGTAGCCTTTACTACGATAAAGTGGGCTGATTTGGTTAATCTATCCATAATAACCCAAATCGTCTTATTCCCACTTGCAATCCTGGGCAGTTTTACTATAAATTTCATAGTAATTTGTGCCCATTTCCACTCAGGAAATTTTATTTTCTACAAATCTCCTTCAGGATATCGGTGTTCAGTCCTTTTTTTCTGACAATTTAGGCACCTTGACCCATATTTTGTCACCTTATTCATCATATTTTGCCATCATAAATCCTTTTGGATGTCCTTGTAGATTTGAAAGCTTCAGGGTGTACCGTACATGGCGTTATAAGTGCTTTCAATAGTATCTAATCCTTTAAGAAGTCAAAGTCAGGAACATAATTCCTTTCCTTGAAATAAATAACACCGTTGGCGGAGGTCCTAACTCCTTGTTCTTTCCGCCAAAAAGTTACATTTTAGTAAAAAGGAATCCTTTCCTTGATATGACTTAACGGTTTCCAATTCTTAAGTGTGAAACTATCGCTATGAGCTCCAAATCATACATAGGATAGTTTCTTTCGTGAATTCTTAATTGTCGTGATGCATAGGCTGCTATCTTCCCATTATGTATCTGGACAACTTCTAATCCATTTTTAGAAGTGTAAGATATAGAAATTCAACGTTTTGAGTTCTCGTATAGAAATTTAATGTATATCATAATGGTATTTATGAAAAAGCCCGGCTAAGGGTTTTTATTAAATTTCATGAGTTCTTATGGCTTCGTAAGACTCAAATACGATCGCTTAGTCAAGTCTATGATCTTTTGTGTACAAAAGATAGAAAATTCTATGATTTTCTTGAAAGTCAACGTTTGACCAAAAAAGGTCAAAGTTGACCATGAAAGTCAAAGTTGACCCGAGAAGTCAAAGTTTGAC
>CM046372.1:13525923-13558374 GCA_025413025.1 Ficus hispida
AACATGCTTATCATATGCTTATCATGTTTATCATGCTTATGGGCCCCATAAGTGTACGTACCGGGCGCGCAACTATGGAGTGGTTGGGGCGGCCAGTCCATTTCCAACTCAATCCATAGTCCAACCCGACCTACGAGCGGGTCGGTACGACACAGGCAACTTGCTTGCCTTCATACTTATCTTTCATAATTTCTTAATCATTCTTATTTAGAGTTTGTGAACATGCTTCGTGATGTCACATATTCATAAAACATAATCTTATCATATCATAAATTCATCATACATCTTAATCATAACATAACATTTCATCATGGCATATTCATAACATATAACATTTCCTAAGCATATCAACTACCATAGCATTTATCACTCATACTTAGGCAAGTATTCAACTAAAGCCTATGCTGTAGGCGGAGTTGTACTTACCTTGAACTCTAAGTCCGATGCTATGCCGCTCCTGAACAGGTCGCAATAACAGATTATCACCTGTTATTACAAAGGACATAGCGTAAGGATTTCTGAAAATCCTACTTTTAAATTTGTTGGTTATCCCAACCAACATTCATTTTAATTCTGCGTTATATGCCCCCATAATCTAACTTATAATACATTAGGAACGGTTACTAAAATAACCCTGTAGGTAACCCTCGAGACCAAGGGCCCTATTCCATAATCTTAATTCATTATTGGGTTACGTTGGATAACCCTTGGCTTCGGCCCAAACCAATAACTCGGTGTCTTTTCCGGTTATTGCTCACCGAAACTTGGTTTAAAAATCCACTTTTGGAAAACTTAAGGTTTCTTTAAAATTCTTATGAGTGGGTTCTTTATAAAAATTATTGAAAAGTCAATACTGCCTTTGGAGCAGCTTCTTTCTAAAACTTGCTAATTACGTGCAGGAAAACCCAATTCCAAACTGTTTTTAGAAATCTTGAGCAGTAACCTTACCGATCACTGCACAGTTTTTGAAATACATTTTTATTTGAAAAACTTGAATTCGAATTTGAAAAAATTTCCTTCAGAAAAGTTTTAAATCTCAAAACGTTCTAAAACTTTCATGTTTTGATCAAAATCCATTTCGGACTTTAACCCAATCGTTTCTCCTTTTAAGTTCACCTGGCCGTGCATGAAGTCTGGGCACGGTCAGCTCGGTTTTCTATAAAAACGAAGGCCGTTGGAGCCTTATTTTTAAAAACTGTCTGCGTTGTCTTATGGGAAAAACTGTTCTAAACAACTTTCATGTTTTACGTTTTTCGAAAATCGGCCTCTAAGGGCCACAAAATTTGTTTTCCATAAAACCGGGTAACTGGAACCCGAAATGGCAGTTTCAAATCCTTCATTCGGTACTCGCCCTAAAAACGTGCACACTACCTCAACCGAACCAGCGGGAGCCTAAGTCAAACAAACAGCGCCTTTCTAACGTTAATTTTTCCTTAAACACAAATAAAAACTTAGGCATGCAAGCCATTATCTTATCTCAAATAATTAGGATGTGCAGATTTTTTTTTCCAGCTTGCACAACATGCACCAAATCTGTTCATTACCTAATTATGCATTCAAGCTCATAACTAAACCTATTAGGAGCATATAAACTTAACCATACAACTAACATACAATCCACATACATCAAACATATTTAAAATCATACTATACTACTCTAGCACATTAAATCAAGCACATACCTACCTAGGGGCCGAAAATAAAATCCGAGCTTATGCTCGTACAACCGATAACTTGTAATACAATTTAAACTTGCAAATTGAACCAAATTGAAAGCTGCAAGTTATGAGAAATTTTACCTTGATGAACCCTAAGTTTGATTAGGGTTGGTCCAAACTTCTTTCTTCCTTGGCTCCTAGTACAGCCGGCTCCTCCCTAGGCTCACCCAGAATTTTTTTTTTCTGCCTTCGGCTGCTGCTGCCCACCAAGGTCAGCCACTAAATCCGGCCACTCCCTTAAACTTCCTTCAACTTTTTCTCACCCTTTTCCAGCCCACAAACAGCCGGCCAACAAGCTAACAAAGAGGTCCAAAATTTCCAGCACTCACTATCTTCCTCCTAGCTGAAAACCGAACTACACCCAAGGGTTCCTACACTTGGATTTCTGTTTTTGTTCTTGTTTTTCTCTTGGCTGTAAGGGACGGTTTTTGAGCTGTAAATTGGGCAGAATTTGGCTGAGATTTTTGAATTTTCTGAATAGGAATGGCCACCTATTTATAGAGGTTTGGCAACTTTGCTTAATTGCCAAAAACTCCATCAAAAATCAGCTTTTTACACCATTTTGGTGAGGTGGCCGGCCAGCCCATGCTTAGTTGGCACCTAATACTTTCCTAATTAAGCTTAATTCCATATTATGTCATTAATAATGGATGAGGTGATGTCATTAAGGCTTGTTTGGCTTAAAGCTTTAAAAGCAATCCATTTAAAGCCAAACAGACATCGTTAATACTGTGTTACTTCATACACAGTTTCATAAATTAAATTTCATTCCAAATTTATCTGTCATAAAATGGACGATACGAAAAACTTTTCTTTTCGCTTTGAATCCTTTGGCCTTAATAATCTATTTATGTGCTTGAATTTTTCTAAAGCGGGTTTAGGTTTAATTCTAACTATTTTGTCCGTAAAAATTGATTTTCGCAGTACGAAACCTATACTGCTCAACATTCTTAAATTCCGTCACATAGTTGGCCTTTTTAGTCAATCTTTGACTCCTCGGGTCAACTTTGACTTTCATGGTCAACTTTGACCTTCATGGTCAACTTTGACTTTTTTGGTCAAACGTTGACTTTTGTAAAATCATAGAGTTTGCTATCTTTTGAACCAAAAGATCGTAGGCTTGACTAAGCGATCATATTTGAGTCTTATGACGCCATAAGAACTCATGAAATTAATAAAAACCCTAACCGGGCTTTTTCATAAATACCATTTCGGTACATATTAAATTTCTATACGAGAACTCAAAACGTTGAATTTTCTAGATCTTACAATCTACCCCCTTATAAATTTTCGTCCTCGAAAATTAGAACAGTCCGGGGTAATTCTTTCTCATGTCGTCTTCCAATTCCCAGGTTGCTTCCTCAACCTTGTGGTTTCGCCACAACACTTTGACCATGGGAATGGTTTTATTCCTTAGGACCTTTTCTTCCCGATCCAGAATTCGAACTGGTTTCTCTTTATAAGTCAAATCCCTTTGAACCTTCACTGGTTCTTGACTAAGCACATGGGAAGAATCTGGTACATATTTCTTTAGCATCGAAATGTGAAAAAAAACGTTATGTATTGATGCTAATTCTGATCGTAATGCAAGCTTATAAGTTACCTTTCCCATCCTTTCAAGGACTTCAAATGGTCCCGTATATCTCGGATTAAGCTTCCTTTTCTTGCCAAATCTCATTACTCCTCCAGGATGTCGGTGTTCAGCCTTAACTTTCTGACAAGTTAGGCATTTTGACACCTACTCTGCTACTTCATTATTCATATTTGGTCATCAAAAAAATTTCCTCAGAGGTTCTTGTACATCTTGGGAGCTACTAGATGTACTGAATATGACGTCTTGTGTGTCTCTGACAGTAACTGATTCTTTAAAAATTCAAAGTCGGGAACACAGATCCTTTCCTTGAAGCAATTGACACCATTAGCAGAGATCTTGGATTCCTTGCTATTGTCGCCAAAAAGTTGCGTTTTCATCAAAAATGCATCTTTTCTCTGTTGCGACTTGATGGAATCTAGCAAATCGGAATGAAGGATCAGCGAAGACAATCTTCCTGTTATCATTTCCAAGTTAAACTCAGAAATCTCTCTTTGTAGTGGCTTAGGAAACTCTTGATAGCCATCAGTATGCCTATAGATTTCCGACTTAAGGCATCTGCTGCCCTGTTTGCCTTTCTGAGGTGGTAAAGGATCTCACACTCGTAGTCTTTTACAAGTTCTAACTATCTTCGTTGTCTCCAGTTGAGCTCATTCTGAGTAAAAATATACTTAAGGCTCTGATGATCGGTGTAGATTTCGCATTTGTTTCCATACAAATAGTGTCTCCAAATCTTAAGTGCGAAAACTACCGCTTCCATCTTCACAGGGTCTACGGAAATTCCTTCCTTTAGCACCACCTGACCCTAGAAACAAACTTTTTCTTCAACCAAAACTCTTATTTGTCGATTTGACATACAACTTATTCTGTCTTAATGTTTCCATCACCAACCTAAGGTAATGCTCATGTTCCTCTTGGGACCTTGAATAAAATATCATCAATAAAGACGATATCGAATTGTCTAAGTATTCTTTGAACACTTCTGTTCATAATGTCCATAAAAACAACTGGGGCATTAATTAATTCAGACAGCATAACCAAAACTTATAATGCCGTAACTCGTTCAAACAACCATTTTGGAGACATCTGACTCCTTGATCCTGAGCTGATAATAGTCTGATCGTGAATCGACTTTCGAAAATACTACTGCTCTCCTAAGTTAATCGAAAAGATTGTTGATCTTTGGAAGGGAATCTTCGTTCCTGATCATAATCTTGTAACTTCACTTGGAACTTCCTAGCTTGGCGGTTGTCATACAGTAAGACACTTTCGATATTAGTGCGGCTATAGGCAGCAACTCGATCTCGAAACTTCCCGTTCTGGTAGAAGTCCTTCATTGACGAAATTCATCCGGTTGTTAAGCTCCGCAATTGTCCGTAAAAGTTAAACTTTTCCTTGTTGTAAAAGCTAAACGTCTCACAACGCTCTTGGCAGTCAAACTTAGCGTTGTAATAACTCAAGAAATCCATTCCTAAGATCACATCGAAATCCTAAAGCTTGATTGCGATGAGATCTACAAGCAATTCTTTGCCATAGTATTACGGAAGTATTTTGCATTAAAAATATCTGATTACAAAATCTCTTCAAAAGGTAAAGAAATTTTAAAAGACTGTTTTAAACTATATATACTACTTCCTAATTTCTGGGCAAACTTTATAAATACAAACAAGTAAGTAGCACCAGAATTAAACAATGCAATAACATCATATGTGGTGATAGAAATCTATCTTGTCACCACATGTGAAGTTCCAGCTTCGGCATCTCCATTGGTGTAGGCGTAAATCCTAACTTGGGGTTCAGGAACCTCTAGTCTTCCTTGCGTAAATGAAGGTCCTTCGAGCCTGGCTTGGACTGCATGCAACTGGCTGCTTGCATTCCTGTTTGGATACTGAGGGTTCTGGTTCTGGGGTTCTGGGTGCAGTTCTTTGCGTAATGCCCCTCCTTACCACATAGGTAGCAAGCATTCGTCCCCATTCTGCACACTCCTGGGTGTTTCCTCCCGCATTTGGTACATACCGGGTGGTCAACGCTGTTAACCTCCTTTCCTTGATTATTCCCCTTCTGAGGATAGTTTCTTTGTTGTCCCTGGCCAGTAAAATTTCCTTTTCTTTTGTTCCTCCCGGACTGAATGGAACCTTGGGCAGGGTTGCTGATCTGGCCTTTCGAGGTGTCTTCTGTGCCTTGTCGGGGCTGTACCTGTTTACTCCCCGCCTTTTCGTCTTTTTTGGCTTTGAAAAACTTAGCCCTTGCTTCCTTGTCCTGGTTAATCCAATACTCGGCTCTTATCGCCCGACTCACACAATCGAATACCAGGGTAGGCGGGCTACTGCCAGCACTCACTTGCTTGGAGATGTCTGTCCGGAACATCTTCATCATTCTTCTAACCTTTTCAGTTTCGTTCGGAATAAGCTCCGGACATAGGCGAGCTAATTGCTCAAACTTCTTGACAGCCTCCATTACTGTCATCGACCCCTGTTTCAGATTCGTGAACTCGTCTTGTTGAGCGGCAAGTACTTCTCGGTTGTAATACATGGTGCGAAATTCAGTCACGAAATCCTGCCAATTCATGGTCGTAACGTCTCGACGCATCTGTACTGTCATCCACCAGTGCCTTGCATCCTTCTTGAGAGAGAAGGAGGCACAAAGAACCTTTTCTTGTTCTGTAAGCCGCATAAAATCCAGAATAACCTGGATGTCGATTAGCCAGTTATCGGCGGCAATCGGGTCTGTGGGTCCTTCAAATTCAGGCGCCTTCATACGCCTAAATCGCTCGTATAAAAGATCCTCCCGAACTAACGGTGGGTTGATTTGTACTCCCGCAGGTGCTCTCGGAACCTCTGGTTGAACCTCTGGCACTGGAGGTACTACTGGGGGTACTCCAGGAATCTCATTAACTTGGGGTTATTGATTCATTTGAGCTATCTACTCTCGTAATCTATCAGTTTCTTGTTGTTGTTCAAGCAACTGTCGCTGTAAATTTGCTACAATAGTCGCAAAATCTGGCTCGGGTAGATTAACAGGTACCGTTCTACGCGGACGTACCATCTTCGAGAATCCTATTAAACCATCAGAAAAGATATTATCATACTATTAATATCTTTTCTTTCATACATCAATCATCGTATCATAACATAACATTATCATCGTATACTTATCATACCATTCATAATCATAACATTCGTAATCATAACGTAACGTTATTATGTGCTTATCATAGCACTCATAATCATAACATCATATTTCATATACTTAAACTGTCTTTTTGTATACTTAACAAAAGTACATCGTATTATACATACATAATCAAAACCGTGATGGAAGTGTCTACCACTTTACCATCATAAATAAGTACAATCCTATCCTCAAAAGAAATGAGCTAGTACATATCAATCCCATAGTCAAAAGATATATATACGGACAATTTAAGTCTAAATTATGATCTCGATCGTAATTACTGACGAAGCATCGGAATCCACATCCCAATCGTCATCGTCAAACAATATCTCCTCGGGATCGTCGTCGAGATCGTTCACCTCCTCAACCCAGTCTCCTGGCTCGAGCTCGGGTTTCTGATCCATGTCTTTATCTTCATCGTCACTGGAGATGTCAACAATCGGGGAATTTACCGGTGGATTTTCTGGAGCAACTATGTCGTCAGTAGCGTCTTCTGTGTCTATCTGATCCTCAGCCTCATGGGCTGGTACCTCTTGTACTAGAACTGCTGGAATTGGGACCTCCGGAAATATCGGGCCTACCTCAAACATCTGCTCTGCTATCCCGGCATCGTCAACGGGTACTGGGTGATCAGCCACATATGCCTCGGCCTGCATGGCGTGTCCAACCATCTCAGCCTCTATAATGTCAGCAATCATGTCTCCGACCGTCATAGCAAGTATCGATTCTGCGACATACTGTCGGATCTGAGGTGGAAGTCCGTTCCTAAGAATCACTAATGCCTGCATCCCTGGACTAATTATATCCTGAGGAATGTGTGGTAACATCGCCTCCTGGAAGCGTCGACAATAATATCCCATAGACTCCTAAGGATAAGCATGCCAATCTGCCGCGAAACTAAATTATCGCTCTAGGTGCATAGCGCGATAAATCTCAGAATCTCGATACTGCCCATCGGCCCTCTCATCAGGTATGGTCCAAAACGTGCAATCACCAATGTGCGAAAGTGCCCCTAGGTGCGATCTGGCATCTCTCGCTCCCCAAGTGTCATCCACCACAATCTGGCATCTGCTACTAGGCATATACAGGCTAACGAGACCTGAAGGTGAGCCTCTATATGGCAGATGTGGAAGATCGTCTCCATATCGTATAACCAAACCGATAATGACGCGGTCCTATGAGTGCCATCAAACAAGAGGGGTTGCATTCCGTTGAATGCATAAGCTGCGTAGCGATCCTCCTCTACTTGTCTCGTATCCATATCGTCAAGTCTACCATAATATAGGCGCATCATAATTATTTACTATTTGAAATAAAACTCAACTTACAATGATGGTGGCGATGGCAGGCAGACTGTGAAGTGGAATAGCAGGAAACCGCTCTGATACCAACTCTGTAACGACCCGCCTAGCACAGGCCGTTACCGTACATACATACATACATACATAACATACATACATACTTAGCATAAACAGCGGAAATTTTTTTCACATTTCTGAGTCCATTCAAAACTCTTCCCTTTTCTGGTAAGGGCGGTAAGGGGTGCAGCAATCTTGGAGAATCCTTCAACAAACCATCGATAATATCCTGCTAGTCCAAGAAAGCTCCTTATCTCTGTGACATATAATACCAACTCTGTAACGACCCGCCTTGCACAGGCCGTTACCATACATACATACTTTAACTTTCCTCATAATTCTTACTTAGTGAAAACAGCGGAATTTTTTTTTTTATTTTATTTTTATTTATATATGGCGTACCCATTCATGCACATATATATATACGTAAGTATAACAAATACTTAATAAAGTCGTTTGGGTGAAAATGAAACTTATAAAATGATTACATAAAATATCAAAACGCGTAGCGGTATAATTTCCCACATTTCACAGTTCGCCCCGCCATGCTCCTCCATCTTGTATCAGATACTTCCCGTAGGTTGCTTACCTACAGCATAAACGTAAGACAATGAGCTTTCGCTCAGCAAGTACAACTGCTATCTACCGCGACACAACATAACATAACATACTTCTCTTAACATAGCATAACATACTTATCTCTTAGCATAACATAACATACATATGTCTTAGCATAACATAACATACATATGCATGAACCGTTTATGCTTCATTATGTTTTCTTATGCTTTCATAACTTATCTTGCTTATCTTACCTATGGGCCCCATATCATAAGTGTCTGTACCGGGCGCGCAACTATGGAGTGGTTGGGGCGGCCAGCCCAATCCAACTCAAACCATAGTTCAACCCGACCTTGGACGGGTCGGTACGACACAGGCAAGCTCGCTTGCCATCATACTTTCATAGTCTCATACCTTGTTCTTATTCTTTTTAATTGGTGAACATGCTTCGTGATGTTTCACACAATTAAATATAATCACTTCTTAATCATATCATAACTTGTATCTTATCATAACATATTTCATAACATATATCATAGCTCATACTTCATAGCATATCATAGCACATAGCATGGCATATCTCATAGCATATCAAAGCACATAGCATGGCATATTTCATAGCATATCAAAGCACATAGCATGGCATATTTCATAGCATATCAAAGCACATAGCATGGCATATTTCATAGCATATCATATAGCATGTAGCATTCATTACACACATAGCATTAAACCTATAGCATACATCCTAGCAATTAATATTTACTAACATATACATACTTCATACATAACATACTGGGTAAGTATTCACAACAAAGCCTATGCTGTAGGCGGAGTTGTACTTACCGCCTACAGCATATAATACCAAGCACATCAAACATATTTAAAATCATATTTAAAATCATACTATACTACTCTAGCACATTAAATCAAGCACATACCTACCTAGGGGCCGAAAATAAAATCCGAGCTTATGCTCGTAAAACCGATAACTTGTAATACAATTTAAACTTGCAAATTGAACCAAATTGAAAGCTGCAAGTTATGAGAAATTTTACCTTGATGAACCCTAAGTTTGATTAGGGTTGGTCCAAACTTCTTTCTTCCTTGGCTCCTAGTACAGCCGGCTCCTCCCTAGGCTCACCCAGAATTTTTTTTTTCTGCCTTCGGCTGCTGCTGCCCACCAAGGTCAGCCACTAAATCCGGCCACTCCCTTAAACTTCCTTCAACTTTTTCTCACCCTTTTCCAGCCCACAAACAGCCGGCCAACAAGCTAACAAAGAGGTCCAAAATTTCCAGCACTCACTATCTTCCTCCTAGCTGAAAACCGAACTACACCCAAGGGTTCCTACACTTGGATTTCTGTTTTTGTTCTTGTTTTTCTCTTGGCTGTAAGGGACGGTTTTTGAGCTGTAAATTGGGCAGAATTTGGCTGAGATTTTTGAATTTTCTGAATAGGAATGGCCACCTATTTATAGAGGTTTGGCAACTTTGCTTAATTGCCAAAAACTCCATCAAAGATCAGCTTTTTACACCATTTTGGTGAGGTGGCCGGCCAGCCCATGCTTAGTTGGCACCTAATACTTTCCTAATTAAGCTTAATTCCATATTATGTCATTAATAATGGATGAGGTGATGTCATTAAGGCTTGTTTGGCTTAAAGCTTTAAAAGCAATCCATTTAAAGCCAAACAGACATCGTTAATACTGTGTTACTTCATACACAGTTTCATAAATTAAATTTCATTCCAAAATTTATCTGTCATAAAATGGACGATACGAAAAACTTTTCTTTTCGCTTTGAATCCTTTGGCCCTTAATAATCTATTTATGTGCTTGAATTTTTCTAAAGCGGGTTTAGGTTTAATTCTAACTATTTTGTCCGTAAAAATTGATTTTCGCAGTACGAAACCTATACTGCTCAACATTCTTAAATTCCGTCACATAGTTGGCCTTTTTAGTCAATCTTTGACTCCTCGGGTCAACTTTGACTTTCATGGTCAACTTTGACCTTCATGGTCAACTTTGACTTTTTCGGTCAAACGTTGACTTTTTGTAAAATCATAGAGTTTGCTATCTTTTGAACCCAAAAGATCGTAGGCTTGACTAAGCGATCATATTTGAGTCTTATGACGCCATAAGAACTCATGAAAATTAATAAAAACCCTAAACCGGGCTTTTTCATAAATACCATTTCGGTACATATTAAATTTCTATACGAGAACTCAAAACGTTGAATTTTCTAGATCTTACACCTTCAATGCTGAAACCAGTTTGGTTGCAGAATTCCGAGATTGCCCGTAGAAATTAAACTCCTCTTCTCCGTACGGGTTGAACGTTACACAGCGTTTTCGGCAGTCGATCCTGGCGTTGTATTTGCCTAAGAAGTCCATTCCTAAGATCACATCGAAATCCTGAAGCTTGATCGCGATGAGATCTACAAACAGTTCTCTGCCACAGATCATCACGGAAGTATTTCGTATCCAAGAATTGGACCACAAAACTTCTCCGGATGGCAAAGAAGTTTTGAAGGGTTGGTCTAAACTATCCACACCTCTTCCTAATTTCTGGGCGAACTCCAAGGACACAAATGAGTGATTAGCACCAGAATCAAACAAGGTGATAGCATCGTAGGTGGCGATAGAGATCTGACCTGTCACCACATGTGAAGTCCCAGCTTCAGCATCACCTCGGGTGTAAGCATAGATCCGGGCTTGAGGTTCAAGAGCCTCTAATCTGCCTTGTGTGATTGAGGGTCCTTCAAGTCTAGCCTGGGCTGCATGAAACCGACTGTTTGTGTTCCGGCTTGGGTACGGAGGGTTCTGGCCTTGATTGTTCAGATGGCAGTTCTTGGCGTAATGCCCCTCCTTGTCACACAGGAAGCAGGCATTTGACCCCATTCTGCACATTCCCGGGTGTTTTCTCCCACACTTAACACACACCGGGTAGTCAGTGGTATTACCCTCAATTCCTCTATTGTTCTTCTTCTGAGGGTAATTCTTTTGTTGGCTCTGGCCAGAGAAATTTCCCTTTCTCTTGTTCCTCCCAAAATGTTTGGAACCTTGGGCCGGGCTACCAGCTTGTCCCCTCTGGTTCGTCTCAAAATTCGGACGGGGTGGCATCTGCTTTACCACTGCTTTCTCCTCCTTTTTTGCCTTAAATATTTGAGCCCTTGCTTCCTTATCCTGGTTAATCCAATACTCGGCTCTTATTGTCCGACTCACGCAGTCAGATACCAGGGTAGGTGGGCTACTGCCAGCGCTCACTTGCTTGGCAATATCTGTCCGGAACATCTTCATCATTGTCCTAACCTTCTCCGTTTCATTCGGAACCAATTCCGGACACAATCGAGCTAATTGTTCAAACTTTTTGACAGCCTCCATTACTGTCATTGACCCCTGTTTCATCCTGCTGGGCTACCAGAATCTCCCTGTTGTAGAACATGGTGCGGAACTCCGTCACGAAATCCTGCCAGCTCATGGTGGTAACATCGCGACGCATCTGAACAGTCATCCACCAATGTCTGGCGTCCTTCTTAAGGGCGAAGGAAGCACAGAGGACCTTCTCCTGTTCCGATAGCCTCATGAAATCCAAGATGACTTGGATATCAATTAGCCAATTATCCGCGGCTATCGGGTCCATCTGTCCTTCGAATTCAGGTGCCTTCATTCGCCTGAATCTCTCGTACAGTAAATCTTCCCGTACAGGCGGTAGATTCACTGGAACTCCAGCCGGTGCTAAAGGAGCCCCAAAATTCCGTGGAATCTCTTGTTGCACCTCCGGTTGAACTTCTGGTACTGGAGGTACTTTATTCTGTTGAAGAGGAACCTCATCGGCTCGGGGTTTCTGGTTGAACTGAACTAACTGCTCTCGCAGTCTATTCGTTTCTTGTTGCTGCTCCAACAGCTGCCGTTGTAAATTTGCAACAACAGTTGCGAGATCCGGCTCTGGCGGATTTACTGGCACCGTTCGACGTGTGCGAACCATTTTCTAGCTCCTATCAAAATCATAAGAAAAGATATTATCATACCAGGAATATCCTTTCTTTCATACATTTCTCATCATAGCGTAACATAATACATCATATCATAACTTTATCATCGTATTATAGCTCATAACAACTCGTAATATGCTTTTCATAATCATATCATAATAGTTCATACTTGAACTATCTTTTTGTATTCTTAAAAAAAAAATACATTATATTTACAATCTCGTAAATACATTTTGATACGATCACTGTACATATAGGGTCAAAATTTCAGATGGAAGTGTCTAACACTTTCCCATCATACAACAGTACAAGCCTATCATCCAAAAACATAAGCTAGTACATATCGGTCCTAACGTCAAAAGTATATACACGGTGAGCCTAATCTATATGCTCAATCGTCACAATGGATGACGCGTCGGAGTCTGACTCATCCTCTCCGTCGTGAAATGGAATCTCCTCCGGATCCTCGTCAAAATCATCCTCTAGCCAGCCTACTGGCTCAAACTCTGGCCCTGGCTCCAAGTCCTCCTCATCATTCTCGAACCAGTCCATATGCTCATGCTCTGGCTCGGGCTCTACGTCCTCATCCTCGTCGCTCGAGATATCTATAATCGGGGGATCTACCTGCTGATCCTCCAGAGCGACTAAAACATCATCGGGATCGACATCATCGCCGGTCACGTCAGCCTCGGCATCCTGGGGCGGCACCTCCTGCACTGGCTCTGCTGGTATCGGGTCCTCAGGGAAAACTGGACCGGCCCCGAAAAACTGCTCACCCATCCCAGCATCATCGACGGGTGCCTGATGACCCTCTGCAACCCCAGCGGCCTGCATAGCCTGTACCATGGCCTCGGCCCCCAAGATATACTCTATCATGTTCCCCACCGTCGTGTCGGGCATCGGCATGGGGACATACTGACGGATCTGCGGAGGCAATCCGTCCCGGGAAGTCTGTAGTGATATCATCCCCGGGTTAGCCAGGTCCTGCGGGACGTATGGCAACAACTCCTCCTGAAACCTCCGGCAGTAGTGGCTCATAGGCTCCTGCGGGTAGGCATGCCAAACTACTGCAAAACTAAGGTACCGTGCGTGGTACATATCCCGGTACATCGCAGTATCATGATGAGGTGCTCCTACACCCTCATCCAGTATCAGTCCGTAGCGCGCAACTAGTAACGTACAGTAGTGTGCCCAAGTGCGACTAGGCATCTTCCTCTCTCCGATCGTCATCCACCACAGCTGTGCATCTACAGCAAGACATCAGCTGGCTAACGAAACCTGTAGTCGCTCCTCTATATGACAAAGACGGAAGATCTGCTCCATGTCATATAGCCATGCTGCTAATGACACCGTCCGTCTGGTACCATCGAATATCATCGGATGCGACTCGTAGAACGACGTCACGGCTCGTCGATCCTCATCTACCCGTGCGGGATCCATAACGTCGAGTCTATCATAACATAAGCGCATAATCATTATTTACTCATAAAATAAAATTACTTACAATGATGGCGGCGACGACAGGCATACTGTGAAATTGGATAGCGGGGAACCGCTCTGATACCAACTCTGTAACGACCCGCCTAGCACAAGCCGTTACCATACATACATACATACATACATACGTACTTACTTATTGAGTATAAACAGCGGAATTTTTTTTGTTTTTTATACGGTGCGGAATAAATGAAACACATAATAATAAAAACGATGTTCGAATGCGGAATAATATACATAATAAAAACAAAACTCGTAGCGGCTAATAATCCCACATTTCACAGTCCACCCCACCACGCTCGCCATCTTACATCATCAGTTGTCCGTAGGTTGCTTACCTACAGCATAGACGTAAGACACGTGAGCTTTCACTCAGCAAGTACAACATACATAACCGCAACAATTAAACACAAACATGTATCATCATAACCATACATAACATAGCACATCATACATATCATACTTAACTTCTCATAGCATATATATCATACTTAACTGATACATATCATACTGAACTCATCATACATAGCATTTCATGACATCGCATAATATATGCATGAACCGATTATGCTCTTATTATGCCATCTTTTTCATTCTTAACTTATCTTACTTATGGGCCCCTTATCATGAGTGTACGTACCGGGCGCGCAACTATGATTTGGTTGGGGCGGCCAGTCCATTTCCAATTCAAACCACAGTCCAACCCGACCTAACGCGGGTCGGTACGACACAGGCAAGCTTGCTTGCCATCACTTGCTTTTCATGAACTCATACTTGATCTTATTAGTGAACATGCTTCGTGATGTCACTATTCATAATCATGCTCATATCTTAACATCATACCTTAATCACATAATCATGAACTTAACATACTCATATCATAAACATAACCTCATCACATCATATACATTAAACATACTTGGGAAAGTATACAATAAAAGCCTATGCTGTAGGCGGAGTTGTACTTACCTTGTTTACTATGTCCAGAGATGTGTTGATCCAGATCAGGATATCTCAGCAGGCTATCTCCTGCTATATCAAAGGACATAGGGTAAGAATTACGTTCTTACAGAATGTTGGTAATCAAACCAACATTCATACCTATTAGTTGTTATATGCCCCCCTCCTTAGTACAATACCGAATACTTTCTCAGTATCATAGATAACCCTAGGGTTTAGGGTTTAGCATACTTAGAGCGTACTTTAATTGGTCACATAAGGTAACCTTGGCTAAACAGCCTTCATAACTGTGTTAGGTCATTAGACCTGACCTTGGGCCTAAGCTTTCTTAGAAATTCTTTCTATTGGGTTACTCTGGAGTAACCCTGGTTTTTAGGCCCAACTAATCATTCTTATCGTTCTATTGGGTTACGTTGGATAACCCTTGGGCTTTGGGCCCAAACCAATAACTCGGTATCTTCCCGGTTATTGCTCATTCAATCTTGGTTTAAAAAACCCTTTTTCTTTACTTTAGAAAAAGTAGGGTTTTAAGATCATTTTATTAAAAACTTGAAGTCTCATAAATAGATCTTTGTAAAAACTATTAGAAACAGAAACTGCCTTTGGAACAGTTTCTTACTGTGAATTAGTCAGTGGATGTGCAGAAATGCCCTTTTCCTGCACTGCTTTAGAAAACCCCTGTGCAGGAATTTCTTGTTCACTGCACAGTTTTGAAATCCAATTTTCTATTTAAAAATCCAAGTCGAATTTAAAAAAGTTTTCTTCATAAAAGTTTTAAAGCTCGAAAAACCCTAAAACTTTTATGTTTAACTCAAGACCCAGATTGGTCTCTAACCCACTCATTTTCTCTGTTGAACTCACCTGGCCGTGCGTAGGGTCTGGGCACAGTCAGGCTCGGATTTTCTTAAAAACGAAGGCCATTGGAGCCTTATTTTGAAAAAATGTCCATGTTGTCCTCTAGGAAAAACCATACTCTACAACTTTCATGTTTTAGGTTTTTCTAAAATCAGCCTCTAAGGGCCTCAAAACTGGCTTTCCAGAAAACTGGCCAGCTTGAACCCGAATTGGCAGTTTTCCGATTTTAAGTTGATTTTACATCCTAATCGCGTAAACTAACTCAACCAGCCATTGCGGCAGCCTAGGATCAACATGTAACATTTTTTTAACGTCCCAATTGAACTTACATGAATCCCAAACATGCCCGTGTAAGTCAATCACAAAATTACATCACATAGGGTTAGGGTTTGCATTGGTTTTGGCTTTTCTACCAACCATTGCATGCACATTCATTCTAGCACCCTAACATACTTTTTACAGCAAGCATAAACAGATTTGGGGGAACATATAACTCACTAAATATTCTATCATGCAACCCTATTAAACAACAAACATAAGCATAATTAAAACTTATCATCAAACCACCCTTAATGCCTAATCAAGCACATAACATAAATCTAACCTAGAGCAGAAAATAAAATTGAGCTTATGCTCTTACAACCAATCTTGGAAATACACTTAAATCCTTTAATTTAAAGCTTGAATTGAAAGCTTTAGGGTCCAAGAGGATTATACCTTAATCCAATTGAGAAGTTGGTTGGTTTGGCTCCCTAAATTTTCCAGCCACTTGACTCCAACAAGCAACCAGCCTCCCCTAGCAATGGCTCCAAAAATTTCCAGCCAATTGGTTCCCACAGCAGTCGGCCTTCTCCTAGCAATGGCTCCAACAATTTTTGTATCACTTGGTTGCCTAAATCACTAAATCCGGCCTCTCCCCCTTCGCTCCCAACACTTTTTTTCTCCTTTTTTTCCAGCTTCCTCACAACCGGCCCTTTGGCCAAATTGAGTCTCCAAAAATTTTTTTCAGCTCTTGTTCCTTCTTCCTTCTTGAATCCGAACACCACCCAATGATTTTCACTCTTGGATTTTGGTTTTTGTTCTTTCCTTCTTGGCTGCCTAAGGGTCGGTTTTGAGCAGAAAATTGGGTAGAATTTGGCTAGCTTTTCCAATTTTTTTGAATAAGGAGCACCCCTATTTATAGAGGTTTTTGAACTTTATAAAATTGCAAAATAGTCCTTCAAGAGTCACCATTTTACACTTAAAGGGGGTATAGGTGGCCGGCCACTTGGCTCTAGAAAGTTCCAAATTTCTTTCCAAATTTAACTAAATCCAAAAATGATGTCATAAATCAAAAGCTAGTGACATCATCAACATTAAGGCTTGTTTGCCTTATTTCCTTAATAGACAGTCCTCCTTAAGGCCAAAACAGATATTGTTGATACTGTGGTCATTAATCCACAGTATTGATTGTAACGCCCCGAACCGTCACGCGTAGGGGCGTCCTACTGCGCAGACGTGGGCCGTTACATTACTTGCTTAACTTACTTCTTAATTTAAAAAGCTTAAACTGCGGAAAATTCGGAGTAAAAAATTTTTTCTTTTCTTACTTTGAACTTAACTTATCTTCATGCATAATCATATGTACTCACTCGAGTACTGAGCTTTCATAATCATATTGAAAGCTAACATAATCATACCGTGGACCAATCCGACCTAGTGCGGTTCGGTACAACACGAGGCAACTTGTTGCCATCATCCTTAAAAACCATTCTTTACTTCGTTCTTGAAAACAATTTCTTAAAAATAGTTTCACTTCTTGAAAACGGTTTCTTATCCATACTATCACTTTAACGTAACATAAAACACATCTTTCAAATATATTCTTCAAAACATATTTTACATAGCATAATTTCAAAACCCGTGGCGGTGTTCATCCCACATTCACAGTCTGTAGCGCCAGCCTTCACAGCCTTGCATCAAGTATCGCCGGTAGGTTGCTAACCTACAGCATGAACGTAAGTAATGAGCTTATGCCCAGTAAGTACAACGTGCAATCCGCAAAATATTTTAACAAAAGAATGCATTGACCGATTATGCTTTCTTGTGAATCAATTAAACTTTCATATATTATCTTGATTATTTTTCCTTACATGTCATGTGTGCACGTACCGTGGTCCATAGCTATGGAGTGGCGGGAGGTAGCCAATCCAAATCCAACTCAAACCATGAAACAAACTGTTTAACATGGAGTGATTGTGATTGGGGCAGCCAATCCAATTCAACCCAAACCATAGACTAAACCATTTAAACCCACCATCATGGCAAGTCGGTACGACACAATGACCTTAACTTGTCTTAAAATGTGTTCTTACCATGTAATTAAATATTAGTGAGCATGCTACATGATGTCACTATATTAAAACATAACATAACATAAACCATAACATAAACACTATAACATAATCTTCATACATAGACTTCGTATCATAACATAACCATTGTAACGTAACTTCATGTCATCGTAACATAACCATCGTAACGTAAATTCATATCATCGTAACATAACCATCATAACGTAATCATCGTAACATAGCATCATACCATCATAACATACCCATCGTAACGTAACCATCGTAACATATCATACGTAAGCATCGTAACATAAATCATGCATATCAATTCATGATTTCTTGAAAAACATGTTATAAAAACATTTTTGCCCATGCTGTAGGCGGAGTTATACTTACTTGTCGTCCTATGCTCTTGGTTAGTCGTCCGAATCATGGCACGACAACAGTTCATACTCCCGTTTCCAAACAGGGTGTAAGATAAAAGTCATACACATTTTATCTTACCATAAATCATAATCATTAACTGTTGGCGGCCTAACCTTAACCAACATGCGTTCATAGTCTTAGTTATATGTCCCCTCCTATACAAAACATCTTATTTGGTTACCATAAGTAACCCCATTACTAAGCCCACATCCACACAGGTCGGGTTAGGTTACTATCCTAACCTTGGGCACATGACTTATCATTCTTGATTCATAATCCATTGGGTTATTACAAATAACCCTAGATCTTAGCTTATCACAATCTCGGTACCTCATTGGGTTATGTTGGGTAACCCTCGAGATGATAGACCTTGGTCAAACTTAGTCAACCAAAGTCAACCTTCTGTGGTCAAACTTGGACTTTGGAGGTTAAGCCCAATAACTTGGGTATCCTTCCCGGTTACCATCCGTTACTATCTTACTACATGTCTTTGGCTTTAAAAATCCAATTTTCCTTTGTCTCGGAAAATTTGTTGAATTCGGTTTAAAAACCTTTTGCTTGACTTATAAAATTTGTTAAGGACTGAAAACTGCCATTGGAACAGTTCTCACAGTTAAAACATTGGGGTTAGTGAAAAACACAGTTTTCTGTATTATTTTCGAAAATCCTGTGCATGAGCAGGAATTTCCTGCTTATGTACTGTTTTTCTGAAAATCCTGTGCTGGAATTTCCATTTCCTGCACAGTTTTTAGAATCTAATTTTTACTATAAAATATGTTCCGAATTTGATAAAACTTTCTTCATAAAAGTTGTAGATCTCGGATAATACTACAACTTTCATGTTTTGAAGAACACCCAGTTCGGAACTTATCGAGCTCTTATTCCTTGTTGAACTCACCTGGCCGTGCATAAATCCTGGGCACGGTCAGGCTCGGATTTTCATAAAAACCGAGGCCTTTGGAGCCTTATTTTGAAAAACGGTTTGTGTATCCCTCTAGGAAAAACCATTATCTACAACTTTGTAGTTTTGAGTTTCTTTAAATTTAGATTCTAAGGGCCTCAAATTATCATTTCCAGAAAGCTGCCCAGTCTTGACCCGAGACTGGCAGTTTCGGTTCTTAATTTCGTTTCACGTCCTAAAACGCGCACACTACCTCAACCGACCACAGCGGGAGCCTAAGGTCACACATGCAATCGTTTCTAACATTCCAATCCATCATGCACATAATCAAACATTCATTCTCAACCTATGGGGACATACAACAAACACATAGTAGGCATATTGCAAACATGCATCAAAATCATAAACTAGAGACCACCAACCCTAATCAAGCATAATCAAGAACTAAAAGGTGAGCTTATGCTCTTACATCCAATGCTGGAAATACACTTAAATTGAAGCTCAAATTAACAACTTAGGGCTAAAGGAGATTACCTCAAGATTCAAGAAATTGAATCTCCCCTCGGTTGCCTATAGCCTAACCGGCCTTGCTCCTCCCCTCCAATGGGCACCAAAACTTTTTGGTCCCTTGGTGGCTGTCCCTACACAGACCCGGCCACTCACCACCTAGCCCCCTTGCACTTTTCTCACCCTTTTCTAGTTCACCCACAACCGGCCATTCAAGCCAAAAAAAATGGGTTTCCAATTTTTTTTCCACTCTTTCTTTTCTTCCTCTTTGGTTTCGGTTTCTAGGGGAGGTTTGGAGAAAATTGGGCAGAGTTTTGGGATGATTTTGAGCTGCCAAAACCGCCCCCTTTGAGCCCTATTTATAGGTGAAAATTACAAATTTTCACCAATTATTTTTATTTCAAAAATTGCACATTAGGACCTAAAAATAAAATATTTGCTAAGTGGTCCTCAACATGTGGCCAGCCATTAGGAGTCCTTGGAGGCCAAGTAATTGTCTTACCTCATGCTTGCATCATCTTGCTTACATCACCTTGCTTACATCACCTTGCTTGCATCATATTTTCTTAAATTTGCATTTTAGTCCCTAAATGACAAAATATTTGCCCATTTATCCTTGTAGGTGGCCGGCCATTACAATATGCTTGGAGACCAAGTTTGCTTACCTCATCATGCTTATGTCACCTTGCTTACATCATCAAGGTAATTTCTTAAAATTACACTTTGGCCCCTAAATGCAAAAATATTTGCATTTTAGCCCCTAAATGTGGCCGGCCATTTTATGCTAGGTGGCATCCAAATATTTTTCCCACTTTTCTTTAATCAATAATGATGTCATAAATCCAAGATAAGGTGATGACATCATAAGGCCTTGTTTGGCTTGTTACTTAATATACAGTCTATTTTTATACTAACACAGATATTTCCAATACTGTTATTAACTAATAACAGTATTTACCACTGTACTACAGTCCAAAATTTATCTGTGTAAAAATGAACTGAATAAAATTTTTCTTATTTCTTGGCATCTTTCTTGCCCTTAATACCATACTTGGTGTGCTTGATTTTCTAGGGTGGTCTTATAGCTTATGCTTGCTAAATTGACCGTAATGAAGGTTTGCCACAGTATAATCCCATACTGCTTTACCATATCTCAGCACCTTCATCTATTTGACCTTCCTGGTCAACCTTTTGACTTTCGGTCAACTTTGACTTTTTCGGTCAAACTTTGACCAACATGAAGTCATAGAATTTTTCTTCCCTTTTTGCTCAAGGGTCAGATACATGACTAAGCAAACTGCTTATTGAGTCTTATAGCTAATTAAACGAGAACGCAAACATATACTGATATTTAACTCAGATCGTGGGTTTTATATCGACATCCAAGAGTAAGACTTGGGATTTTCCTTGTCTAAAAGGAAATCATAGGTTCATCGAAATTCTGGGTATTACATTCTACCCTCCTTAAAGAAATTTTCGTCCTCGAAAATTCGGATACTTCTAGTGGCTTTCCTTCAAATCCACTATTGATCCATCGTAACTTATTCATGTTCCCATTTTTATACTTTAATGGGACCATGTTTCTTGTCTAGAACCATACTCTTACTTTTATATCATGTCATCATACTTTCATACATTCTTACTTACATACGTTCATGCTTACGTACTTGCATACTTCCTTACATACATACATTCATACTTACATACTTACATACTTTCATGCTATCATATTCTTCTTTCATATTGCATCACAAGAACTATCTTCATAAAAATTTGAGCAAGTATTTCATATAACTTGCCATGTTTGAAAGACATATCTTATCATATAACTTTTCATACATGAAAAGTATTTCATACTTTAAAATTTTTCCACACGTGGAAAACATATCTTAAAATAGTTTCTTTCTTGAACCTTGATCTTATGCTATTAGAACCCTTTACTTATCATAATGGCCCCTTTCTTGGAACTCATCCCATTCTTGGAACTTGTCCCTCAAGGATTCGGCCTATGACCCCTATCTTGGGACTTGTCCCTCAAGGATTCGGTCATTTAACGAACATAACTGCTCTTATCTTGGAACCTTTACTGTTCGTAACAGCCCCTATCTTGGAATTCTTCCTCAAGGATTCGGCTGTATTACATAAAATGAGGGATTCTTTCAAGCATGAGCTCAAGATTTAAGCATCTTTTATAAGAATATTTCCTTTGAATTCTTTCAAAGTCAATAATGAAGAAAGCTTGATATCGTTCGAGTGATGCAATACTTATATCATATCGACTAGCTACTTGCTAGATAGCAAAATGGTAGAAGCTTCTCTCATTGCTTCTAACATTTTCTTCATAACATAAAATCATAATCCTTAGGAATGTCTAAAACTTCCCATTATTTCATAATTTCCCTTACTAAGGGATCATATTCTTAATTTCATCATCATACTGATAGCCATCATTCAACTTATTTTTTGTGCATTGCCTTGATATTACCACCAGTCAAGGCACTACCAAACATCTTTCCATACCTATTATCATTCTTATGGGAGCATAAGTTTCACAACCACGAAACTTATGTTCTATAGCATCTAGCTTATTTCTTAAAATGAAAACTTCCAGATTATCACCCTACTGAGGTAAGGCGATAGGCTATCTGATCTCGAAGCCTATTCATTTCTTATTGCTACTCTAGCATTTATCCTCATGACTTGGCTATCATAGTTGCAAGATGAGGCTCTTGCAGAAATTTGGTTCGGTTGTACCAGCAACGAACCATTTTCCAGTTTCTACTTCTAATTCTCAACATGTCTAACACTCATTCCTTCATCCATATCTTAGCATACCATACTACAGATTCATCACGATCTCATCATATTCTATTGTAGGCTCAGCTTATCCACCACGCTTTCACTGCGCAACTCTGATCCACTGGCAATCATAGCCCATAGATTCCTCTGGATAAATGCGCCAGCTGCAACACAACTGACGTATCATCTTCATATCGTGTAGCCACATAGATAGTGTAATCGTTTCCTTGAGTCCCATCGACGATGCGTGACTCCATTCCTTCGGATGCCAATGAAGTCTTGCGGTCCTCTTCAATCATACCCGGGTTTCATACCAGGTTCATATCTATACTATTATAAAACTATGACCTCACATAGTTACTATACTTAAACTAAAGTAAGAAAACTTACTTACAAAACTGTGGCTCTGGCGGTAGAACTGTGAAACTGGATAGCAGAAAAACTCGCTCTGATACCATCTCTGTAACGCCCCGAACCGTCACGCGTAGGGGCGTCCTACTGCGCAGACGTGGGCCGTTACATTACTTGCTTAACTTACTTCTTAATTTAAAAAGCTTAAACTGCGAAAAATTCGGAGTAAAAATTTTTTTCTTTTCTTACTTTGAACTTAACTTATCTTCATGCATAATCATATGTACTCAATCGAGTACTGAGCTTTCATAATCATATTGAAAGCTAACATAATCATACCGTGGACCAATCCGACCTAGTGCGATTCGGTACAACACGAGGCAACTTGTTGCCATCATCCTTAAAAACCATTCTTTACTTCGTTCTTGAAAACAATTTCTTAAAAATAGTTTCTCTTCTTGAAAACGGTTTCTTATCCATACTATCACTTTAACGTAACATAAAACACATCTTTCAAATATATTCTTCAAAACATATATTACATAGCATAATTTCAAAACCCGTGGCGGTGTCCATCCCACATTTCACAGTCTGTAGCACCAGCCTTCACAGCCTTGCATCAAGTATCGTCGGTAGGTTGCTAACCTACAGCATGAACGTAAGTAATGAGCTTATGCCCAGTAAGTACAACGTGCAATCCGAAAAACATTTTAACAAAAGAATGCATTGACCGATTATGCTTTCTTGTGAATCAATTAAACTTTCATATATTATCTTGATTATATTTCCTTACATGTCATGTGTGCACGTACCGTGGCCCATAGCTATGGAGTGGCGGGAGGTAGCCAATCCAAATCCAACTCAAACCATGAAACAAACTGTTTAACATGGAGTGATTGTGATTGGGGCAGCCAATCCAATTCAACCCAAACCATAGACTAAACCATTTAAACCCACCATCATGGCAAGTCGGTACGACACAATGACCTTAACTTGTCTTAAAATGTGTTCTTACCATGTAATTAAATATTAGTGAGCATGCTACATGATGTCACTATATTAAAACATAACATAACATAAACCATAACATAAACACTATAACATAATCTTCATACATAGACTTCGTATCATAACATAACCATTGTAACGTAACTTCATGTCATCGTAACATAACCATCGTAACGTAAAGTCATATCATCGTAACATAACCATCATAACGTAATCATCGTAACATAGCATCATACCATCATAACATACCCATCGTAACGTAACCATCGTAACATATCATACGTAAGCATCGTAACATAAATCATGCATATCAATTCATGATTTCTTGAAAAACATGTTATAAAAACATTTTTGCCCATGCTGTAGGCAGAGTTATACTTACTTGTCGTCCTATGCTCTTGGTTAGTCATCCGAATCATGGCACGACAACAGTTCATACTCCTGTTTCCAAACAGGGTGTAAGATAAAAGTCATACACATTTTATCTTACCATAAATCATAATCGTTAACTGTTGGTGGCCTAACCTTAACCAACATGCATTCATAGTCTTAGTTATATGTCCCCTCCTATACAAAACATCTTATTTGGTTACCATAAGTAACCCCATTACTAAGCCCACATCCATACAGGTTGTAACGCCCCGAACCGTCACGCGTAGGGGCGTCCTACTCCTACTGCGCAGACGTGGGCCGTTACATTTCTTGCTTAACTTACTTCTTAATTTAAAAAGCTTAAACTGCGGAAAATTCGGAGTAAATTTTTTTTTCTTTTCTTGCTTACATAAAACTTAACTTATCTTCATGCATAATCATAAGTACTCACTCGAGTACCGAGCTTTCATAATCCTATTGAAAGCTAACGTATTCATATCGTGAACCAAACCCAACCTAGTGTGGGTCAGTACGACACGAGGCAACTTGCTTGCCATTATCCTTGAAAACCATTCTTTAACTCGTTCTTGAAAACAATTTCTTAAAAATAGTTTTCTACTTGAAAACGGTTTCTTATCCATACTATCACATAACATAAAACACATCTTTTAAATATATTTTTCAAAACATATTTTACATAGCATAAATTCAAAACCCGTGGCGGTGTCCATCCCACATTTCACAGTCTGTAGCGCCAGCCTTCACAGCCTTGCATCAAGTATCACCGGTAGGTTGCTAACCTACAGCATGAACGTAAGTAGTGAGCTTATGCCCAGTAAGTACAACGTGCAATCCGCAAAACATTTTAACAAAAGAATGCATGAACCATTTAGGCTTTCTTATGAATCAATTAAAATTTCATTCATTATCTTGATTCTATTTATTTGCATATCATGTGTGCACGTACCGTGGTCCATCACCATGGAACGGCTGGAGGCAGCCAATCCAAACCAACTCAAACCATGAAACAAACTGTTTAACATGGAGTGATTGGGGCAGCCAATCCAACTCAGCCCAAACCATAGACTAAACCATTTAAACCCGCCACTATGGCAAGTCGGTACGACACAAATGACCTTAGCTTGTCTTAACATGTGTTCTTACCATGTAGTTAATATTAGTGGACATGCTACATGATGTCACTATATTAAAATAGAACATAACATAACATAAACCATTACATAACTGTCGTAACATAAATCCTCATAGCATAGCATCGTAACATAGTATCTTATCATATACGTCATGACATGAACCTCATAACATAGCATCATAACATTTCATCTTAGCATAACATCATGACATAAACCTCATAACATAGCATCATAACATTTCATCTTAGCATAACATCATGACATAAACCTCATAACATAGCATCATAGCATAGCGTAAGTACCATAAATCATCAACCTATGATTTCTTGAAAAACATGTTCTTTAAAAACATTTTGCCCATGCTGTAGGCGGAGTTATACTTACCTTTAGTCCTATGCTCTTGGTTTATCGTCCAAACGTGGTACGACAACAGTTCCTACTCCTGTTTCCAAACAGGACGTAAGATAAGAGCCATACACATTCTTGCTAACCATAAATCATAATCGTTAAATGTTGGAGTCCTAACCAACATTTATGAGTAGCCTTAGTTATATTATATGTTCCCCCTAAAACATCACATGATAACTTGCTCGGTTACTTTCCGTAACCCTAGGGCCCAAGGCCCAACATACTTAAACAATAACTAATTAGGTTACTTCAGGTAACCTTGGGTACTAAGCCCAACCATACATGAATAATATTAGGTTGCTAATGTTATTAAGGCCCAACCCGCTATCTCAAGTGGTTACTATGAGTAACCTAACTTATTGGCCCAATAAAATTAGGTAACCTTCCCGGTTACTATTTGTCCTATAGTTGTTTACCATAGGACCCTGCGTATTTCAATTATTTCTTGACAAACTGTTGTCAAGTTTTCTTTAACAATCTTAATGAAAACCGCATTTTCATCAAATCTTAACATTTAAGCAAAGACAGTTAAAAACTGTCAAGCTCTGAAAACAATCTTTGAAAACAGTTTCTTAAACTTAGGTTATCAGTGCATGTGCAGGAATATCCTGCCTATGCACTGTTTTTCTGAAAATCCTGTGCTGGAATTTCTGTTTCCTGCACAGTTTTGGGAATCAAATTGTACTTTAAAATCTGTTCATAATTTGATAAAACTTTCTTCATAAAAGTTGTAGATCTCGGATAATACTACAACTTTCATGTTTTGAGGAAAACCCAGTTCTGCTTAGATTCTTGTCAGTTTTAATTTGAAACTTACTGGACGTGTAGACTAGGTCTGGGCAGATTAGCCTCGGATTTTCGTAAAAACGGAGGCCATTGGAGCCTTATTTTGAAAAACGGTCCACGCTGCCCTCTAGCAAAAACCCTTATCTACAACTTTTTAGTTTTGAGTTTCTTCAAATTCGGCCTCTAAGGGCCTCAAAATACCATTTCCAGAACACTGCCCAGTCTTGACCCGAGACTGGCAGTTTCGGTTCATAATTTCGTTTTACGTCCTAAAACGTGCACGCTACCTCAACCGACTACAGCGGGAGCCTAAGGTCACACATGCAATCGTTTCTAACGTTCCATTCCATCAATCACATAATCATACATTCAATCTCAACCTATGGGAACATATAACAAACACATGGTAGGCAAACTCACAAACCTATAAGCACATCATCAAACATGCATCAAAAATGTAAACTAGAGACCACCACCCTATTCAAGCATAATCAAGCACTAAAAGGTGAGCTTAAGCTCTTACATCCAATGCTGGAAATACATTTAAATTTCTCAAATTTAAAGCTTAAACGAAAAGCTTAAGATCAACGGAGATTACCTCGATGCACACAAGGCTAGACTAGGGGTTTGGTGCATTTTTCTGCCCCCTCTCCTTGGCTGCTCATAGCCGGTTTTGCTCCTCTAATTAGGACCAAAACTTGTTGGTCATTGGGTGGTTCTTCCTACAAAAATTCGGTTGTCCTAAACCCACATAATCTCACTTTTCTATTTTCTTTCTCTTCCTCACAAAATCCGAACTCTCCCTAAGGGATTGTCTCTTGGATTTTTGTTTTTGGTTCTTGTTTTCCTTTGGCTGCTAAGGGACGGTTTTGGAGCAGAAAAATGGGCAGAACTTGGCTCAATTTTCTGATTTTTTTGAATAAAATGAGCACCTATTTATAGGCAAATGCAAACTTTTCAAAATTTGCATTTTAGCCCCTAAACTTGGAGGAAATAATGCAATTGGCATGCTAGGTGTCAAGGTGGCCGGCCAAGACTTGGAGAGCAAGCAAGGGATGACATCATGGTTTACATCATCGCTTACCTCATTGCTTACATCACCAAATTTCCAAAATTTGCACTTTTGCCCCAAAAGTGAAAATTCTTACAAAAATGCCCCCTAGGTGGCCGGTTGCTTTCTTGGTGAACAAGCCAAGCTTATCTCACCTTGATGACATCATCTTGATGACATCACTTCGCTTACATCATCAATTTTCCAAAATTTTCACTTTAACCCCTAAAGATAAATTTTGGCATTTTTGCCCCTGAGGTGGCCGGCCATGTCATCTTGTTCTAGAGAGTTCTTGGTTTTCTTTCCAAGCTTATTTAATCCAATTATGATGTCATAAATTAAGGATAGGATGATGTCATCCATATTAAGCCCTGTTTGGCTTTTCCTCAATATTCAGTCCATTTTTCTGCTACACAGATATTTCTAATATTGTGTTTGCTTAAACACAATATTTTTATACTGTACTACAGTCCAAAATTCATCTGTGTAAAAATAAACTGAATAAAATTTTTCTTATCTCTTGGCACCTTTCTTGCCCTTAATACCATACTTGGTGTGCTTGATTTTCTTGGGTGGTCTCACAGCTTATGCTTGCTAAATTGTCCGTAATGAAGGTTTTTCGCAGTATAATTCCATACTGCTTTGCTATATCTCAACACCTTCATCTATTTGACCTCCCTGGTCAACCTTTGACTTTTCGGTCAACTTTGACTTTTTCGGTCAAACTTTGACCAGCATGAAATCATAGAATTTTCCTTCCCTTTTTGCTCAAGGGTCAGATGCATGACTAAGCAAACTGCTTATTGAGTCTCATAGCTAATTAAACGAGAACTCAAACATATACTGATATTTAACTCAGATCGTGAGTTTTATATCGACATCCAAGAGTAAGACTCGGGATTTTCCTTGTCTAAAAGGAAATCATAGTTTCATCGAAATTTCGGGTATTACATTCTACCCTCCTTAAAGAAATTTTCGTCCTCGAAAATTCGAATACTTCTAAGTGGCTTTTCTTCAAATCCACTATTGATCCATCGTAACTTGTTCATGTTCCCATTTTTATACTTTAATGGGATCATGTTTCTTGTCTAGAACCATACTCTTACTTTCATATCATGTCATCATACTTTCATTCATTCTTACTTCATACTATCTTACTTTCATACTGCATACTTTCTTACTTACGTACGTTCATACTTACATGCTTACATACTTTCTTACATACATACATTCATACTTACATACTTTCATGCTATCATATTCTCCTTTCATATTGCATCACAAGAACTATCTTCATAAAAATTTGAGCAAGTATATCATATAACTTGCCATGTTTGGAAAACATATAACTTTTTCATACGTGAAAAGTATTTCATATTTTATAAATTTTTCCACACTTGGAAAACATATCTTGTCATATAACTTTTCATACGTGAAAAACGTTTCATACTTTAAAATTTTTCCACACTTGGAAAACATAGCTTAAAATAGCTTCTTTCTTGAACCTTGATCTTATGCTATTAGAACCATTTTCTTATCATAATGGCCCCTTTCTTGGAACTCATCCCGTTCTTGGAACTTGTCCTCAAGGATTCGGCCTATGACCCCTATCTTGGGACTTGTCCCTCAAAGATTCGGCCTACGACCCCTATCTTGGGACTTGTCCCTCAAGGATTCGGTCATTTTCTGAACATAACGGCTCCTATCTTGGAACCTTTACTGTTCATAACAGCCCCTATCTTGGAATTCCTCCTCAAGGATTCGGCTGGATTTTATAAAATGAGGGGTTCTATTGAGCATGAACTCAAGATTTAAGCATCTTTTATGAAAATTTTCCTTTGAATCTTTTCAAAGTCAATATTGAAGAAACATAATATCGTTCGAGTGATGCCATACTCATATCATATCGACTAGCTGCTTGCTAGATGGTAGAAGCTTCTCTCATTGCTTCTAACATTTTCTTCATAACGTAAAATCATAATCCTTAGGAATGTCTAAAACTTCCCATTATTTCATAATTTCCCTTACTAAGGGATCATATCCTTAATTTCCTCGTCATAATGATAGCCATTATCCCACTTATTGCTTGTATATTGCCTTGATATTACCACCATTCAAGGCACTACAAAACATCTTTCTCCATACCTATTATCATTCTTATGGGAGCATAAGTTTCACAACCACGAAACTTATGTTCTATAGCATCTAGCTTATTTCTTAAAATGGAAACTTCCAAATTATCACCCTACTGAGGTAAGGCGATAAGCTATCCGATCTCGAAGCCCATTCATTTCTTATTGCTACTCTAGCATTTATCATCATGACTTGGCTATCATAGTTGCAAGATGAGGCTCTTGCAGAAATTGGTTCGGTTGTACCAGCAACGAACCATTTTCTACTTTCTAATTCTAATTCTCAACATGTCTAACGCTCATTCTTTCATCCATATCTTAACATATCATACTAGAGATTCCTCACGATCTCATCATATCATACCGTAGGCTTAGCTTATTCATCACGCTTTCGCTGCGCAACTCTGATCCACTAGCAATCATAGCCCATAAACTTATCTGGATAAACGCGCCAAGCTGCAACATAACTGACGTATCATCTTCATATCGTGCAGCCACTCAGCAAATGCAGCCACTTCTTGAGTCCCATCGAAGATGCGTGACTCTATTCCTTCGGATGCTAATGAAGTCGAAGTCTTGCGGTCCTCTTCAATCGTACCCGGGTTTTAAACCAGGTTCATATCTATACTATTATAAAACTATGACCTCACATAGTTACTATACTAACTAGAGTAAGAAAACTTACTTGCAAAACTGTGGCTCTGGCGGCAGAACTGTGAAACTGGATGGCAGAAAAACTTGCTCTGATACCATCTCTGTAACGCCCCGAACCGTCACGCGTAGGGGCGTCCTACTCCTACTGCGCAGACGTGGGCCGTTACATTTCTTGCTTAACTTACTTCTTAATTTAAAAAGCTTAAACTGCGGAAAATTCGGAGTAAATTTTTTTTTCTTTTCTTGCTTACATAAAACTTAACTTATCTTCATGCATAATCATAAGTACTCACTCGAGTACCGAGCTTTCATAATCCTATTGAAAGCTAACGTATTCATATCGTGAACCAAACCCAACCTAGTGTGGGTCAGTACGACACGAGGCAACTTGCTTGCCATTATCCTTGAAAACCATTCTTTAACTCGTTCTTGAAAACAATTTCTTAAAAATAGTTTTCTACTTGAAAACGGTTTCTTATCCATACTATCACATAACATAAAACACATCTTTTAAATATATTTTTCAAAACATATTTTACATAGCATAAATTCAAAACCCGTGGCGGTGTCCATCCCACATTTCACAGTCTGTAGCGCCAGCCTTCACAGCCTTGCATCAAGTATCACCGGTAGGTTGCTAACCTACAGCATGAACGTAAGTAGTGAGCTTATGCCCAGTAAGTACAACGTGCAATCCGCAAAACATTTTAACAAAAGAATGCATGAACCATTTAGGCTTTCTTATGAATCAATTAAAATTTCATTCATTATCTTGATTCTATTTATTTGCATATCATGTGTGCACGTACCGTGGTCCATCACCATGGAACGGCTGGAGGCAGCCAATCCAAACCAACTCAAACCATGAAACAAACTGTTTAACATGGAGTGATTGGGGCAGCCAATCCAACTCAGCCCAAACCATAGACTAAACCATTTAAACCCGCCACTATGGCAAGTCGGTACGACACAAATGACCTTAGCTTGTCTTAACATGTGTTCTTACCATGTAGTTAATATTAGTGGACATGCTACATGATGTCACTATATTAAAATAGAACATAACATAACATAAACCATTACATAACTGTCGTAACATAAATCCTCATAGCATAGCATCGTAACATAGTATCTTATCATATACGTCATGACATGAACCTCATAACATAGCATCATAACATTTCATCTTAGCATAACATCATGACATAAACCTCATAACATAGCATCATAACATTTCATCTTAGCATAACATCATGACATAAACCTCATAACATAGCATCATAGCATAGCGTAAGTACCATAAATCATCAACCAATGATTTCTTGAAAAACATGTTCTTTAAAACATTTTGCCCATGCTGTAGGCGGAGTTATACTTACCTTTAGTCCTATGCTCTTGGTTTATCGTCCAAACGTGGTACGACAACAGTTCCTACTCCTGTTTCCAAACAGGACGTAAGATAAGAGCCATACACATTCTTGCTAACCATAAATCATAATCGTTAAATGTTGGAGTCCTAACCAACATTTATGATAGCCTTAGTTATATTATATGTTCCCCCTAAAACATCACATGATAACTTGCTCGGTTACTTTCCGTAACCCTAGGGCCCAAGGCCCAACATACTTAAACAATAACTAATTAGGTTACTTCAGGTAACCTTGGGTACTAAGCCCAACCATACATGAATAATATTAGGTTGCTAATGTTATTAAGGCCCAACCCGCTATCTCAAGTGGTTACTATGAGTAACCTAACTTATTGGCCCAATAAAATTAGGTAACCTTCCCGGTTACTATTTGTCCTATAGTTGTTTACCATAGGACCCTGCGTATTTCAATTATTTCTTGACAAACCGTTGT
>CM046372.1:13558474-13596042 GCA_025413025.1 Ficus hispida
AGAAATGTATGAAAGAAAGGATATTCCTGGTATGATAATATCTTTTCTTATGATTTTGATAGGAGCTAGAAAATGGTCGCACACGTCGAACGGTGCCAGTAAATCCGCCAGAGCCGGATTCGCAACTGTTGTTGCAAATTTACAACGGCAAGCTGTTGGAGCAGCAACAAGAAAACGAATAGACTGCGAGAGCAGTTAGTTCAGTTCAACCAGAAACCCCGAGCCGATGAGGTTCCTCTTCAACAGAATAAAGTACCTCCAGTACCAGAAGTTCAACCGGAGGTGCAACAAGAGATTCCACGGAATTTTGGGGCTCCTTTAGCACGGCTGGAGTTCAGTGAATCTACCGCCTGTACGGGAAGATTTACTGTACGAGAGATTCAGGCGAATGAAGGCACCTGAATTCGAAGGACAGATGGACCCGATAGCCGCGGATAATTGGCTAATTGATATCCAAGTCATCTTGGATTTCATGAGGCTATCGGAACAGGAGAAGGTCCTCTGTGCTTCCTTCGCCCTTAAGAAGGACGCCAGACATTGGTGGATGACTGTTCAGATGCGTCGCGATGTTACCACCATGAGCTGGCAGGATTTCGTGACGGAGTTCCGCACCATGTTCTACAACAGGGAGATTCTGGTAGCCCAGCAGGATGAAACAGGGGTCAATGACAGTAATGGAGGCTGTCAAAAAGTTTGAACAATTAGCTCGATTGTGTCCGGAATTGGTTCGAATGAAACGGAGAGAGGTTAGGACAATGATGAAGATGTTCCGGACAGATATTGCCAAGCAAGTGAGCGCTGGCAGTAGCCCACCTACCCTGGTATCTGACTGCGTGAGTCGGACAATAAGAGCCGAGTATTGGATTAACCAGGATAAGGAAGCAAGGGCTCAAATATTTAAGGCAAAAAAGGAGGAGAAAGCAGTGGTAAAGCAGATGCCACCCCGTCCGAATTTTGAGACGAACCAGAGGGGACAAGCTGGTAGCCCGGCCAAGGTTCCAAACATTTTGGGAGGAACAAGAGAAAGGGAAATTTCTCTGGCCAGAGCCAACAAAAGAATTACCCTCAGAAGAAGAACAATAGAGGAATTGAGGGTAATACCACTGACTACCCGGTGTGTGTTAAGTGTGGGAGAAAACACCCGGGAATGTGCAGAATGGGGTCAAATGCCTGCTTCCTGTGTGACAAGGAGGGGCATTACGCCAAGAACTGCCATCTGAACAATCAAGGCCAGAACCCTCCGTACCCAAGCCGGAACACAAACAGTCGGTTTCATGCAGCCCAGGCTAGACTTGAAGGACCCTCAATCACACAAGGCAGATTAGAGGCTCTTGAACCTCAAGCCCGGATCTATGCTTACACCCGAGGTGATGCTGAAGCTGGGACTTCACATGTGGTGACAGGTCAGATCTCTATCGCCACCTACGATGCTATCACCTTGTTTGATTCTGGTGCTAATCACTCATTTGTGTCCTTGGAGTTCGCCCAGAAATTAGGAAGAGGTGTGGATAGTTTAGACCAACCCTTCAAAACTTCTTTGCCATCCGGAGAGGTTTTGTGGTCCAATTCTTGGATACGAAATACTTCCGTGATGATCTGTGGCAGAGAACTGTTTGTAGATCTCATCGCGATCAAGCTTCAGGATTTCGATGTGATCTTAGGAATGGACTTCTTAGGCAAATACAACGCCAGGATCGACTGCCGAAAACGCTGTGTAACGTTCAACCCGTACGGAGAAGAGGAGTTTAATTTCTACGGGCAATCTCGGAATTCTGCAACCAAACTGGTTTCAGCATTGAAGGTGTAAGATCTAGAAAATTCAACGTTTTGAGTTCTCGTATAGAAATTTAATATGTACCGAAATGGTATTTATGAAAAAGCCCGGTTTAGGGTTTTTATTAATTTTCATGAGTTCTTATGGCGTCATAAGACTCAAATATGATCGCTTAGTCAAGCCTACGATCTTTTGGGTTCAAAAGATAGCAAACTCTATGATTTTACAAAAAGTCAACGTTTGACCGAAAAAGTCAAAGTTGACCATGAAGGTCAAAGTTGACCATGAAAGTCAAAGTTGACCCGAGGAGTCAAAAGATTGACTAAAAAGGCCAACTATGTGACGGAATTTAAGAATGTTGAGCAGTATAGGTTTCGTACTGCGAAAATCAATTTTTACGGACAAAATAGTTAGAATTAAACCTAAACCCGCTTTAGAAAAATTCAAGCACATAAATAGATTATTAAGGGCCAAAGGATTCAAAGCGAAAAGAAAAGTTTTTCGTATCGTCCATTTTATGACAGATAAATTTTGGAATGAAATTTAATTTATGAAACTGTGTATGAAGTAACACAGTATTAACGATGTCTGTTTGGCTTTAAATGGATTGCTTTTAAAGCTTTAAGCCAAACAAGCCTTAATGACATCACCTCATCCATTATTAATGACATAATATGGAATTAAGCTTAATTAGGAAAGTATTAGGTGCCAACTAAGCATGGGCTGGCCGGCCACCTCACCAAAATGGTGTAAAAAGCTGATCTTTGATGAGTTTTTGGCAATTAAGCAAAGTTGCCAAACCTCTATAAATAGGTGGCCATTCCTATTCAGAAAATTCAAAATCTCAGCCAAATTCTGCCCAATTTACAGCTCAAAAACCGTCCCTTACAGCCAAGAGAAAAACAAGAACAAAAACAGAAATCCAAGTGTAGGAACCCTTGGGTGTAGTTCGGTTTTCAGCTAGGAGGAAGATAGTGAGTGCTGGAAATTTTGGACCTCTTTGTTAGCTTGTTGGCCGGCTGTTTGTGGGCTGGAAAAGGGTGAGAAAAAGTTGAAGGAAGTTTAAGGGAGTGGCCGGATTTAGTGGCTGACCTTGGTGGGCAGCAGCAGCCGAAGGCAGAAAAAAAAAATTCTGGGTGAGCCTAGGGAGGAGCCGGCTGTACTAGGAGCCAAGGAAGAAAGAAGTTTGGACCAACCCTAATCAAACTTAGGGTTCATCAAGGTAAAATTTCTCATAACTTGCAGCTTTCAATTTGGTTCAATTTGCAAGTTTAAATTGTATTACAAGTTATCGGTTTTACGAGCATAAGCTCGGATTTTATTTTCGGCCCCTAGGTAGGTATGTGCTTGATTTAATGTGCTAGAGTAGTATAGTATGATTTTAAATATGATTTTAAATATGTTTGATGTGCTTGGTATTATATGCTGTAGGCGGTAAGTACAACTCCGCCTACAGCATAGGCTTTGTTGTGAATACTTACCCATATCATAGTAAATATTAATTGCTAGGATGTATGCTATAGGTTTAATGCTATGTGTGTAATGAATGCTACATGCTATATGATATGCTATGAAATATGCCATGCTATGTGCTTTGATATGCTATGAAATATGCCATGCTATGTGCTTTGATATGCTATGAGATATGCCATGCTATGTGCTATGATATGCTATGAAGTATGAGCTATGATATATGTTATGAAATATGTTATGATAAGATACAAGTTATGATATGATTAAGAAGTGATTATATTTAATTGTGTGAAACATCACGAAGCATGTTCACCAATTAAAAAGAATAAGAACAAGGTATGAGACTATGAAAGTATGATGGCAAGCGAGCTTGCCTGTGTCGTACCGACCCGTCCAAGGTCGGGTTGAACTATGGTTTGAGTTGGATTGGGCTGGCCGCCCCAACCACTCCATAGTTGCGCGCCCGGTACAGACACTTATGATATGGGGCCCATAGGTAAGATAAGCAAGATAAGTTATGAAAGCATAAGAAAACATAATGAAGCATAAACGGTTCATGCATATGTATGTTATGTTATGCTAAGACATATGTATGTTATGTTATGCTAAGAGATAAGTATGTTATGCTATGTTAAGAGAAGTATGTTATGTTATGTTGTGTCGCGGTAGATAGCAGTTGTACTTGCTGAGCGAAAGCTCATTGTCTTACGTTTATGCTGTAGGTAAGCAACCTACGGGAAGTATCTGATACAAGATGGAGGAGCATGGCGGGGCGAACTGTGAAATGTGGGAAATTATACCGCTACGCGTTTTGATATTTTATGTAATCATTTTATAAGTTTCATTTTCACCCAAACGACTTTATTAAGTATTTGTTATACTTACGTATATATATATGTGCATGAATGGGTACGCCATATATAAATAAAAATAAAATAAAATAAAAAAATTCCGCTGTTTTCACTAAGTAAGAATTATGAGGAAAGTTAAAGTATGTATGTATGGTAACGGCCTGTGCAAGGCGGGTCGTTACAGAGTTGGTATTATATGTCACAGAGATAAGGAGCTTTCTTGGACTAGCAGGATATTATCGATGGTTTGTTGAAGGATTCTCCAAGATTGCTGCACCCCTTACCGCCCTTACCAGAAAAGGGAAGAGTTTTGAATGGACTCAGAAATGTGAAAAAAATTTCCGCTGTTTATGCTAAGTATGTATGTATGTTATGTATGTATGTATGTATGTACGGTAACGGCCTGTGCTAGGCGGGTCGTTACAGAGTTGGTATCAGAGCGGTTTCCTGCTATTCCACTTCACAGTCTGCCTGCCATCGCCACCATCATTGTAAGTTGAGTTTTATTTCAAATAGTAAATAATTATGATGCGCCTATATTATGGTAGACTTGACGATATGGATACGAGACAAGTAGAGGAGGATCGCTACGCAGCTTATGCATTCAACGGAATGCAACCCCTCTTGTTTGATGGCACTCATAGGACCGCGTCATTATCGGTTTGGTTATACGATATGGAGACGATCTTCCACATCTGCCATATAGAGGCTCACCTTCAGGTCTCGTTAGCCTGTATATGCCTAGTAGCAGATGCCAGATTGTGGTGGATGACACTTGGGGAGCGAGAGATGCCAGATCGCACCTAGGGGCACTTTCGCACATTGGTGATTGCACGTTTTGGACCATACCTGATGAGAGGGCCGATGGGCAGTATCGAGATTCTGAGATTTATCGCGCTATGCACCTAGAGCGATAATTTAGTTTCGCGGCAGATTGGCATGCTTATCCTTAGGAGTCTATGGGATATTATTGTCGACGCTTCCAGGAGGCGATGTTACCACACATTCCTCAGGATATAATTAGTCCAGGGATGCAGGCATTAGTGATTCTTAGGAACGGACTTCCACCTCAGATCCGACAGTATGTCGCAGAATCGATACTTGCTATGACGGTCGGAGACATGATTGCTGACATTATAGAGGCTGAGATGGTTGGACACGCCATGCAGGCCGAGGCATATGTGGCTGATCACCCAGTACCCGTTGACGATGCCGGGATAGCAGAGCAGATGTTTGAGGTAGGCCCGATATTTCCGGAGGTCCCAATTCCAGCAGTTCTAGTACAAGAGGTACCAGCCCATGAGGCTGAGGATCAGATAGACACAGAAGACGCTACTGACGACATAGTTGCTCCAGAAAATCCACCGGTAAATTCCCCGATTGTTGACATCTCCAGTGACGATGAAGATAAAGACATGGATCAGAAACCCGAGCTCGAGCCAGGAGACTGGGTTGAGGAGGTGAACGATCTCGACGACGATCCCGAGGAGATATTGTTTGACGATGACGATTGGGATGTGGATTCCGATGCTTCGTCAGTAATTACGATCGAGATCATAATTTAGACTTAAATTGTCCGTATATATATCTTTTGACTATGGGATTGATATGTACTAGCTCATTTCTTTTGAGGATAGGATTGTACTTATTTATGATGGTAAAGTGGTAGACACTTCCATCACGGTTTTGATTATGTATGTATAATACGATGTACTTTTGTTAAGTATACAAAAAGACAGTTTAAGTATATGAAATATGATGTTATGATTATGAGTGCTATGATAAGCACATAATAACGTTACGTTATGATTACGAATGTTATGATTATGAATGGTATGATAAGTATACGATGATAATGTTATGTTATGATACGATGATTGATGTATGAAAGAAAAGATATTAATAGTATGATAATATCTTTTCTGATGGTTTAATAGGATTCTCGAAGATGGTACGTCCGCGTAGAACGGTACCTGTTAATCTACCCGAGCCAGATTTTGCGACTATTGTAGCAAATTTACAGCGACAGTTGCTTGAACAACAACAAGAAACTGATAGATTACGAGAGTAGATAGCTCAAATGAATCAACAACCCCAAGTTAATGAGATTCCTGGAGTACCCCCAGTAGTACCTCCAGTGCCAGAGGTTCAACCAGAGGTTCCGAGAGCACCTGCGGGAGTACAAATCAACCCACCGTTAGTTCGGGAGGATCTTTTATACGAGCGATTTAGGCGTATGAAGGCGCCTGAATTTGAAGGACCCACAGACCCGATTGCCGCCGATAACTGGCTAATCGACATCCAGGTTATTCTGGATTTTATGCGGCTTACAGAACAAGAAAAGGTTCTTTGTGCCTCCTTCTCTCTCAAGAAGGATGCAAGGCACTGGTGGATGACAGTACATATGCGTCGAGACGTTACGACCATGAATTGGCAGGATTTCGTGACTGAATTTCGCACCATGTATTACAACCGAGAAGTACTTGCCGCTCAACAAGACGAGTTCACGAATCTGAAACAGGGGTCGATGACAGTAATGGAGGCTGTCAAGAAGTTTGAGCAATTAGCTCGCCTATGTCCGGAGCTTATTCCGAACGAAACTGAAAAGGTTAGAAGAATGATGAAGATGTTCCGGACAGACATCTCCAAGCAAGTGAGTGCTGGCAGTAGCCCGCCTACCCTAGTATCCGATTGTGTGAGTCGGGCGATAAGAGCCGAGTATTGGATTAACCAGGACAAGGAAGCAAGGGCTAAGTTTTTCAAAGCCAAAAAAGACGAAAAGGCGGGGAGTAAACAGGTACAGCCCCGACAAGGCACAGAAGACACCTCGAAAGGCCAGATCAGCAACCCTGCCCAAGGTTCCATTCAGTCCGGGAGGAACAAAAGAAAAGGAAATTTTACTGGCCAGGGACAACAAAGAAACTATCCTCAGAAGGGGAATAATCAAGGAAAGGAGGTTAACAGCGTTGACCACCCGGTATGTACCAAATGCGGGAGGAAACACCCAGGAGTGTGCAGAATGGGGACGAATGCTTGCTACCTATGTGGTAAGGAGGGGCATTACGCAAAGAACTGCACCCAGAACCCCCAGAACCAGAACCCTCAGTATCCAAACAGGAATGCAAGCAGCCAGTTGCATGCAGTCCAAGCCAGGCTCGAAGGACCTTCATTTACGCAAGGAAGACTAGAGGTTCCTGAACCCCAAGTTAGGATTTACGCCTACACCAATGGAGATGCCGAAGCTGGAACTTCACATGTGGTGACAAGATAGATTTCTATCACCACATATGATGTTATTGCATTGTTTAATTCTGGTGCTACTTACTTGTTTGTATTTATAAAGTTTGCCCAGAAATTAGGAAGTAGTATATATAGTTTAAAACAGTCTTTTAAAATTTCTTTACCTTTTGAAGAGATTTTGTAATCAGATATTTTTAATGCAAAATACTTCCGTAATACTATGGCAAAGAATTGCTTGTAGATCTCATCGCAATCAAGCTTTAGGATTTCGATGTGATCTTAGGAATGGATTTCTTGAGTTATTACAACGCTAAGTTTGACTGCCAAGAGCGTTGTGAGACGTTTAGCTTTTACAACAAGGAAAAGTTTAACTTTTACGGACAATTGCGGAGCTTAACAACCGGATGAATTTCGTCAATGAAGGACTTCTACCAGAACGGGAAGTTTCGAGATCGAGTTGCTGCCTATAGCCGCACTAATATCGAAAGTGTCTTACTGTATGACAACCGCCAAGCTAGGAAGTTCCAAGTGAAGTTACAAGATTATGATCAGGAACGAAGATTCCCTTCCAAAGATCAACAATCTTTTCGATTAACTTAGGAGAGCAGTAGTATTTTCGAAAGTCGATTCACGATCAGACTATTATCAGCTCAGGATCAAGGAGTCAGATGTCTCCAAAATGGTTGTTTGAACGAGTTACGGGCATTATAAGTTTTTGGTTATGCTGTCTGAATTAATTAATGCCCCAGTTGTTTTTATGGACATTATGAACAGAAGTGTTCAAAGAATACTTAGACAATTCGATATCGTCTTTATTGATGATATTTTATTCAAGGTCCCAAGAGGAACATGAGCATTACCTTAGGTTGGTGATGGAAACATTAAGACAGAATAAGTTGTATGTCAAATCGACAAATAAGAGTTTTGGTTGAAGAAAAAGTTTGTTTCTAGGGTCAGGTGGTGCTAAAGGAAGGAATTTCCGTAGACCCTGTGAAGATGGAAGCGGTAGTTTTCGCACTTAAGATTTGGAGACACTATTTGTATGGAAACAAATGCGAAATCTACACCGATCATCAGAGCCTTAAGTATATTTTTACTCAGAATGAGCTCAACTGGAGACAACGAAGATAGTTAGAACTTGTAAAAGACTACGAGTGTGAGATCCTTTACCACCTCAGAAAGGCAAACAGGGCAGCAGATGCCTTAAGTCGGAAATCTATAGGCATACTGATGGCTATCAAGAGTTTCCTAAGCCACTACAAAGAGAGATTTCTGAGTTTAACTTGGAAATGATAACAGGAAGATTGTCTTCGCTGATCCTTCATTCCGATTTGCTAGATTCCATCAAGTCGCAACAGAGAAAAGATGCATTTTTGATGAAAACGCAACTTTTTGGCGACAATAGCAAGGAATCCAAGATCTCTGCTAATGGTGTCAATTGCTTCAAGGAAAGGATCTGTGTTCCCGACTTTGAATTTTTAAAGAATCAGTTACTGTCAGAGACACACAAGACGTCATATTCAGTACATCTAGTAGCTCCCAAGATGTACAAGAACCTCTGAGGAAATTTTTTTGATGACCAAATATGAATAATGAAGTAGCAGAGTAGGTGTCAAAATGCCTAACTTGTCAGAAAGTTAAGGCTGAACACCGACATCCTGGAGGAGTAATGAGATTTGGCAAGAAAAGGAAGCTTAATCCGAGATATACGGGACCATTTGAAGTCCTTGAAAGGATGGGAAAGGTAACTTATAAGCTTGCATTACGATCAGAATTAGCATCAATACATAACGTTTTTTTTCACATTTCGATGCTAAAGAAATATGTACCAGATTCTTCCCATGTGCTTAGTCAAGAACCAGTGAAGGTTCAAAGGGATTTGACTTATAAAGAGAAACCAGTTCGAATTCTGGATCGGGAAGAAAAGGTCCTAAGGAATAAAACCATTCCCATGGTCAAAGTGTTGTGGCGAAACCACAAGGTTGAGGAAGCAACCTGGGAATTGGAAGACGACATGAGAAAGAATTACCCCGGACTGTTCTAATTTTCGAGGACGAAAATTTATAAGGGGGGTAGATTGTAAGATCTAGAAAATTCAACGTTTTGAGTTCTCGTATAGAAATTTAATATGTACCGAAATGGTATTTATGAAAAAGCCCGGTTTAGGGTTTTTATTAATTTTCATGAGTTCTTATGGCGTCATAAGACTCAAATATGATCGCTTAGTCAAGCCTACGATCTTTTGGGTTCAAAAGATAGCAAACTCTATGATTTTACAAAAAGTCAACGTTTGACCAAAAAAGTCAAAGTTGACCATGAAGGTCAAAGTTGACCATGAAAGTCAAAGTTGACCCGAGGAGTCAAAGATTGACTAAAAAGGCCAACTATGTGACGGAATTTAAGAATGTTGAGCAGTATAGGTTTCGTACTGCGAAAATCAATTTTTACGGACAAAATAGTTAGAATTAAACCTAAACCCGCTTTAGAAAAATTCAAGCACATAAATAGATTATTAAGGGCCAAAGGATTCAAAGCGAAAAGAAAAGTTTTTCGTATCGTCCATTTTATGACAGATAAATTTTGGAATGAAATTTAATTTATGAAACTGTGTATGAAGTAACACAGTATTAACGATGTCTGTTTGGCTTTAAATGGATTGCTTTTAAAGCTTTAAGCCAAACAAGCCTTAATGACATCACCTCATCCATTATTAATGACATAATATGGAATTAAGCTTAATTAGGAAAGTATTAGGTGCCAACTAAGCATGGGCTGGCCGGCCACCTCACCAAAATGGTGTAAAAAGCTGATTTTTGATGGAGTTTTTGGCAATTAAGCAAAGTTGCCAAACCTCTATAAATAGGTGGCCATTCCTATTCAGAAAATTCAAAAATCTCAGCCAAATTCTGCCCAATTTACAGCTCAAAAACCGTCCCTTACAGCCAAGAGAAAAACAAGAACAAAAACAGAAATCCAAGTGTAGGAACCCTTGGGTGTAGTTCGGTTTTCAGCTAGGAGGAAGATAGTGAGTGCTGGAAATTTTGGACCTCTTTGTTAGCTTGTTGGCCGGCTGTTTGTGGGCTGGAAAAGGGTGAGAAAAAGTTGAAGGAAGTTTAAGGGAGTGGCCGGATTTAGTGGCTGACCTTGGTGGGCAGCAGCAGCCGAAGGCAGAAAAAAAAAATTCTGGGTGAGCCTAGGGAGGAGCCGGCTGTACTAGGAGCCAAGGAAGAAAGAAGTTTGGACCAACCCTAATCAAACTTAGGGTTCATCAAGGTAAAATTTCTCATAACTTGCAGCTTTCAATTTGGTTCAATTTGCAAGTTTAAATTGTATTACAAGTTATCGGTTGTACGAGCATAAGCTCGGATTTTATTTTCGGCCCCTAGGTAGGTATGTGCTTGATTTAATGTGCTAGAGTAGTATAGTATGATTTTAAATATGTTTGATGTATGTGGATTGTATGTTAGTTGTATGGTTAAGTTTATATGCTCCTAATAGGTTTAGTTATGAGCTTGAATGCATAATTAGGTAATGAACAGATTTGGTGCATGTTGTGCAAGCTGGAAAAAAAAATCTGCACATCCTAATTATTTGAGATAAGATAATGGCTTGCATGCCTAAGTTTTTATTTGTGTTTAAGGAAAAATTAACGTTAGAAAGGCGCTGTTTGTTTGACTTAGGCTCCCGCTGGTTCGGTTGAGGTAGTGTGCACGTTTTTAGGGCGAGTACCGAATGAAGGATTTGAAACTGCCATTTCGGGTTCCAGTTACCCGGTTTTATGGAAAACAAATTTTGTGGCCCTTAGAGACCGATTTTCGAAAAACGTAAAACATGAAAGTTGTTTAGAACAGTTTTTCCCATAAGACAACGCAGACAGTTTTTAAAAATAAGGCTCCAACGGCCTTCGTTTTTATAGAAAACCGAGCTGACCGTGCCCAGACTTCATGCACGGCCAGGTGAACTTAAAAGGAGAAAACGAGTGGGTTAAAGTCCGAAATGGATTTTGATCAAAACATGAAAGTTTTAGAACGTTTTGAGATTTAAAACTTTTCTGAAGGAAATTTTTTCAAATTCGAATTCAGTTTTTCAAATAAAAATGTATTTCAAAAACTGTGCAGTGATCGGAAGGTTACTGCTCAAGATTTCTAAAAACAGTGTTGGAATTGGGTTTTCCTGCACGTACATTAGCAAGTTTTAGAAAGAAGCTGCTCCAAAGGCAGTATTGACTTTCAATAATTTTTATAAAGAACCCACTCATAAGAATTTTAAAGAAAACCTTAAGTTTTCAAAAGTGGATTTTTAAACCAAGTTTCGGTGAGCAATAACCGGAAAAGACACCGAGTTATTGGTTTGGGCCCGAAGCCCAAGGGTTATCCAACGTAACCCAATAATGAATTAAGATTATGGAATAGGGCCCTTGTCTCGAGGGTTACCTACAGGGTTATTTTAGTAACCCGTTCCTAATGTATATAAGTTAGATTATGGGGGCATATAAACGCAGAATAAAATGAATGTTGGTTGGGATAACCAACAAATTTAAAAGTAGGATTTTCAGAAATCCTTACGCTATGTCCTTTGTAATAACAGGTGATAATCTGTTATTGCGACCTGTTCAGGAGCGGCATAGCATCGGACTTAGAGTTCAAGGTAAGTACAACTCCGCCTACAGCATAGGCTTTAGTTGAATACTTGCCTAAGTATGAGTGATAAATGCTATGGTAGTTGATATGCTTAGGAAATGTTATATGTTATGAATATGCCATGATGAAATGTTATGTTATGATTAAGATGTATGATGAATTTATGATATGATAAGATTATGTTTTATGAATATGTGACATCACGAAGCATGTTCACAAACTCTAAATAAGAATGATTAAGAAATTATGAAAGATAAGTATGAAGGCAAGCAAGTTGCCTGTGTCGTACCGACCCGCTCGTAGGTCGGGTTGGACTATGGATTGAGTTGGAAATGGACTGGCCGCCCCAACCACTCCATAGTTGCGCGCCCGGTACGTACACTTATGGGGCCCATAAGCATGATAAACATGATAAGCAAGATAAGCATGTTTAGTACGATAAGTATGATACGCTATGAAAAACCAAGCAAGCATAATCAAACATAATTGGCTCATGCATGATTAGGGTAGAATGTGTTATGTTAGATTTGAGTTACGTTTCGTATTATTAATTGTTGCGGATAATTATGTTGTACTTGCTGAGCGAAAGCTCACGTGTCTTACGTCTATGCTGTAGGTAAACAACCTGTCAGCAATTTTTGATACGAGATGGCGAGCGGGGCAGGGTGAACTGTGAAGTGAGTGGGATATTCTGCCGCTACGCGTTTTTGTCTCTTATGTACATTATATATTATCCGGTGTTCGATTATCGCTTTTTGTTTTGTTCATACAATCGTTATTTATATATCGTTATCGTTCATGCACCCCGTATAAAAAAAAAAAAAAAAATTTCCGCTGTTTATGCTAAGTATGTATGTATGTTATGTATGTATGTATGTATGTACGGTAAAGGCCTGTGCTAGGCGGGTCGTTATAGAAGGCTTGGAAAATGTTAGCTAATGGCTGCCAAGGATATTTAGCTAACATGGTGGATAAAGATTGTGAGGTGGAGTTGACACCGGAAGATGTTCCCATCATAAAGGAATATGTGGATATCTTTCCGAAAGATTTACCAGGACTTCCACCAGAACGCGAAATTTCGTTCGAAATCGAATTGCTACCTGGAGCTGCACCGATATCGAAAGCGCCATACCGTATGGCACCTGCTGAGCTTAGGGAACTGCAAGTGCAGTTACAAGAATTGCTTGACAAAGGATTCATCTGACAAAGTTACTCTCCATGGGGAGCACCAGTATTATTTATGAAGAAGAAGGATGGATCACTGCGTATGTGTATCGACTATCGTGAGTTGAATAAGATCACGATCAAGAACAAGTATCCCCTTCCGAGGATTGATGATCTTTTTGATCAACTCAGGGGAGCGATAGTATTTTCGAAAGTCGATCTACGGTCAGGCTATCACCAGCTCAGGATCAAGGAGGCAGACATCTCCAAGACGGCTTTTCGAACACGTTACGGGCATTATGAGTTTTTGGTTATGCCATTTGGATTAACCAATGCCCCTGCTGTGTTCATGGATCTTATGAACCGAGTATTCAATGAGTATCTGGATAAGTTCGTCATTGTTTTTATTGACGATATTTTGATTTATTCAAGGTCCAAAGAGGAACACGAACATCACCTTAGGATGGTGATGGAGACGCTAAGACGAAACCAGCTGTATGCCAAATTCACAAAATGTGAATTTTGGCTGGAAAAAGTCCACTTTCTGGGTCATGTAGTATCAAAGGAAGGAATTTCAGTGGACCCTACAAAGGTAGAGGCGGTTAGTGCGTGGCCAGCACCCAAGAATGTTACGGAAATAAGAAGTTTCCTTCGACTAGCTGGCTACTACCGACGGTTCGTCGTGGGATTTTCCAAGATCGCTATACCCCTCACCACTCTTACCCGCAAGGGAAAGAAATTTGAATGGACTCAGAAATGCGAGGAGAACTTTCAAGAGCTCAAGAGGAGGTTAAGAAGTGCGCCTGTGTTGATAATTCCTGATGTAGATGTAGGAAATTTCGTGATCTACAGCGATGCTTCTAAGAATGGATTAGCAGCTGTTCTTATGCAAAATGGGAAGGTAGTTGCCTACGCATCTCGACAGTTGAAGATTCACGAAAGGAATTATCCTACACATGATTTGAAGCTCGCGGCAGTAGTTTTCGCACTTAAGATTTGGAGGCACTATCTGTATGGGAACAAGTGTGAAATCTACACCGATCACCAGAGCCTCAAGTATATTTTTACTCAGAAAGAACTCAACATGAGACAACGTAGATGGCTGGAACTTGTAAAGGATTGTGATTGTGAGATCCTTCACTACCCTGGACAGGCCAACAGGGTAGCAGATGCCTTAAGCAGGAAATCCGTAGGCATGCTGATGTCTATTGTGATGTTTCCTAAGCCACTACAAAAGGAGATTTCTGAGTTCAACTTGGAACTGATAACGGGGAAATTGTCAGTTCTGTCCCTCCAGTCCAATCTCTTAGAGACCATTAAGTCGCATCAAGGAAAGGATTCCTCTTTGCTGAAAGCACAACTCTTTGGTGGAAAGAACAAGGAGTTTAAGGTCTCTGAAGATGGTGCTATTTATTTCAAAGGAAGGATTTGTGTTCCTGACTTTGAGTTTCTTAAGGACCAGATCTTGTCTGAGGCACACAAGACGCCGTACTCAGTACATCCCGGAGCTTCCAAGATGTATAAAGACCTCCGACAGAGTTATTGGTGGCCCAATATGAAGAATGATGTAGCGGAGTACGTGTCAAAATGCCTAACTTGTCAGAAAGTTAAGGCTGAACATCGACATCCGGGTGGAGAACTACAGAAGATAGAGCTTCCTGAATGGAAATGGGAGCAAATTACTATGGATTTCGTAGTAGGGCTACCCAGAACTTCAAGTGGGAATGACTCGATTTGGGTTATTGTGGATAGAATAACCAAATCAGCCCACTTTATTGCGATTAAGGTCACCTTCTCAGTGGAGAAATTGGCTGAAATCTACGTATCCCAGATCGTCAGATTTCATGGAGTACCAAAATCGATCATCTCGGACCGTGATGGACGCTTCACTCCTCGATTTTGGACTAGTGTTCACAATGCTATAGGGTCGAAATTGAAGTTCAGTACGGTATTTCACCCCCAAACTGACGGTCAATCAGAACGAACCATCCAGACACTAGAGGATATGCTAAGGTCATGTGTGCTGGATTTCAAAGGAAACTGGGATCAGAAGCTGCCATTGATCGAGTTTTCATATAACAACAGTTATCATGCTTCGATTGGTATGGCTCCATTTGAAGCATTATATGGAAGAAAATGTCGATCCCCTATCCACTGGCAGGAAGTGGGGCAGAAGCAGCAACAAACCACTGATTTTATCAAAAAGACCTCGGAGGATATTCAGATGATCAAGCAGAGGCTCGACATAGCTTTTAGTAGACAGAAAAGTTATGCCGACAAATGTAGGAGGCCTTTGGAGTTCCAAGTGGGAGATGCGGTCTTCATCAAGATTGCTCCTATGAAAGGAGTAATGCGCTTTGGGAAAAAGGGTAAGCTTAGTCCAAGGTATACGGGACCATTTGAGATCCTTGAAAGGATTGGAAAAGTAGCCTATAAGCTTGCCCTACCACCCGAATTAGCCTCGATGCGTATTATTTTCCATGTGTCGATGCTAAAGAAGTATGTGCCAGACCCTTCCCATGTGCTTAGTCAAGAACCAGTGGAGGTTCATACGGACTTGACTTATGAAGAAAAGCCAGTTCAAATTCTGGATCGGGAAGAAAAGGTCTTAAGGAACAAAACCATTCCCTTGGTTAAAGTGTTGTGGCGAAACCACATGGTTGAAGAAGCAACCTGGGAATTGGAAGATGAGATGAGAAAGAACTACCCCAGTTTGTTCTGATTTTCGAGGACGAAAATTTTTAAGGGGGGTAGATTGTAATAACTAGTATTTTACAATATTACAATTTCTTGTATAGAAATTTAAATTGTACCATGACGGTATTTATGAAAGAATCCGGTTAAGGATTTTTATTGAATTTTGTGAGTTCTTATGAGTTTATAAGACTCAAAAATGGTTGCTTAGTTAAGCATACGACCTTTTGAGTAAAAAGGGTACAAAAATGTTATGATTTTATGACGGTCAAAGTTTGACCAAGAAAGTCAAAGAAAGTCAAAGAAAGTCAAAAAATTATTGCTTTGTAAAGCAAGTGACCTTTTGAGTAAAACGGTATAAAACGTAATGACCAGCTTGTTTACAAATTTTGATTTCTGTTATGAACAATCAAAGTTTGTAATTAAGAAATGTTTATGTGTTATGTTTTATCAGTAAAATTATTAAATTCTTGATTAAAAGATTCGATAATTTACTTATGAAAGACCTTTTTGTAGTAAAAGGCAAATCTATGATTTATGATTATCTGTTAGTAGTTTCCAAAATTAAGAGAACCCTAGACGCAGTTCAGATAAGTTCTGGATAATGATCCAGTGCAAGTATACTGTTATCAGTTGAAAACAGTATCTGAATATGTATGCCAGTATGGAAATGAATTGCGTTTAGGAGTTAAGCCAAGTAAGGTCTCAATAGGTGACACCTTGTCCTAAAAAGAATAACAAATGTCACTTTGAGAACCGGTCACCCTTTAAGGACTAAAATGTAAATGTTTTGTCTTTAGGGGCCAATATGTAATTTTAAGAAAAGTGAATGGTTATGGATTTTAAGAAAGTTAAAATAGTGTTGAGTGATTGTTTAAGCAAGAATTGGAGGTCAAATGCTATCACCATAGTCGGCCACCTCACAAGGACTAAAGTGCAAATGTTTTTGCCTTTAGAGGCCCAAGTGCAAATTTTGGGAAAATTGTGGTTCGATAGATAAATTTGTAAATTTATGGAACTAAGGCTTTTTCTAGTTAGATTTTCTAGTTCAATTTAGCTTATGATGATTTGTTTGTAAAAAAAAAATTAGGTTAACCTAGTTGGAAACCAAGGAATCAAGTTAAGTTTGATTGGTTCAAAAATTGACCAATCATTTGCTTACATTTGTGCACAATGGGACCGGTCACTTCAAGGGTTAATGAGCAAATATTTTACTCTTAAGGACTAATAGGCAAAGTATGAAAAATTTGAAGTTCATTAGAAATTGACACTTCACAATTTTAGCTTTGCCTAATAAGCAAAGTAGTTTTGTTTACTAAGCTATGTTACATCTTGCAACTTTCACACTTAGCAAGTAATAGCTGGCCACCTTATAGGAATTTCAAGAAAAATTATGACAGAATTTTCTTACTAAGCATTCAAATTCAACTAAGCCAATGATTGGTTACAAATTTAGTTACCATAGTTATATTGAAAACCAAGGAAGTAAACTAGGATTTGTTAACTTAATTGGCCTAACCATTTTCTTCCATTTGGACTCTCCATGGCCGGCCACCTCTAGGGTAGATAAGCAAATATGTTAAGGTTAAGAACTCAAATATAAATATGGAGTCAAGGACTTCTTGAGAGCTTGACACATCATGGTCTTAGCCTTAGTGAATAAGCTTGATAGCTTAGCTTACTTGGTTAAGAATAAATCTCAAGCAAACACCTATCACTTGACTCATCATGGCTGGCCACCACATGGTTCCAATGAGTAAATATGTTACTCTTGGGAATTATATGCAGCTTAGAATTAAGAGTTTCTCAAAGTTTTTGAGAGATGACAAGTGTAGTTTATAGCTTTGGTGAGCAAGCTTATAGCCTTGCTTGCTTGGCTTGATTAAATCAAGCTTGTGTTGCCACCTCATGGCCGGCCATCACAAAGAAAAGACACCTCATGTGTCTAGCTTTGATGAGCCAACCTTTAGCCTTGATTAATTGGCCATCTAGAGCCTTCTTAACCGGCCACCTCATGGGACTTGGAAAAAAAAATGTTATCTATAGGAGGTTATAAGCAATTCTAGTATTAAAGGAAATTCTAAATGAATTTTCTTTTCTCTCACCTATAAATAGGTGGTGGTATGAGCAATTATAAGCCTTTGGACAATAAAACCTTAGATTGGCAGCTCATTCTCTGGTCTTTGTCTTCTTTAGGAGCCGAACAAAAGTATGAAGAAAAGTTGAAGACAGATTTGGTTTTGTTGATATTGGTCTAGTGAAAAAGAAAACCACCAAAAACTTAAGCTAGAATTGTCTTGTGAAGCTTGAGGTAAACCCTTCTAACCTCTAGTTTTCATTCACGTTTTTGTTAAGAGGATTAAGAGTGTGATGCTTTGTATAAGTATGAGTTATGATTGTTTAAGATTTATAAATTATGTTGATAGCATTCGGTTCGATATGCTAGTTTCGAATTAGGGTTTTATGCAAGTTTAAGATTTTTGTTGTAAAAAGTTATATGAATATGAAATGGTTAGGTAACGCCTGCATGCTTGAAATAGGCTCACGGGGTATCCGTTTGAGGTAGTGTGCACGTTAGATTACCTAAAAACCAAACCGAATGAAAACTGCCAGTTTCGGGGTAAACTGGACAGTATTTTGGAAAGTGAATTTTGAGGCCCTTAGAGGCCGAATCTTGTAAAGATCAAAACTACAAAGTTGTAGAGGAGGGAAAATCTTAGGGGTCATCGCGAACTGTTTTTGAAAATAAGGCCTCTAAGACCTCTGTTTTTATAAAAACCCGAGACCAAAATTAAAGTTAAGGAAAATGGTCGAAGAATTTTCAAAGGCAGAAACAAGTATGTTAGGGTCAGATTTGGGTTTTAAGTTTAAAACAGAAGTTATAGGAACCTTCAAGATCTACAACTTTCATGAAGGAAATATTTTCAAATTCGAAACAGATTTGTTAGAAAAGGATCAAATTTAAAGATTGATTTCAAATACAGTTTGTTTTTAGAATTTTAGAGTTTTAAAAGATAGTAAGATTTTAAAGGTTATGTTATGTTTTTGATATCCTTGTATTAGGATAAGTTAATAACTAGGATATTTATGACACTATGATAGGATGATTCTTATCCTATGATTCTTCTATAAATACAGGAAAACAACTCGGTTAGGAGAAGTACTAAAATTGAGATTTAGTATCTAGTAAGTACAACTCCGCCTACAGCATAGGCTTTCTGTTGTATACTTACCCAAGTATAATGAATGATTGCTATTAGTATGTGATGTAAATGTATGCTAGAATTGTTTGATGCTGGGTATGATTAATTATGATAATATCAAGCTTATGATTATTTATGGTGATATCAAGCTTATGATTATTTATGGTGATATCAAGCTTATGATTATGAGATTAACGCATGATGTTAAGATATGAGTATGATTTAAGTATAGTGACATCACGAAGTATGTTCACTAACAAGATCAAGTATGAGATCACGAAAAGTAAGTATGATGGCAAGCGAGCTTGCCGTGTCGTACCGACCCGCGTTAGGTCGGGCTGGACTATGGTTTGAGTTGGAAATGGTCTGGCCGCCCCAACCACTCCATAGTTGCGCGCCCGGTACGTACACTTATGTTATGGGGCCCATAAGCAAGATAAGTTAAGAATGAATAAGATGGCATAATAAGAGCATAATCGGTTCATGCATATACTATGCAATGTTATGCAATGTTATGATGAGTTAAGTATGATATGTATGTTGTGCCATGAGAAATTATGCTATGTTATAAGATTATGATGAATTATGTTTTGAGTCGTATTGTCGCGGATAATTATGTTGTACTTGCTGAGCGAAAGCTCACGTCTTACGTCTATGCTGTAGGTAAGTAACCTATGAGCAATTGCTGATACAAGATGGCGAGCGTGGCAGGGCGACCTGTGAAATGTGGGATCAATAGCCGCTACGCGTTTTGTTCTTTTTATGTATAAGATTTTATATTCGAACCTTGTTTATATTATTATACATTTCGATTATCTGCACAATATATATATATAAAAAAATTTCCGCTGTTTACGCTAAATAAATAAGAATGTATGTATGTATGTATGGTAACGGCCTGTGCAAGGCGGGTCGTTACAGAAAAGGTCTTAAGGAACAAAACCATTCCCATGGTTAAAGTGTTGTGGCGAAACCACATGGTTGAAGAAGCAACCTAGGCATTGGAAGATGAGATGAGAAAGAACTACCCCCAGTTTGTTCTGATTTTCGAGGACGAAAATTTTTAAGGGGGGTAGATTGTAATAACTAGAATTTTACAATATTACAATTTCTTGTATAGAAATTTAAATTGTACCATGACGGTATTTATGAAAGAATCCGGTTAAGGATTTTTATTGAATTTTGTGAGTTCTTATGAGTTTATAAGACTCAAAAATGGTTACTTAGTTAAGCATACGACCTTTTGAGTAAAAATGGTACAAAAATGTTATGATTTTATGACGGTCAAAGTTTGACCAAGAAAGTCAAAGAAAGTCAAAGTTGACCAAGAAAGTCAAAGTTGACCAAGGAAGTCAAAGTTGACCCGATAGGTCAAAGATTGACTGGAAAAGTCAACTATGTATGATGAGCAGTATATGAAGTATACTGCGAAAAACCATTTTTTAGATAAAATGGATCAAGTTATTTTTAAAACCACCATAGAAAAAAATCAAGCACATTAAGTAGGTTAATTAGGGCCTAAGAGTTTTAAGCAAAAAGAGAATTTTTCGTACAGTCCATTTTTAAACAGATAAATTTTGGACTGCAGTTAGCAGTCAGTACTATGGATTAATGACCACAGTATCAACAATATCTGTTTTGGCCTTAAGGAGGACTGTCTATTAAGGAAATATGGCAAACAAGCCTTAATGTTGATGATGTCACTAGCTTTTGATTTATGACATCATTTTTGGATTTAGTTAAATTTGGAAAGAAATTTGGAACTTTCTAGAGCCAAGTGGCCGGCCACCTATACCCCCCTTAAGTGCAAAATGGTGACTCTTGAAGGACTATTTTGTAATTTTGTAAAGTTCAAAAACCTCTATAAATAGGGGTGCTCCTTATTCAAAAAATTTGGAAAAGCTAGCCAAATTCTACCCAATTTTCTGCTCAAAACCGACCCTTAGGCAGCCAAGAAGGAAAGAACAAAAACCAAAATCCAAGAGTGAAAATCATTGGGTGGTGTTCGGATTCAACAAGGAAGAAGGAACAAGAGCTGAAAAAAAATTTTGGAGACTCAATTTGGCCAAAGGGCCGGTTGTGAGGAAGTTGGAAAAAAAGGAGAAAAAAAGTGTTGGGAGCTAAGGGGGAGAGGCCGGATTTAGTGATTTAGGCAACCAAGTGACACAAAAATTGTTGGAGCCATCGCTAGGAGAAGGCCGGCTGCTGTGGGAACCAATTGGCTGGAAATTTTTGGAGCCATTGCTAGGGGAGGCCGGTTGCTTGTTGGAGTCAAGTGGCTGGAAAATTTAGGGAGCCAAACCAACCAACTTCTCAATTGGATTAAGGTGTAATCCTCTTGAACCCTAAAGCTTTCAATTCAAGCTTTAAATTAAAGGATTTAAGTGTATTTCCAAGATTGGTTGTAAGAGCATAAGCTCAATTTTATTTTCTGCTCTAGGTTAGATTTATGTTATGTGCTTGATTAGGCATTAAGGGTGGTTTGATGATAAGTTTTAATTATGCTTATGTTTGTTGTTTAATAGGGTTGCATGATAGAATATTTAGTGAGTTATATGTTCCCCCAAATCTGTTTATGCTTGCTGTAAAAAGTATGTTAGGGTGCTAGAATGAATGTGCATGTAATGGTTGGTAGAAAAGTCAAAACCAATGCAAACCCTAACCCTATGTGATGTAATTTTGTGATTGACTTACATGGGCGTGTTTGGGATTCATGTAAGTTAAATTGGGACGTTAAAAAAACGTTGCATGTTAATCCTAGGCTCCCGCGATGGCTAGTTGAGTTAGTTTATGCGATTAGGACGTAAAATCAACTTAAAATCGGAAAACTGCCAATTCGGGTTCAAGCTGGCCAGTTTTCTGGAAAGCCAGTTTTGAGGCCCTTAGAGGCTGATTTTGGGAAAACCTAAAACATGAAAGTTGTAGAGTATGGTTTTTCCTAGAGGGTAAAATGGACAGTTTTTCAAAATAAGGCTCCAATGGCCTTCGTTTTTAAGAAAACCCGAGCCTGACTGTGCCCAGACCCTACGCACGGCCAGGTGAGTTCAACAGAGAAAATGAGTGGATTAGAGACCGATCTGGGTCTTAAGTTAAACATAAAAGTTTTAGGGTTTTTTGAGCTTTAAAACTTTCATGAAGAAAACTTTTTTCAAAATCGACTTTGATTTTTAAATAGAAAATTGGATTTCAAAACTGTGCAGTGAACAAGAAATTCCTGCACATGAGTTTTCTAAAGCAGTGCAGGAAAAGGGCATTTCTGCACATCCACTGACTAATTCACAGTAAGAAACTGTTCCAAAGGCAGTTTCTGTTTCTAATAGTTTTTACAAAGATCTATTTATGAGACTTCAAGTTTTTAATAAAATGATCTTAAAACCCTACGTTTTCTAAAGTAAAGAAAAAGGGTTTTTTAAACCAAGATTGAATGAGCAATAACCGGGAAGATACCGAGTTATTGGTTTGGGCTCAAAGCCCAAGGGTTATCCAACGTAACCCAATAGAACGATAAGAATGATTAGTTGGGCCTAAAAACCAAGGTTACTCCAGAGTAACCCAATGGAAATAATTTCTAAGAAAGCTTAGGCCCAAGGTCAGGTCTAATGACCTAACACAGTTATGAAGGCTGTTTAGCCAAGGTTACCTTATGTGACCAATCAAAGTACGCTCTAAGTATGCTAAACCCTAAACCCTAGGGTTATCCGTGATACTGAGAAAGTATCCGGTATTGTATTAAGGAGGGGGGCATATAACTACTAATAGGTATGAATGTTGGTTTGATTACCAACATTCTGTAAGAACATAATTCTTACCCTATGTCCTTTGATATAGCAGGAGATAGCCTGCTGAGATATCCTGACCTGGATCAACACATCTCTGGACATAGTAAACAAGGTAAGTACAACTCCGCCTACAGCATAGGCTTTTATTGTATACTTGCCCAAGTATGTTTAATGTATATGATGTGATGAGGTTATGTTTATGATATGAGTATGTTAAGTTCATGATTATGAGATTAAGGTATGATGTTAAGATATGAGCATGATTATGAATAGTGACATCACGAAGCATGTTCACTAATAAGATCAAGTATGAGTTCATGAAAAGCAAGTGATGGCAAGCAAGCTTGCCTGTGTCGTACAGACCTGCGTTAGGTCGGGTTGGACTGTAGTTTGAGTTGGAAATGGACTGGCCGGCCCAACTAAATCATAGTTGCGCGCCCGGTACGTACACTCATGATAAGAGGCCCATAAGTAAGATAAGTTAAGAATGAATAAGATATAATAAGAGCATAATCGGTTCATGCATATATTATGCGTTGTCATGAAATGCTATGTATGATGAGTTCAGTATGATATGTATGAGTTAAGTATGATATGTATGCTATGAGAAGTTAAGTATGACATGTATGATGCGCTATGTTATGTATGGTTATGATGATACATGTTTGTGTTTAATTGTTGCGGTTATGTATGTTATACTTGCTGAGCGAAAGCTCACGTGTCTTACGTCTATGCTGTAGGTAAGCAACCTACAGACAACTGATGATGTAAGATGGCGAGCGTGGCAGGGTGGACTGTGAAATGTGGGATTATTAGCCGCTACGCGTTTTGTTTTCATTATGTATATTATTCCGCATTCGAACATCGTTTTTATTATTATGTGTTTCATTTATTCCGCACCATATAAAAAAAAAAATTCCGCTGTTTATACTCAATAAGTAAGTACGTATGTATGTATGTATGTATGTATGGTAACGGCCTGTGCTAGGCGGGTCGTTACAGAGTTGGTATCAGAGCGGTTCCCTGCTACCCAATTTCACAGTATGCCTGTCGTCGCCGCCATCATTGTAAGTAATTTTATTTTATGAGTAAATAATGATTATGCGCTTATGTTATGATAGACTCGACGTTATGGATCCCGCACGGGTAGATGAGGATCGACGAGCGGTGACATCGTTCTACGAGTCGAATCCGATGATATTCGATGGTACCAGACGGACGGTGTCATTAGCAGCATGGCTATATGACATAGAGCAGATCTTCCGTCTTTGTCATATAGAGGAGCGACTACAGGTTTCGTTAGCCAGCCGATGTCTTGCTGTAGACGCACGGCTGTGATGGATGACGATCGGAGAGAGGGAGATACCTAATCGCACTTGGGCACACTTCCGTACGTTACTAGTTGCGCACTACGGACCGAGACTAGTCGAACTTGGGCACACTTCGTTTTTATTATTATGTGTTTCATTTATTCCGCACCGTATAAAAAAAAACAAAAAAAAATTTCCGCTGTTTATACTCAATAAGTAAGTACGTATGTATGTATGTATGTATGTATGGTAACGGCCTGTGCTAGGCGGGTCGTTACAATAAATCTTCCCGAACTATGGGTGGGTTCGCTTGCATCTCTGCGGTTGCTAACGGAACTTCTTGATGAACCTCCGGTATTTGAGGCACTACCGGGGGTGCAGGGTTATCCTGTGGTGGAATTTCGTTTGCACGAGGCATCGGGTGCAATTGGGCTAGCTGCTCACGTAGCCGATTCGTTTCTTACCGCTGTTGTAGCAATTGCTATTGCAACATGGCTACAACGTTCGCAAGATCTGGCTCTTGCGTGTTCTGGGTAGCTTGCTTTCGCGTACGTACCATCTTAGTACTTCTAATAAATTTCAAGAAAATATTTCGTTATCCTCCGAAAATCTTTCCTTTCATTCATTTCCTATTAAACACATCATATCATATCATACTTAATCATATCATAAAACATTATGCAGAAATCCTTCGTGATTTCTTCATAACGTATCATATAATAAACTTATCGTATACTTGCCATAAAATTTTTTATCATGATATCATAATCATCATGATATTTGTTTCATATAAAAACATATCGTTTTATATATTTTCAAAAATACATCATTTTTACTATATACGTAGTCAAAATAAGATGGAAGTGTCTATCACTTGACCATCATTCCTATCCTATATACAACCCTAACGTCAAAAGAACAAAAGTCGGAGTTAGATCTAAAACTATCTACTCGGTCATCGCGTTGGAAAATACGTCCCAATCCTTGTCGTCGAATGGAATCTCCTCGGGATCTTCCTCCTACTCCTCGGGATCGTCTAGCTCCTCCTCTATATCCTCAAACTCATCCCACTTTTCCCATACTTCTTGTTCCTCATCATCACCCTCGATATGGATTACTGGAGGATCTTCGGCGTTCTCCCCTAGGTTGTCTGGAGCCTCCGCAGGATCCACATCATCCTCCGGTCCTGCCTCTACCTCCTGTGGAGGTATCTGTTGAAGTGGGACCGCTGGAATCGGGTCCTCGGGCATAGCCGGAACTCCCTCAAAAACTGGCTCTGGAATGCCGGCGTCGTCTACCGGATCGATGTGGTAAACATCTACTGGATCGGCCTCCTGCACCATGTATGCTATTATCTTAGCCTCTATAATAGCATCAATCATGTCCTCTAAAGATATTCCCACAATCGGAGCGGGGACAAAATCCTTAACTTCTGGAGGTAGCCCGTCCCTGATAAGCTGTAACGCTCGCCACTCCAGATCAACGAGCTCCTGAGGAATATATGGCAACATTGCCTCTCGGAACCTACGGTAATAGTGGCCCATATTCTCATTTGGGTAAGCATGCCACTCTATGGTGAAGTTGAGATATCGCCTCCTGTACATGTCGCCGTAAATAGCTGGGTCGCGGTACGGTGCATTGGCCCCCTCACCAGGGAGAGGCCCATATCGTGCTATCTTGTGGGCACGAAAATCTGCCCATGGTATCCCGTGTATAGCCGGGTCCCTCTGTGCCATCCACCAGGCTCTAACCTCTCCGATCAAACATCTACTCACTAATAAAACCTGAAGATAGGCTTCGATATGGCATACCCTAAAAATTACCTCCATATCGAAAATCCATCCCGCTAGCGATATCGTTTGCTGAGTCCCATCAAATAGACGGGGCTTCATCTCGCAGAATACCATAGCAGAATCTCGATCCTCGTCCATAACTCGAATCTCGATAATCGAATCTATCAATTTACAAGCACATAATAAATACTTATCTATGCACTCAAAATAACTCTTACTGTAACGACCCGCCTATCACAGGCCGTTACCATACATACATACATGCATACTTAATTAATAGGCGTAACGTAAGCAGCGGAAATTTTTTTTTTTTTTTTTATAATGCGGATACGTGAAATGTATAACATATGTAAGTATGTTTGCATACGATTTAATTTACATAATAAAAATCAAAACGCGAAGCGGTTATCATCCCCACATTCCACAACTCGCCCTGCCTCGCTCGCCACCTTGCACCATCAGTTGCCAGTAGGTTGCTTACCTACAGCATAGACGTAAGTCATGTGAGCTTTCGCTCAGCAAGTACAACATACATATCCGCGACAATTAAACATAAACATAACTCATCATACATAACTTTTCATACCATACACATCATACTTAACTCATACATAACATACATATCATGTCACATCATCGCATAATATATGCATGAACCAATTATGCTCTTATTATGCCATCGTATTCATTCTTAACTTATCTTACTTATGGGCCCCTTATCATAAGTGTACGTACCGGGCGCGCTCTATGGACTTACTCTTGCCATAGCTCAACCCGACCTGACGCGGGTCGGTACGACACAGGCAAGCTTGCTTGCCATCATACTTACTTTTCATGAACTCATACTTGTTCTTATTAGTGAACATGCTTTGTGATGTCACTATTCATAACTCATGCTCATATCTTAACATCATGTCATAATCTCATGCTTATGAAGTTAACATAGTCATATCGTAAACATAACATCATTTCATCGTAAATATCAAATATACTTGGCAAGTATACAACAAAAGCCTATGCTGTAGACGGAGTTGTACTTACCTTTAGTACTATGTCCCGAGGTATGTTGATCCAATTCAGGATGCCTCAGCAGGCTATCTCCTGCTACATCAGAGGACACAGAGTAAGAATTTAGTTCTTACGGAATGTTGGTAATCAAACCAACATTCATGCCTAGTCATAGTTATATGTTTCCCCCTTTTTTTTTTTAAACAAACCCGGATACTTCCTCTGTATCGCGGATACCCCTAAAGTTTAGGGTTTACTACACTTAACGTGTACTTTGATTGGTTACACCAAGTAACCTTGGCTAAACAGCCATCTTTAGTAGTGTTGGACTACTGTTTTTAAATCTTGGGCCTATGCCTTCTAATAAACAACTCAAAGGGTTATTTCCGATAACCTGAGTTTTTAGGCCCGACTAGTCATTTTTACTATTATATTGGATTACGTTGGATAACCCTTGGGCTTAGGGCCCAAACCAATAATGCGGAACCTTTTCCGATTATGGTTCATTTAAACGTGCATAAAAAAAACTCTTCCTTTTCTTTGGAAAAACTTAGGGTTTTAAGAGCATTTGTTAAAAAACGTAGAACGGGTCTTTGTAAAAATCATTAAAAATAGAAACTGCCTTTGGAACAGTTTCTCACTGAGAATTAATCAGTGGATGTGCAGAAATGTCCTTTTCCTGCACTGTTTTAGAAGTTTCTGTGCACGAATTTCTTGTTCACTGCACAGTTTTGAAATCCAATTTTCTATTTAAAAATCAAAGCCGAATTTGAAAAAGTTTTCTTCATGAAAGTTTTAAAGCATTCAAAATCCTAAAACTTTCGTTTTGAACTCGAGACCCAAATCGGTCTCTAACCCGCTCATTTTCCCTGTTAAACTCACCTGGCCGTGCTTAGGGTCTGGGCATGGTCAGGCTCGGGTTTTCTTAAAAACGAAGGCCATTGTAGCCTTATTTTCGAAAACTGTCCTCGTTGTCCACTAGGAAAAATCCTACTCTACAACTTTTGTGTTTTACGTTTTTCCAAAATCAGCCTCTAAGGGCCTCAAATTTCGGTTTCCAGAAAACTGGGCAGATCTAACCCGAATTGGCAGTTTTCGGTATTTTCTTGGTTTCTCGTCCTAATTCGTGCACACTACCTCAACCGAACTCAGCGGGAGCCTAGAATCAACATTCAGCGTTTTTCTAACGTCCCAATTTAACTTGCATGCAATTTAAACCCGTCCATGCAAGTCAATCACAAAATGGCAGCTTATAGGTTTTAGGGTTTGCATGGTTTTGGCTAATCATCAAACCATTTGTATGCATGTTCATTCTAGCATCCTAACTAAATTTTTACAGCAAGCATAATCAGATTTTGGGGAACATATAACTTACTAAACTTTCTATTATGCAACCCTAATCATTAACAATCATAAACATAATCAAAACATTGCCTAAACTACTAAATCAACCACCCTTAATACCTATTCAAGCACACTTAAAAATCTGACCTAAATCATAAAATTAAATTGAGCTTATGCTCATTACAAAATAGCTTGTAATACATTTAAATCTCCAATTTAGAACTTGAATTGAGAGATTTAAGTGCCAAACGAATTTTACCTTAATCCGAGTGGAAATGGGTTTGGTTGGCTCGATCTTTCTCCCTTCCCTTCTCCTTAGTGCAGCCGGCCCTAGCTCCACCTAATGAGCTTGAAATTTTCCAGCCTCCTAGTGCATGCACCAACCAAGTTTCCAGCCAAGTTTCACAGCAATCAGCCACTTCCTCACTAGTTTTCCACCTCAAAATTTCGCCCCCCTTGCAGCAGCCACACAACCGGCCACTATGGCTAGTTTGGCTCCAAAAATTTTTTCAGCTTTCTAGCTTGATTCCTAGTGCAAACCGAACCCTCCTAGGACTAAATTCTTGGTTCCCCAAACTTTTTCTTTCTCTTTGGCAGCTCCTAATATGGTCGGATTTTGTGCTGAAATTTGGCCAAAGTTTGCCTAAATTTTCACATTTTTGTGAATAGAATGCACTCCTATTTATAGGCAAATTTGAACTTTTCAAAATTGCAAAATAGTCCCTCAAAGTTAGCCAATTTGCACAAAAAGGGGGTGAGGTGGCCGGCCATTCCAAGTCTAGAACCAACTAATTCTTTCCAAAATTTTCATTAAATCAAATTAATGATGTCATAATTAAAAAGTTATGTGACATCATTAAACCCTTGTTTGGCCTCATTCTTGATTAAACAGTATACTTTAATACCAAACAGATATGGTTGGTACTGTGGTCTTTGATTCACAGTACCAATTAATAAAATACAGTCCAAAATTTATCTGTCTAATAATAGGCCATACGAAGAATTGTCTTTTCGTTTCTAGCCTTTTGGCTTTTAATTTCCTATTTAGTGTGCTTGATTTTTCTATGGTGGTTTTGAATCTAACTCAAACCATTTTATCTGAAAAAATGGGTTTTCCGCAATATACTTCCTATACTGCTTGCCATTCTTTGATATCGTCAAAGAATTGATCTTTCTAGCAAATTTTTGGCTTTCTTAGGTCAAATGTTGCTTATCCTGGCAACATGAACTTATTTGGTCAACTTGACGATTTTCGGTCAAACGTTGACTTTCGGGTCAATTTTGACTTTCGGGTCAAACTTTGACTTTCGTAAAAATCATGGCGTTTTCATACCTTTTTCCTCAAAAGGTCGTATGCTTAACTAAGCAATCATTTTTGAGTCTTTTACAAACATAAAAACTCATAATTCTGAATAAAAACCCTAAACCGGGCTTTTCATAAATACCTTCATGGTACAGTTTAAATTTCTATACAAGAAATTGTGACGTTGTAAAATTCTAGTTCTTACAATCTACCCCCCTTAAAAATTTTCGTCCTCGAAAATTAGAACAAATCAGGGTAGTTCTTTCTCATCTCATCTTCCAACTCCCAGGTTGCTTCTTCAACCATGTGGTTCCGCCACAATATTTTAACCATGGGAATGGTTTTGTTCCTTAAGACCTTCTCTTCCCGATCCAGAACTCGAACTGGCTTTTCTTCATAGGTTAAGTCCGTATGAACCTCCACTGGTTCCTGACTAAGCACATGGGAAGGGTCTGACACATACTTCTTGAGCATCGACACATGGAAAACATTATGCATCGAAGCTAACTCAGGCGGTAGGGCAAGCTTATAGGCGACTTTTCCAATTCGTTCGAGAATCTCAAATGGTCCTGTATACCTCGGACTAAGCTTTCCCTTTTTACCAAATCGCATCACTCCTTTCATAGGAGTGATCTTGATGAACACCGCATCTCCCACCTGAAATTCCAAGGGCCTCCTACGTTTATCGGCATAACTTTTCTGTCTGCTAAAAGCTATGTCGAGCCTCTGCTTGATCATCTGAATATCCTCAGAGGTCTTCTTGATGAAGTCTGTGGTGTGCAGCTGCTTCTGCCCCACTTCCTGCCAGTGAATAGGCGATCGACATTTTCTTCCATACAATGCTTCAAATGGAGCCATATCAATCGAAGCATGATAACTATTGTTGTAGGAGAATTCGATCAATGGCAGCTTCTGATCCCAGTTTCCTTTGAAATCCAGCACACATGATCTGAGCATATCTTCCAGTGTCTGGATGGTCCGTTCCGATTGACCGTCAGTTTGGGGGTGAAATGCCGTACTGAACTTCAATTTTGACCCCATAGCATTGTGAACACTAGTCCAAAATCGAGAAGTGAAGCGTCCATCACGGTCCGAAATGATCGATTTTGGTACTCCATGAAATCTGACGATCTAGGATACATAGATTTCAGCCAATTTCTCCACTGAGAAGGTGACCTTAATCGCAATAAAGTGGGCTGATTTGGTTAATCTATCCACAATAACCCAAATCGAGTCATTCCCACTTGAAGTTCTGGGTAGCCCTACTACGAAATCCATAGTAATTTGCTCCCATTTCCATTCAGGAAGCTCTATCTTCTGTAGCTCTCCACCTGGATGTCGATGTTCAGCCTTAACTTTCTGACAAGTTAGGCATTTCGATACATATTCTGCTACCTCATTCTTCATATTGGGCCACCAATAACTCAGTCGAAGGTCTTTATACATCTTGGAAGCTCCTGGATGTACTGAATACGGCGTCTTGTGTGCTTCTGACAAGATCTGGTCCTTAAGAAATTCAAAGTTAGGAACACAAATCCTTCCTTTGAAGTACATAGCACCATCTTCGGAGACTCTAAACTCCTTGTTTTTCTCATCAAAGAATTGTGCTTTCAGCAAAGAAGAATCTTTCCTTTGATGTGACTTGATGGTTTCCATAAGATTGGACTGGAGGGATAGAACAGACAATCTTCCCGTTATCAATTCCAAATTGAACTCGGAAATCTCCTTTTGTAGTGGTCTAGGAAACATTCCAATAGACATCAGCATGCCTACGGATTTTCTGCTTAAGGCATCTGCTACCTTGTTCGCCTTTCCAGGATGGTAAAAGATCTCACAATCATAATCCTTCACAAGTTTCAGCCATCTACGTTGTCTCATGTTGAGCTCCTTCTGAGTGAAAATATACTTGAGGCTCTGGTGATCGGTGTAGATTTCACACTTGTTCCCGTACAAGTAGTGTCTCCAGATCTTAAGTGCGAAAACTACTGCCGCGAGCTCCAAGTCATGCGTGGGATAATTCCTTTCGTGAATCTTCAGCTGTCGGGATGCGTAAGCAACTACCTTCCCATTCTGCATCAAGACGGCTCCTAATCCATTTTTAGAAGCGTCACTATAGATCACGAAATTTCCTGCATCTACATCAGGAATTATCAACACAGGTGCACTTGTCAATCTCCTCTTGAGCTCTTGAAAATTCTCCTCACATTTCTGAGTCCATTCAAATTTCTTTTCTTTACGGGTAAAAGCGGTGAGGGGTGTAGCGATATTGGAAAATCCCTCGACGAACCGTCGGTAGTAGCCAGCTAATCCAAGGAAACTCCTTATTTCCGTAACATTCTTGGGTGCTGGCCACGCACTAACCGCCTCAATCTTAGCAGGGTCCACTGAAATTCCTTCTTTTGATACTACATGACCCAAAAAGTGGACTTTTTCCAGCCAAAATTCACATTTCGTAAATTTGGCGTACAGCTGGTTTCGTCTAAGCGTCTCCATCACCAATCTAAGATGACGCTCATGCTCTTCTTTGGACCTTGAGTAAATTAAAATGTCGTCAATAAAAACAATGACGAACTTATCCAGGTACTCTTTGAATACTCGGTTCATGAGGTCCATGAATGCGGCTGGGGCATTGGTTAGCCCAAATGGCATAACCAAAAACTCATAGTGCCCGTAACGTGTTCGAAAAGCCGTCTTGGAGATATCTGACTCCTTGATCCTGAGCTGATGGTAGCCTTATCGTAGATCGACTTTCGAGAATACTACCGCTCCCCTAAGTTGATCAAAAAGATCGTCAATCCTCGGAAGGGGGTACTTATTCTTGATCGTAATCTTGTTAAGCTCACAGTAGTCTATACACATTCGTAGTGATCCATCCTTCTTCTTTACGAACAACACTGGTGCTCCCCATGGGGAGTAACTTTGTCGGATGAATCTCTTGTCTAGCAATTCTTGTAACTGCACTTGTAGTTCCCTAAGCTCAGCAGGTGCCATACGATAAGGCGCTTTCGATATCGGTGCAGCTCCAGGCAGCAATTCGATTTCGAACGAAATCTCGCGTTCCGGCGGAAGTCCTGGTAAATCTTTTGGAAAGATATCCACATATTCCTTTATGATGGGAACATCTTCCGGTGCCAATTCCACTTCACAATCTTTATCCACCATGTTAGCTAAATATCCTTGGCAGCCATTAGCTAACATTTTCCAAGCCTTCATCGCTGAAACCAGTTTAGTTGCTGAGTTCCGGGATTGTCCGTAGAAATTGAACTCCTCCTTTCCGTATGGATTGAATGTTACACAGCGCTTTCGGCAGTCGATCCTGGCGTCGTATTTACCAAGAAATCCATTCCTAAGATCACATCGAAATCCTGTAACTTGATTGCGATGAGATCTACAACAATTCTCGGCCACAGATAGTACGGAAGCATTTCGTATCCAAGAATTGGACCACAAAATCTCTCCGGACGGCAAAGAGGTTTTGAAGGGTTGATCTAAACTATTCACACCTCTTCCTAACTTCTGGGCGAACTCCAGGGATACAAATGAGTGAGTAGCTCCAGAATCAAACAAGGCGATAGCATCATAAGTGGCGATAGAGATCTGACCTGTCACCACATGTGAAGTCCCAGCTTCAGCATCACCTCTGGTGTAAGCATATATCCTGGCTTGAGGTTCAGGAGCCTCTAATCTGCCTTGGGTGATTGAGGGTCCTTCAAGCCTAGTTTGGACAGCATGCAACTGGCTGTTGGTGTTCCGACTCGGGTACTGAGGGTTCTGGCCTTGGTTATTCAGATGGCAGTTCTTCGCATAATGCCCCTCCTTGCCACACAGGAAACAGGCATTCGACCCCATTCTACAAACTCCCGGGTGTTTCCTTCCACACTTGGCGCATGTCGGGTAGTCAGTGTTATTACCCTCATTTCCTCTATTATTCCTCTTCTGAGGGTAATTATTTTGTTGTCCCTGACCCGGGAAATTTCTCTTTCTCTTGTTCCTCCCAAACTGTTTGGAACCTTGGGCAGGGTTACTGACTTGTCCTTTCGGGGGCGTTTCTAAGTTTTGGCGGGGCTGCGTCGGCTTTGCCACGGCTTTTTCATCCCTCTTTGCTCTGAAGATCTGAGCCCTTGCTTCTTTATCCTGGTTAATCCAGTATTCGGCCCTTATAGCACGACTCACGCAGTCGGATACCAGGGTAGGTGGGCTACTGCCAGCGCTAACTTGCTTGGCGATATCTGTCCGGAACATCTTCATCATTCTTCTAACTTTTTCTGTTTCATTGGGGACCAGTTCCGGACACAACCGGGCCAACTGTTCAAACTTCTTGACAGCCTCCATTACTGTCATTGATCCCTGTTTCAAACTGGCGAATTCATCTGTTGGGCTGCCAGAATTTCCCTATTGTAGTACATGGTGCGGAATTCTGTCACAAAATCTTGCCAGCCCATGGCGGTAACATCTCGCCGCATCTGTACGTCATCCACCAGTGTCTGGCGTCTTTCTTGAGAGCGAAGGAAGCACAGAGAACCTTTTCCTGCTCAGATAGCTCATAAAGTCCAGGATGACTTGGACATCAATTAACCAATTATCCGCAGCTATCGGATCCATTACTCCCTCAAATTCAGGTGCCTTCATCCTCCTGAATCTCTCATACAGTAAATCTTCCCGTACTGGCGGTAAGTTACTGGAATCCAGCAGGTGCTATCGGAATCTCAAGTTCGAGGGATCTCTGGTGGAATCTCCGGTGCCTGAGGTGCTACCGGGTCTACTCTCTCGGGGTGTGGGGGAACTTCATCTCCCCTAGGTCTTTGGTTCAGCTCAATTAACTGCTCTCGCAGTCTATTGTCTCTTGCTGCTGTTCCAGCAGCTGCCGTTGCAATTTGCAACAATGGTTGCGAGATCCGGCTCAGGCGGATTTTCAGGCACTGCTCGTCGGGACGAACCATTTTCTCGATCCTATTAAAACATAAGAAAAGATATTATCATACTGGAAATATCCCTTCTTTCATACATTTATCGTCATACATAACATAATTCTTCATATATAACTTATTCATCGTATCATGGCACATAACAACTCGTAACATGCCTTTCATCATCGTATCATAATATTTCATAACTGAACTTTCTTTTTGTATTCTTACAAAAAGTACATTATATTCACAATTTCGTAATTACATTTTGATACGATTTCTGTACATATAGGGCCAAAATTTCGGATGGAAGTGTCTAACACTTTCTCATCATACATCAGTACAAGCCTATCATCCAAAAATATAAGCTAGTACATATCAGTCAAAATAAAAGCAAAATACATACACATGATTAGCCTAATCTACAGGCTCGATCGAAACTACGGAGGATGCATCGGAGTCTGAGTCATCATCTCCGTCATGCAATGGGATCTCCTCGGGGTCCTCATCAAAATCCTCCTCTAGCCAGTCCTCAGGCTCAAACTCTGGCCCTGGCTCCATATCATCCTCATCATCGCTCGATATGTCGATGATTGGGGGGTCCTCTGGCTGAACCTCTGGAAGGACTATGAGGTCATCCGGCTCCAAATCATCGGCTGCCATATCAGCCTCGGCCTCCTGGGGAGGCACTGCCTGTACTGGCTCGGCTGGAATCGGGTCCTCAGGAAAAACTGGACCAGGCCCGAAAAATGGCTCTCCCATCCCAGCGTCGTCGACTGGAGCCTGCTGATCATCCGCAACTCCAGCGGCCTGCATGGCGTGCACTACAGCCTCTGCCTCTAAGATATCAGCTATCAAGTGCTCTACGGTCGAGCCAGGTACCGGCATAGGGACATACTGTAAGATCGGCTGAGGCAGTCCATCACGAAATGTCTGGAGTGCAAACGCCATAGAGTTATCCAAGTCCTGAGGGACATATGGCAACATCTCCTCCTGAAACCGTCGGCAATAATGGCTCATGGACTCTTCTGGGAAGGCATGCCAGACGACTGCGAAACTGAGGTATCGAGAATGATACATCTGTCGATACATCGCCGGGTCACGATGGGGTCCACCTGCCCCCTCATCCGGAATCGGTCCGTATCGTGCAACTAACAATGCACGGAAGTGCGCCCAAGTCCGACTCGGCAAAGATCGCTCCCCAATAGTCATCCACCATAGCCGAACATCCACTGCTAGACATCGGCTCGCTAAGGAGACCTGTAGTCGCTCCTCAATATGGCAAAGATAGAAGATCTGCTCCATGTCGTATAGCCACGCGGCTAACGACACCGTCCGTCTAGTGCCGTCAAAAAGTAGCGGGCGTGACTCGTAAAATGACGCCACCGCACGTCGATCCCCATCTGCTCCAGCGGGATCCATAATGCGAGTCTAACATAACATAATTACATAATCAATAATTACTTATTCATAAAAATAAAATTACTTACAATGATGGCAGCGACGGCAGGCATACTGTGAAATTGGGTAGCAGGGAACCGCTCTGATACCAACTCTGTAACGACCCGCCTATCACAGGCCGTTACCATACATACATACATGCATACTTAATTAATAGGCGTAACGTAAGCAGCGGAAATTTTTTTTTTTTTTTTTTATAATGCGGATACGTGAAATGTATAACATATGTAAGTATGTTTGCATACGATTTAATTTACATAATAAAAATCAAAACGCGAAGCGGTTATCATCCCCACATTCCACAGCTCGCCCTGCCTCGCTCGCCACCTTGCACCATCAGTTGCCAGTAGGTTGCTTACCTACAGCATAGACGTAAGTCACGTGAGCTTTCGCTCAGCAAGTACAACATACATATCCGCGACAATTAAACATAAACATAACTCATCATACATAACTTTTCATAGCATACACATCATACTTAACTCATACATAACATACATATCATGTCACATCATCGCATAATATATGCATGAACCAATTATGCTCTTATTATGCCATCGTATTCATTCTTAACTTATCTTACTTATGGGCCCCTTATCATAAGTGTACGTACCGGGCGCGCTCTATGGACTTACTCTTGCCATAGTTCAACCCGACCTGACGCGGGTCGGTACGACACAGGCAAGCTTGCTTGCCATCATACTTACTTTTATGAACTCATACTTGTTCTTATTAGTGAACATGCTTGTGATGTCACTATTCATAACTCATGCTCATATCTTAAATCATGTCATAATCTCATGCTTATGAACTTACATAGTCATATCGTAAACATAACATCATTCATCGTAAATATCAAATATACTTGGCAAGTATACAACAAAAGCCTATGCTGTAGGCGGAGTTGTACTTACCTTTAGTACTATGTCCCGAGGTATGTTGATCCAATTAAGGATGCCTCAGCAGGCTATCTCCTGCTACATCAGAGGACACAGAGTAAGAATTTAGTTCTTACGGAATGTTGGTAATCAAACCAACATTCATGCCTAGTCATAGTTATATGTTTCCCCCTTTTTTTTTTTAAACAAACCCGGATACTTCCTCTGTATCGCGGATACCCCTAAGGTTTAGGGTTTACTACACTTAACGTGTACTTTGATTGGTTACACCAAGTAACCTTGGCTAAACAGCCATCTTTAGTAGTGTTGGACTACTGTTTTTAAATCTTGGGCCTATGCCTTCTAATAAACAACTCAAAGGGTTATTTCCGATAACCTGAGGTTTTTAGGCCCGACTAGTCATTTTTACTATTATATTGGGTTACGTTGGATAACCCTTGGGCTTAGGGCCCAAACCAATAACGCGGAACCTTTTCCGATTATGGTTCATTTAAACGTGCTTAAAAAAAACTCTTCCTTTTGTTTGGAAAAACTTAGGGTTTTAAGAGCATTGTTAAAAACGTAGAACGGTCTTTGTAAAAATCATTAAAATAGAAACTGCCTTTGGAACAGTTTCTCACTGAGAATTAGTCAGTGGATGCAGAAATGTCCTTTTCCTGCACTGTTTTAAACATTCCTGTGCAGAATTTCTTGTTCACTGCACAGTTTTGAAATCCAATTTTCTA
>CM046372.1:13596142-13644793 GCA_025413025.1 Ficus hispida
TGTTAAGCTCAGTAGTCTATACACATTCGTAGTGATCCATCCTTCTTCTTTACGAACAACACTGGTGCTCCCCATGGGGAGTAACTTTGTCGGATGAATCCCTTGTCTAGCAATTCTTGTAACTGCACTTGTAGTTCCCTAAGCTCAGCAGGTGCCATACGATAAGGCGCTTTCGATATCGGTGCAGCTCCAGGCAAGCAATTCGATTCGAACGAAATCTCGCGTTCCGGCGGAAGTCCTGGTAAATCTTTTGGAAAGATATCCACATATTCCTTTATGATGGGAACATCTTCCGGTGCCAATTCCACTTCACAATCTTTATCCACCATGTTAGCTAAATATCCTTGGCAGCCATTAGCTAACATTTTCCAAGCCTTCATCGCTGAAACCAGTTTAGTTGCTGAGTTCCGGGATTGTCCGTAGAAATTGAACTCCTCCTTTCCGTATGGATTGAATTTACACAGCGCTTTCGGCAGTCGATCCTGGCGTCGTATTTACCCAAGAAATCCATTCCTAAGATCACATCGAAATCCTGTAACTTGATTGCGATGAGATCTACAAACAATTCTCGGCCACAGATAGTCACGGAAGCATTTCGTATCCAAGAATTGGACCACAAATCTCTCCGGACGGCAAAGAGGTTTTGAAGGGTTGATCTAAACTATTCACACCTCTTCCTAACTTCTGGGCGAACTCCAGGGATACAAATGAGTGAGTAGCTCCAAATCAAACAAGGCGATAGCATCATAAGTGGCGATAGAGATCTGACCTGTCACCACATGTGAAGTCCCAGCTTCAGCATCACCTCTGGTGTAAGCATATATCCTGGCTTGAGGTTCAGGAGCCTCTAATCTGCCTTGGGTGATTGAGGGTCCTTCAAGCCTAGTTTGGACAGCATGCAACTGGCTGTTGGTGTTCCGACTCGGGTACTGAGGGTTCTGGCCTTGGTTATTCAGATGGCAGTTCTTCGCATAATGCCCCTCCTTGCCACACAGGAAACAGGCATTCGACCCCATTCTACAAACTCCCGGGTGTTTCCTTCCACACTTGGCGCATGTCGGGTAGTCAGTGTTATTACCCTCATTTCCTCTATTATTCCTCTTCTGAGGGTAATTATTTTGTTGTCCCTGACCCGGGAAATTTCTCTTTCTCTTGTTCCTCCCAAACTGTTTGGAACCTTGGGCAGGGTTACTGACTTGTCCTTTCGGGGGCGTTTCTAAGTTTTGGCGGGGCTGCGTCGGCTTTGCCACGGCTTTTTCATCCCTCTTTGCTCTGAAGATCTGAGCCCTTGCTTCTTTATCCTGGTTAATCCAGTATTCGGCCCTTATAGCACGACTCACGCAGTCGGATACCAGGGTAGGTGGGCTACTGCCAGCGCTAACTTGCTTGGCGATATCTGTCCGAACATCTTCATCATTCTTCTAACTTTTTCTGTTTCATTGGGGACCAGTTCCGGACACAACCGGGCCAACTGTTCAAACTTCTTGACAGCCTCCATTACTGTCATTGATCCCTGTTTCAAACTGGCGAATTCATCTTGTTGGGCTGCCAGAATTTCCCTATTGTAGTACATGGTGCGGAATTCTGTCACAAAATCTTGCCAGCCCATGGCGGTAACATCTCGCCGCATCTGTACAGTCATCCACCAGTGTCTGGCGTCTTTCTTGAGAGCGAAGGAAGCACAGAGAACCTTTTCCTGCTCAGATAGCCTCATAAAGTCCAGGATGACTTGGACATCAATTAACCAATTATCCGCAGCTATCGGATCCATTACTCCCTCAAATTCAGGTGCCTTCATCCTCCTGAATCTCTCATACAGTAAATCTTCCCGTACTGGCGGTAAGTTTACTGGAACTCCAGCAGGTGCTATCGGAATCTCAACATTCCGAGGGATCTCTGGTGGAATCTCCGGTGCCTGAGGTGCTACCGGGTCTACTCTCTCGGGGTGTGGGGAACTTCATCTCCCCTGGGCCTTTGGTTCAGCTCAATTAACTGCTCTCGCAGTCTATTTGTCTCTTGCTGCTGTTCCAGCAGCTGCCGTTGCAAGTTTGCAACAATGGTCGCGAGATCCGGCTCTGGCGGATTTTCAGGCACTGCTTGGCGGGTACGAACCATTTTCTCGATCCTATTAAAACATAAGAAAAGATATTATCATACTGGAAATATCCCTTCTTTCATACATTTATCGTCATACATAACATAATTCTTCATATTATAACTTATTCATCGTATCATGGCACATAACAACTCGTAACATGCCTTTCATCATCGTATCATAATATTTCATAACTGAACTTTCTTTTTGTATTCTTACAAAAAGTACATTATATTCACAATTTCGTAATTACATTTTGATACGATTTCTGTACATATAGGGCCAAAATTTCGGATGGAAGTGTCTAACACTTTCTCATCATACATCAGTACAAGCCTATCATCCAAAAATATAAGCTAGTACATATCAGTCAAAATAAAAGCAAAATACATACACATGATTAGCCTAATCTACAGGCTCGATCGAAACTACGGAGGATGCATCGGAGTCTGAGTCATCATCTCCGTCATGCAATGGATCTCCTCGGGGTCCTCATCAAAATCCTCCTCTAGCCAGTCCTCAGGCTCAAACTCTGGCCCTGGCTCCATATCATCCTCATCATCGCTCGATATGTCGATGATTGGGGGTCCTCTGGCTGAACCTCTGGAAGGACTATGAGGTCATCCGGCTCCAAATCATCGGCTGCCATATCAGCCTCGGCCTCCTGGGGAGGCACTGCCTGTACTGGCTCGGCTGGAATCGGGTCCTCAGGAAAAACTGGACCAGGCCCGAAAAATGGCTCTCCCATCCCAGCGTCGTCGACTGGAGCCTGCTGATCATCCGCAACTCCAGCGGCCTGCATGGCGTGCACTACAGCCTCTGCCTCTAAGATATCAGCTATCAAGTGCTCTACGGTCGAGCCAGGTACCGGCATAGGGACATACTGTAAGATCGGCTGAGGCAGTCCATCACGAAATGTCTGGAGTGCAAACGCCATAGAGTTATCCAAGTCCTGAGGGACATATGGCAACATCTCCTCCTGAAACCGTCGGCAATAATGGCTCATGGACTCTTCTGGGAAGGCATGCCAGACGACTGCGAAACTGAGGTATCGAGAATGATACATCTGTCGATACATCGCCGGGTCACGATGGGTCCACCTGCCCCCTCATCCGGAATCGGTCCGTATCGTGCAACTAACAATGCACGGAAGTGCGCCCAAGTCCGACTCGGCAAAGATCGCTCCCCAATAGTCATCCACCATAGCCGAACATCCACTGCTAGACATCGGCTCGCTAAGGAGACCTGTAGTCGCTCCTCAATATGGCAAAGATAGAAGATCTGCTCCATGTCGTATAGCCACGCGGCTAACGACACCGTCCGTCTAGCGCCATCAAAAAGTAGCGGGCGTGACTCGTAAAATGACGCCACCGCACGTCGATCCCCATCTGCTCCAGCGGGATCCATAATGCGAGTCTAACATAACATAATTACATAATCAATAATTACTTATTCATAAAAATAAAATTACTTACAATGATGGCAGCGACGGCAGGCATACTGTGAAATTGGGTAGCAGGGAACCGCTCTGATACCAACTCTGTAACGACCCGCCTATCACAGGCCGTTACCATACATACATACATGCATACTTAATTAATAGGCGTAACGTAAGCAGCGGAAATTTTTTTTTTTTTTTTTTTTTTATAATGCGGATACGTGAAATGTATAACATATGTAAGTATGTTTGCATACGATTTAATTTACATAATAAAAATCAAAACGCGAAGCGGTTATCATCCCCACATTCCACAGCTCGCCCTGCCTCGCTCACCACCTTGCACCATCAGTTGCCAGTAGGTTGCTTACCTACAGCATAGACGTAAGTCACGTGAGCTTTCGCTCAGCAAGTACAACATACATATCCGCGACAATTAAACATAAACATAACTCATCATACATAACTTTTCATAGCATACACATCATACTTAACTCATACATAACATACATATCATGTCACATCATCGCATAATATATGCATGAACCAATTATGCTCTTATTATGCCATCGTATTCATTCTTAACTTATCTTACTTATGGGCCCCTTATCATAAGTGTACGTACCGGGCGCGCTCTATGGACTTACTCTTGCCATAGCTCAACCCGACCTGACGCGGGTCGGTACGACACAGGCAAGCTTGCTTGCCATCATACTTACTTTTCATGAACTCATACTTGTTCTTATTAGTGAACATGCTTTGTGATGTCACTATTCATAACTCATGCTCATATCTTAACATCATGTCATAATCTCATGCTTATGAACTTAACATAGTCATATCGTAAACATAACATCATTTCATCGTAAATATCAAATATACTTGGCAAGTATACAACAAAAGCCTATGCTGTAGGCGGAGTTGTACTTACCTTTAGTACTATGTCCCGAGGTATGTTGATCCAATTAAGGATGCCTCAGCAGGCTATCTCCTGCTACATCAGAGGACACAGAGTAAGAATTTAGTTCTTACGGAATGTTGGTAATCAAACCAACATTCATGCCTAGTCATAGTTATATGTTTCCCCCTTTTTTTTTTAAACAAACCCGGATACTTCCTCTGTATCGCGGATACCCCTAAGGTTTAGGGTTTACTACACTTAACGTGTACTTTGATTGGTTACACCAAGTAACCTTGGCTAAACAGCCATCTTTAGTAGTGTTGGACTACTGTTTTTAAATCTTGGGCCTATGCCTTCTAATAAACAACTCAAAGGGTTATTTCCGATAACCTGAGGTTTTTAGGCCCGACTAGTCATTTTTACTATTATATTGGGTTACGTTGGATAACCCTTGGGCTTAGGGCCCAAACCAATAACGCGGAACCTTTTCCGATTATGGTTCATTTAAACGTGCTTAAAAAAAACTCTTCCTTTTGTTTGGAAAAACTTAGGGTTTTAAGAGCATTTGTTAAAAAACGTAGAACGGGTCTTTGTAAAAATCATTAAAAATAGAAACTGCCTTTGGAACAGTTTCTCACTGAGAATTAATCAGTGGATGTGCAGAAATGTCATTTTCCTGCACTGTTTTAGAAGTTTCTGTGCACGAATTTCTTGTTCACTGCACAGTTTTGAAATCCAATTTTCTATTTAAAAATAAAAGCCGAATTTAAAAAAGTTTTCTTCATGAAAGTTTTAAAGCATTCAAAATCCTAAAACTTTCATTTTGAACTCGAGACCCAAATCGGTCTCTAACCCGTTCATTTTCCCTGTTAAACTCACCTGGCCGTGCTTAGGGTCTGGGCATGGTCAGGCTCGGGTTTTCTTAAAAACGAAGGCCATTGGAGCCTTATTTTCGAAAACTGTCCACGTGTCCACTAGGAAAAATCCTACTCTACAACTTTTGTGTTTTACGTTTTTCCAAAATCAGCCTCTAAGGGCCTCAAATTTCGGTTTCCAGAAAACTGGGCAGATCTAACCCGAATTGGCAGTTTTCGGTATTTTCTTGGTTTCTCGTCCTAATTCGTGCACACTACCTCAATCGAACTCAGCGGGAGCCTAGAATCAACATTCAGTATTTTTCTAACGTCCCAATTTAACTTGCATGCAATTTAAACCCGTCCATGCAAGTCAATCACAAAATGGCAGCTTATAGGTTTTAGGGTTTGCATGGTTTTGGCTAATCATCAAACCATTTGTATGCATGTTCATTCTAGCATCCTAACTAAATTTTTACAGCAAGCATAATCAGATTTTGGGGAACATATAACTTACTAAACTTTCTATTATGCAACCCTAATCATTAACAATCATAAACATAATCAAAACATTGCCTAAACTACTAAATCAACCACCCTTAATACCTATTCAAGCACACTTAAAAATCTGACCTAAATCATAAAATTAAATTGAGCTTATGCTCATTACAAAATAGCTTGTAATACATTTAAATCTCCAAAATAGCTTGAAATTTTCCAGCCTCCTAGTGCATGCACCAACCAAGTTTCCAGCCAAGTTTCACAGCAATCAGCCACTTCCTCACTAGTTTTCCACCTCAAAATTTCGCCCCCCTTGCAGCAGCCACACAACCGGCCACTATGGCTAGTTTGGCTCCAAAAATTTTTTCAGTTTCTAGCTTGATTCCTAGTGCAAACCGAACCCTCCTAGGACTAAATTCTTGGTTCCCCAAACTTTTTCTTTCTCTTTGGCAGCTCCTAATATGGTCGGATTTTGTGCTGAAATTTGGCCAAAGTTTGCCTAAATTTTCACATTTTTGTGAATAGAATGCACTCCTATTTATAGGCAAATTTGAACTTTTCAAAATTGCAAAATAGTCCCTCAAAGTTAGCCAATTTGCACAAAAAGGGGGTGAGGTGGCCGGCCATTCCAAGTCTAGAACCAACTAATTCTTTCCAAAATTTTCATTAAATCAAATTAATGATGTCATAATTAAAAAGTTATGTGACATCATTAAACCCTTGTTTGGCCTCATTCTTGATTAAACAGTATACTTTAATACCAAACAGATATGTTGGTACTGTGGTCTTTGATTCACAGTACCAATTAATAAAATACAGTCCAAAATTTATCTGTCTAATAATAGGCCATACGAAGAATTGTCTTTTCGTTTCTAGCCTTTTGGCTTTTAATTTCCTATTTAGTGTGCTTGATTTTTTTATGGTGGTTTTGAATCTAACTCAAACCATTTTATCTGAAAAAATGGGTTTTCCGCAGTATACTTCCTATACTGCTTGCCATTCTTTGATATCGTCAAAGAATTGATCTTTCTAGCAAATTTTTGGCTTTCTTAGGTCAAATGTTGCTTATCCTGGCAACATGAACTTATTTGGTCAACTTGACGATTTTCGGTCAAACGTTGACTTTCGGGTCAACTTTGACTTTCGGGTCAAACTTTGACTTTCGTAAAAATCATGGCGTTTTCATACCTTTTTCCTCAAAAGGTCGTATGCTTAACTAAGCAATCATTTTTGAGTCTTTTACAAACATAAAAACTCATAATTCTGAATAAAAACCCTAAACCGGGCTTTTCATAAATACCTTCATGGTACAGTTTAAATTTCTATACAAGAAATTGTGACGTTGTAAAATTCTAGTTCTTACAATTACTTACAATGATGGTGGCGTTGGCAGGCAGACTGTGAAACTGGAAGGCAGGATCCCGCTCTGATACCAACTCTGTAACGACCCGCTCTTACGTAGGCCGTTACAGTTACTTATCTTACATACTAACTTAACATACTTACTTACTTATGCGGAAATATCATACATATTTTTTTCTTTTCTTTTAAAACCATTTGACTCAAAACCTTGCTACTTACATATTTACAATATACATACATACTTATTTAGTAATTACTTTTCAAAACTGTCATAACATAAAATAACTTATACTTAACTAATATTTACTTATCAAAAGTGTCGTAACATAAAATAACTTTATATTAAACAAACCATACACATATATATTTCAAAATGTGTAGCAATCTCCATTCCCACATTTCACAAATAGCCCTGCCAAGCCTCACCGCCTTGCATCAAGAATTGCCAGTAGGAAGCTTACCTATAGCATAAACGTAAGTTGTGAGCTTTCGCTCAGCAAGTACAACCTTGAACCCGCAAAAACAAACTTAATAAAGCAATGCATGAGCCAGTTATGCTTTTATTATGCTTTCATAGTTTTGGGCCCTCATAAATGTACGTACCGTGGCACACAGTCATGGAGTGGTTGGGGCGGCCAGCTCAGTCCAACTCAAACCATGAACCAAACCTGACCTAGAGTAGGTCGGTACGACACATCATACTTAAAAACCTTTTCTTAAAAACAGTTCTTATTTAAAACGTGATCTTCTTCTTACCATATAAATTATTATTTGTGAACATGCTTCATGATGTCACAATAATAAACATATATCATACTTATCACATAAATGCATGATCTTTAAAAACATGCAAAGTCATAAAACCATTTGCCTATGCTGTAGGCGGAGTTGTACTTACAGGTTACGCAAGGTCTTGGGGTTTGTCGTTCCGACAGGTTACCTCAAAAGGTTACCTTCCTGTTTCCAAAAAGGAAGTAAGATAAGAATCATCTTATCTTACCTTAACTTATTTCATTAAATGTTGGTACCCTAACCAACATTTATTTGTGACCCTAGATATATGTCCCCCTCATATGCTTAATAATATCTTTGTTGGTTACTAAGTGTAACCTTAAGGCACAAGCCCTAATGGTCATCAAACAGTATCCTATTTGATTACCTAATGAACTTTGGGCTTAAGGCCCAATGATCTTGTCATGGGCATCCTATTAGGTTACTATGATTAATCTTAGATATAGGCCCATCTTGGGTGAAAATTTAAAAAGCTCGTTGGGCTACTAAGGCCCAACAATTAAGGTGGTATCCTTTAAGGTTACCTTGAATAAATCTTGGATCCAAGGCCCAACATACAACATTTGTTCTTAATTAACTAGGCCCAATTAAAAATTAGGTAACCTACTTGACTATGTTAGGTTACCAATTAGCTTACATTGCTTAATTTACTTAATTAATTCTTTTCTTACTAAACTGGGTTTAATTAACCATTTAAAACTGTTTTTAAATAAAATTATCTAAGTTGTAAATGAATTTGCTGAAAACGATTAAATCATCAGTGCATGTGCAGGAATTTCCTGTGTATGAACTGTTTTAAATTTCTGAATCAGAGCTTGCTATACTGATTCAGTTTTACTTTGAAATCTGTTCGGATTTCAAAAACTTTTCTTCCCGAAAGTTTTAGATATTGAAAAACCCTACAAATTTTGTGTTTTGACAAAAACCCAGTTCTGAACTTAACTTATACTTTTTCCTTGTTGAATCTACCTGGCCGTGCACATAGGTCTGGACGGTCCGGGCACGGGTTTTCATAAAAATGAAGGCCTTTGGAGTCTTATTTTCAAAAACTGTCAATATTGTCCCCTAGAATTTTCAATTTCCTACACCTTTGAAGTTTTGAGTTTTCTCAAATTCAGCCTCTAAAGGACTCAAAAGACCGTTTCCAATTCACTACTTAGTTTTCACCCGAACTGGCAGTTTTGGTTTCGGTCTGTTCTCACGTAAAAATTACGCATACCCTACCTCAAACGGTCACAACCGTGAGCCTACGTCAAGCATCCAGCGTAAAATCTAACGTTCTCATACCCATTCACTCAATCTCATACATACAATTATTCGATCAAACCCGTTTGGTGATTTTCACCAAACTTGGTTTTTCTATGGTTCTCTGGGGTTTTCTTGAACCCTAGTTCAACATACAAGCATACCAATTCATAATCAGCCATTCAACATAAATCATAAGCCTATGGGGACATATATCAAACACCTAATGGTCACACACATCATCTACTTAATTTCTAGAGCACACATTACCAATCATGCACCAAATTAAAGCATAATCAAACTAAAACCTAAATCAAGCACATTCTAAGCAAACCAAGCAAAATAAGGACATAATTGAGTGAGCTTAAGCTCTTACAAACAAGCTGGAAATACATTGTAAATGGCTCAAAAACAGAATTTAGAGGCTTAGGAAATTGAGGGTTTACCTCTAAACCGAAGAGAAAATCTTTGGCTTGGGTTCCAAAAATTCTTTTCTAGCTTTTCCTCACTAAAAATCCGACCACACTTTGGGTTTTTATGCTGTCTTAGGGTTTGGCTATGGCAGAGAAAAGGAGAAGATAAATGACAAGAGTTTGGGGGAGTTTTTCAAATAAAATGAGCTAAAAAAAATCCACCCATCACACCTATTTATAGATGAAAAATTACTCTCCAAGCCTTTCAAAAATTTTATTTTCCCAGAAGCCCTCCATAGGTGGCCGGCCATTAGTAGAGGAAAGGGTTCAAGAAAGTTCTTGAATACTTTCCAAATTTTCAATAATTCAAAAAATGGCATAATTATCTCTTGATTAGGTGGCATTCACCTAAGGCTCCATTTGGCTTTAAATCTTAAAAACAGTCTATTTTCATACTAATACAAATATAACAAATACTATTTTCAATAAAAACCATACTGTCATACTAAACTGCAGTCCAAATTTTATCTGCATAAAACTGGACTGCGTTTAGGTTTTTCTTAGAACTTAAAAGCTCATTAGTCCTTACTGTCCTAAATATTGTGCTTGATTTTTCTAACATAGTCATGTACCTTAAACTTGCTTATCTATCCGTAATGACGGTTTTTCGTAGTATAATCTCTATACTGCCTTTTATACAACAGTATCATCATACATTGACTTTCTTGGTTAAACTTTGACTATTCTGGTCAAACTTTGACTAATATAAAATCATAAATTCCTATCATAGCTCAAATCATTCTGGCCAAACTTCGACCAGAATACAATCATAAATTCCTATCATAGCTCAAATCATTCTGGTCAATCTTTGACCGGAATACAATCATACATAAATCCTAATTCTGATAACTCAGATCAGACAATTCATATACTTATACATAATACAAATTTTGATTCCTTGAAAAACAAGAAATCATAATTTGTAACAAAGTCAGTTATTACATAAATGGTCTTTCTAGTTGCCAAAACATTGAAATAGATGATGATGATCGGTTCTGAACATAATCAGGATTGCGTTCGTGTCAATTAAAGTGGGTTTCAATCCTACATAGGTACATCGAACAGCATGTTAAGGCCTTATTAATGATATAACCCTCCACAATTGACCATTCAAGATGAGATTTATTTTTCACATATTTCTTCAAATTCCCCAATGCCCTTCAATACAACTTCTTTGTTTTAATTTCCTGTTAGAAATTTTAACAAAAGGTTTATGCCAATAAATAAAAGATCATTTTACCTTCAAAAGGGCACATCCACATTGTATGCATTGGTTCCCCCTAACTTTGCCTTTCGAGGCAAGTGCACTGCTAGATGAATCATGACATCAAAGAAAGCCGAAGTAAAAATCCTCTCTATCTTACTCAAAGCATACACGATACCTTCTTGTAATGCATCTAACTCCTTTATTGACAATGTCCTCACACAAAGTTGATGAAATAACGAAGATATCTCAGAAATAGGACTTAACACTTTATCTTTCAAGTTGGGTCTTAACCCCACTGGCAAAAGTCTTTGCAACAGCACGTGACAATCGTGACTTTTCAATCCTGTGATTTTTTCATCCTTAGTGTTCACATTTCGTGATATATTTGTAATGTATCCATCAAGAAATTTGACCGACTGTAGAGACATATAAAGAGCTTTCTGGTCCGCTGGAGCAATAAAGAACATTCAGGTTGTTTTAGAGCTTTTTATACATAACTTCCTTCAAGTGTAATTCCTTGCATATCTTTAAATCTTAGATCGGTGTCCTTCAACTTGCCTTCTATACCCAACAAAGTACCAACCAAGATCTCGCGTATGTTCTTTTCTATATCCATCACATCAAGATTATGTCACAGCTTCAACTTGGCACAATACTCTAACTCCCAAAAAATACATTTTCGCTTCTAATTAGTGTCATTTGAGTACCCTTCTTCCTTTTTTTTTTCCATTTAACTACTACTATAACAGTAGGACGTTTTCCCAGTGTCAGAACCCATACCTTGTTTAGCTTGAATAGTGAAGCATCTCCGGATAATGATTTGGGCGGCACTCTTTTTTCAACTTTACTATCAAAATTCTTGTTGAAACACCAAGGGTGGTCTGGAGGTAAATATCGACGATGTCCTCTATAAGAAGTCTTACTTCCTAAACGTTCCGAAGCAGTTTCATCCAAACATACTAGACAAGCCTTGAAACCTCCAGTGCTATAGCTAGACAATGTCTCACATGCTGAAAAATCATTAATTGTCCATATTACCGCTGCACACAAGTTGAAATGTTTATTCTCCACTGCATCAAATGTTCTCACTCCGGGAGCCCATAAATCTTTAAGCTCGTCAATTAAAGGTCTCAGATAAATATCTATGTCCTTCTCTAGAGCACTTTGACCAGGTATTAACAAAGACATCATCAAAAACTCCTGCTTCATGCACCCCACTAGGGCAAGTTATAGGGCACCCGAAAAACTAGCCATATACTATACGTATTTAACATATCTCCAAATGGATTGAAACCATTAGTGGCATGACCCAATCTTATATTTCTTGGTTCAGTTGCAAAGTCCAATAATTGTTTGTCAAAGTCTTTCCATGCCTCTCCATTAGCAAGATGTTGAAGGAATTCTTCTATCTCAACACGTTGGTCTTTCTACCACCTCATATCAAATGTACTGTGTTGTGACATAAATAATCGTTGCAATCTTGGAGTAAGCAGAAAGTAATGCATCTTCTTGTATGGAATGTTTCTCCCTTAGACAACTCCACTTTTACATCATTCATGACCACACACGAAAATCTTTTGAAATCCTTGTTCTCTTGATAATACAAAATGTAGTCTTTCTTGCACACATGGATGACTTTATACCCTAGGCCTAGGTTTCGCATCATTCACTTAGATTCATAATAACTTTTGAGAAGTCTTTCTTCTCAGAATGCCTCTCGAATTAACTTCAATAATATATCAAAAGAGTTGTTGCTCCATTTATTAAGTACTTTTATATGAAGCATCTTAACTATAAAATTTAATACAGAGAACTTTGTGCACCTAGAGTATAGCTCCTTCCTAGCTTCTGCAAACATATCAGCAAAATCCAGAGTCTCTTCTTCATAAGCATTACCTTTATTTCCATATGCACCATCATCCACTGATTGTAATCTGTTGTGTGGAAATGCATCATTTAGCACATTCATCATCTCGTCTTCATCGTCAGAATCATCAGTCACTTCTTTATCAATAAATCTCCATCTCATACATTGTGACCAGTACTATCGTGTTATGCATTGTGACTATTACTTTCTTGGTCTTTACCGTGTTGTGTCCACTTCACGTAACTCGTGCGAAAATCATTGATACGTAAATAAAACTCCACCAAAATGGTGGAAATTCAAATTCAAGCATTTCTTATAAGGACATCGGCACTTCCCATACTTATCTAGGTGATTTGTGCTAGTTCAATACAATTTTTCACTCCATCCTTATACTCCTTTAAAAGACGATTCTTAATGTAAATCCAACTCTTGTCCATCTTTACCCCCATTATGTAATAAGTTTATTTTAGCGTTAAAATATTTTTAAAGTTTAAATTAGATCTAGCAATACAATGACAAGAATAAGAAAAAAAAAAAACACAATTGATCTTTGAAGAGAGAATTACCATGCTGGCTATCTACTCCTCATCCTCTTCCTACGACAATTAGAGTCACACTTTTCAAATAGAAAACCTCCCAAAGTGTAGTTTAGTTCTCCTCCCTACAATATAGATTGCAAAAAAGGACCCAAAAAAAAGTTTTAGAATAATTGATAACTTCCTTCAACATTGATAAGCAAACAAAAGGAATATTATGAGATTTATATAGAAGAGCTTGAGCAGTGGATAGAGGAAAGACAATAAACTGGTTATGGCGTTGGCACTATAACTTTAGCCGATGTCTATTTCAAAATCACCTTGCACAAAACCTATGCAAGAAACCCATTTCCAAGATTAAAGACAAAAAAAATTGAGGCAATTGAAACAAAAACAAACACCAGGCTAAGGCCACTCCTTATCGTCATATAGAATCAGACCAAGGAAAAAATTAATTGGGTTTATTTTGGAGAAAAAATCACCTATGCGTTGAATGAATTAGAATTGCTCTAATTGGCTTTCATTTGTGTTTATGTGCATATAAAGTATTAAGTTTGAAAGTATAAAATCTTTCTTTCTTTTTTTTTTAGCAGAAGGAAAAACAAAATAAGAAATTACAATAATGGAAATATGCAGACAAGAAATCTGGTGTGAAGAAAATAATCTTACACATGATTGGGATTGAGACGAAAAGAGATCCGGTCTGAAATTGAAAGGATTCGACTATATGGGCCTATATGTCGCCCAATGAGCAAGGTCGCAAGTGGTAAGCTTCAGGCAGGGGTGAAGGAAAGTGAGTGGGGCGGTGGCTTCATGTAAGATCTAGAAAATTCAACGTCATAATTTCTCGTATAGAAATTTAATGTGTATCATAAGGGTGTTTATGAAAAAGCCCGGCTAAGGGTTTTTATTAAATTTCATGAGTTCTTATGGCTTCGTAAGACTCAAATATGATCGCTTAGTCAAGTCTATGATCTTTTGTGTTCAAAAGATAGAAAATTCTATGATTTTCTTGAAAGTCAACGTTTGACCGAAAAAGTCAAAGTTGACCATGAAGGTCAAAGTTGACCATGAAAGTCAAAGTTGACCCGAGAAGTCAAAGTTTGACTAAAGAGGTCAACTATGTGGCAAAACTTAAGTGTGTTAAGCAGTATAGGTTGTATACTGAGAAAAACCATTTTTACGGATAAAATAGTTAGAATTAAATCTAAAACTGCCATAGAAAAAATCAAGCACCTTAAATAGATTATCAAGGGCCAAAGGACTTGAAGCGAAAAGAAAAGTTTTTCGTACCGTCCAATATATGACAGATAAATTTTGGAATGAAATTTAATTTATGATACTGTGTATTAAGTAACACAGTATTAACAATACCTGTTTTGGCTATAAATGGACTGCTTATCAAAGTTTAAAGCCAAACAAGCCTTTAAAGAGGATGACATCACCCTATCCATTAATTATGACATCATTTGGATTTAAGCTAAATTAGGAAAGTAATTTGGAGGCTTCTAGACCATGAGTTGGCCGGCCACCTCACCCCCCTTTTTGTGTAAAATGTTGGTTTTTGGGGGAGTTTTTGGCAATTAAGCAAAGTTTCCCAACCTCTATAAATAGGTGCTGATTTTATTCAAAAAAATCAGAAAAACCAAGCCAAATTCTGCCCAATTTTCTGCACCAAAGCCGACCCCAAGCTGCCAAAGAAAAACCAAAACCAAAAACAAAAATCCAAGAGCCAAGGTTGTAGGAAGAGTTCGGATTTTGTTGGAAGCAAGAAACTAGTGCTGAAAAAAAAAAATTGTGGAGCTTATTTTGATCAATTGGCCGACTGTAGGGGGCTGAATTAGAGAGTGAGAAAAACTGTTGGAAGGCCTTAAGGAGTGCTGGAATTGGTGGCTGGAATTCGGGTGGTGCAGCAGCCAAGGGCCAGAAATTTTCTGGGCAATTCCTAGGAGTGGCCGGTTGTCTAGGAGCAAGGGAGGAGCAGAAAAAAAAATTGGACCAAACCCTAATCAATTTAGGGTTCACTAAGGTAATCCTCCCATGACCTTATTCTCTTCAATTAGAGCTCAATTTGAAGTTTATTTGTATTACAAGTCTACAATTGTAAGAGCATAAGCTCTAAGTTATTTTTCGGCCCTAGATTAGGTTATGTGCTTGATTGTAGATTAAGGGTGGTTGCTGATTTTTATTATGGTATGATTTAAGTATGCTTGCTTGATGTATGTGGATTGTATGCTAGCTAATTTGCAAGAATTATATGCCCCTAATAGGTTCGGTTAAGAACTAGAACATGGATTTAGGTCAAATGGCAAAATTAGTGTAATTATGCATGATTTAATTTTCTGCAAACCGTAATTTTTGGGGAAAGAATAATGGCTTGCATGAATGAGTTTTAATTTGTGTTTAAAAAGAAATCGACGTTAGAAAGGCGCTGTATGATTGACTTAGGCTCCCGCTGAGTTCGGTTGAGGTAGTGTGCTCGTTTTAGGACCAAATACGATTAGGAGATAGAAAACTGGTCATTCGGATTCATTCTGCCCAGTTTTCTGGAATTGCAAATTTGAGGCCCTTAGAGGCCGAATCTTACAAAACTCAAAACATGAAAGTTTTAGAGTAAGGTTTTTCCTAGAGGGTAACGCGAACATTTTTCACAAATAAGGCTCAAACGGCCTTCGTTTTTATGGAAAACCGAGCCTGACTGTGCCCAGTTTTATGCACGGCCAGGAGATTTAAAAACGGGTAAATGAATGAGTTAAGTTCCGAACTGGGTTTTGCACAAAACATGAAAGTTTTAGGATTTTCTAAGATCTAAAACTTTCATGAAGAAAAGTTTTTCAGATTCGGTCTGGATTTCTAATTAAAAAATTGGGGTTTGAAAACTGTGTAGGAAATCGGAAATTCTGCACAGGATTTTCTAAAAACAGAAAAACTGTCCCAAAGGCAGTTATCAGTGTTTAATCATTTTTGTGGTTTAAAACCCAATGTTTTAACTACTAAAACTATTTCACGGATCGTTTTCACCCTTTAACATTTTATAAAACCGAATCATATGATTTCAAGGATTTTTAAAGAAAACTATAAGTTTTCAAAAGTAGTTTTACAAACAAAATTCGGTGAGCAATAACCGGAAAAAGATACCGAGTTATTGGTTTGGGCCCGAAGCCCAAGGGTTATCCAACGTAACCCAATAAGAGATTAAGTCAAATGATCAGGGCCCTTGGCTCAAGGGTTACCTAGGGGATTATTTTAATCACCCATTAAGAATGTTTTCAAGACGGTTAGTTGGGGGCATATAACAAAGAATAAATGGAACGTTGGTACAGATTACCAACAAATTAAAAGTTAGGATTTCAGAATCCTGACACAATGTCCTTTGTCATAGCAGGAAATAATCTGCTATCTCGCCCCGATCAGGAGCGGCGTATCAGTGGACATTTAGCTCGAGGTAAGTACAACTCCGCCTACAGCATAGGCTTTAGTTGTATACTTCCTCAAGTATGGTTGATAAATGCTATAGTAGATGTTGCGATGCATGTTAGGTGTGATTGATATTAAGTTATGTTTATGAAATGTTATGTGAATGGTTTAAGAATTTATTATGCTATGATGCATGAAATTATGATATGATTTACGTCTTAGGAATTTGTGACATCACGAGACATGATCACTAATTCTAAATAAGAGTAAGATAAGATAAGAAATTATGGCAAGCAAGTTGCCTGTGTCGTGCCGACCCGCTCATAGGTCGGGTTGGACTATGGTTTGAGTTGGAAATGGACTGGCCACCCCAACCAAATCATAGTTGGCGCCCGGTACGTACACTTATGGGGCCCATAAGCAAGATAAGCAAGATAAGTAAAATAAGCAAGTATGATAAGACAAGTTATGAATGAAAGAAGCAAGCATAATGAAGCATAATTGGCCCATGCATGATTTAGATAGAATATGTTATGTTAGATAAATTATGTTATACTATGATTGAATGTATTATGATTAAATAGAAAATGTTATGTCATGATTGAAAATGTTATATGGAATATGTTAGGTTGAATGGACGATGTTATGTTTGATTGAATTCTGTTTAGCATTGGTAATCGTTGCGGATAATTATGTTGTACTTGCTGAGCGAAAGCTCACGTGTCTTACGTCTATGCTGTAGGAAAGCAACCTGTCAGCAAATTTTGATACAAGATGGCGAGCGGGGCAGGGTGAACTGTGAAGTGAGTGGGATAATCTGCCGCCACGCGTTTTGTTTCTTTTATGTATAGTATTTAACATTCGACTGCGAACATCGTCTTATATATTACTTCCGATCGTATATCGCTTTTCCTTTTATATGCACTATATGTATAAAAAAAAAAAAAAATTTCCGCTGTTTTCGCTACGTAAGTAAGTAAGAATGAATGCCATTATGTATGTATGTACGGTAACGGCCTGTGCTAGGCGGGTCGTTACAGAATTGGTATCAGAGAGGTTTCCTGCTATCCCACTTCACAGTCTGCCTGCCATCGCCACCATCATTGTAAGTTGAGTTTTATTTTAAATAGTAAATAATTATTATGTGCCTATGTTATGGTAGACTCGACGATATGGACCCGGACCCAGTCGATGCGGACCGAGAGGCGACGAGATCATTCTTTCAGTCATGTCCGCTCATGTTCGATGGCACGCGGCGGACGGTGCCTATAGCTGCATGGTTGTACGATATGGAGTTGATCTTCCATATCTGTCATATTGAGGCCCGGTTGCAGGTTTCTCTGGCTAGCCGGTGCTTCGCAGTCGACGCTCGGATTTGGTGGATCACTCTGGGAGAGCGTCAGTTGCCGAGCCGCACATGGCAGCATTTTCGTACGATAGTGATGGCCCGATATGGACCGATGTTAGGCGAGGGAGCGGGTGATCTACTCCGTGACCCCGAGATTTATGAGGATATGTATCACACACGTTATCTGAGCTACGTGGCTGAGTGGCATGCGTATCCGCAGGAGACAATGACCCACTATTGCCGACGTTTCCAGGAGTCGATGCTACCCTATATTCCTCAGTATCTGCAGAGTCCAGAGCTACAGGCATTAGTTATTCTTAGGAACGGATTGCCTGTTCAGATCCGTCAGTATATTCCGATGCCTATGCTCGACATGTCAGTCGGACATATGATTCAGGAGATATTAGGAGCCGAGGCCATTTTGCATGATATGCCAGCCCCGGATTTGGCAGAGGATCAGCAGGCGCCCGTTGATGACGCCGGGATGGGAGAGCCGATGTATGAGGTGGGACCAGTATTTCCTGAGGATCCGATCCCCGCCGTCCCGGTACAGGAGGTGCCTCACCAGGAGGCTAAGGCTGATATGGCAGATGACGAGTACGACCCCGACGACCTCATCATTGTGCCGGAGGACCCACCGGAGGATCCCCCGATTATTGATATATCGAGTGATGATGAGGACGATGAGGAGCCCGATGAGGAGCCAGATCCTGAGTTAGAGCACGCAGGCTGGTTGGTTGAGGAGGAGGACTTCGATGAGGATCCCGAGGAGATTCCGCTGTCCGACGGAGAGGGGGAGTCCGACTCCGATGCGTCATCAGTCGTCACCATTGAGCACATCGACTAGGATGACCATGTATATGTATTTTGATGCTAGACTATGTTGTACTAGCTTATTCTTTTTGATGATAGGCTTGTACGTATGTATGATGGTAAAGTGGTAGACACTTCCATCCAATTATTTTGACCATGTATGCACAGTAGGTATAAGATATGTAAGTACTAGGTTGTAAATATGATGGTAAAGTGGTAGACACTCCCATCCAAATATTTTGACCATGTATGTACATGATGTATAGGATATGTATTTACTAGGCTGTAAAAAGATGAAATTTGTACAAATACAAAAAGCCGTTCAAGAATGGAAATATATGTTACGATGTGGTTATGCAAATCATGATATGTTATGTATGATTATGAAAGTTATGTTATAATTAGTATCCGATGTGATACGAACATGCTATTATGTTATGATATGATAAATATGATCATATGGCTATAATCAAGTACGATTATTATGGCACAACGTATTGTGGTACAATATGATATAATTTACATGAAAGAAGAGATATTGAAAATATGGTAATATCTTTTCTTATAATTTTTATAGGAATTGGAAATGGTGCGTACACGTAAGACGGTACCAGTTAACCCTCCTGAGCCTGATATCGCGACTGTGGTAGCAAATTTACAACGGCAATTGCTGGAGCAGCAACGCGAGACGGATAGACTGCGAGAGCAGTTGGCTTAGATAAATGATAGACCGCGTGTGGATGAAGTTCCCCCGCATCACGATAGAGTACCCCCGGTAGCACCGCAGGTACCCGAAGTACAACCAGAAGTCCGACAGGAAGTTCCGTTAGCACCAGTTGGGATTCCAGCGAATCTACCACCAGTACGGGAAGATTTGCTTTATGAGAGATTCAGGCGGATGAAGGCGCCGGAATTTGAAGGAATAATGGATCCGATCGCCGCTGACAATTGGCTGATAGACATCCAAGTTATATTGGATTTCATGAGGCTTTCGGAGCAAGAGAAGGTTCTTTGCGCTTCCTTCGCTCTGAAAAAGGATGCACGGCACTGGTGGATGACCGTTCAGATACGGCGAGACGTTGCGACCATGAGCTGGCAGGATTTTGTCATGGAGTTTCGCAACATGTTTTATAATAGGGAGATCTTAGCAGCCCAGCAGGATGAGTTCTCCAATCTGAAGCAAGGATCAATGACTGTTATGGAAGCAGTCAAGAAGTTTGAGCAGTTAGCACGGCTATGCCCTGAGTTGGTACCCAACGAGACCGAGAAGGTTAGACGAATGATGAAAATGTTTCGTACCGATATTTCCAAGCAAGTGAGTGCTGGCAGTAGCCCACCTACACTGGTATCCGACTGCGTAAGCCGAGCAATAAGAGCAGAGTACTGGATCAACCAGGATAGGGAGGCTAGGGCTCAGATTTTTAAGGCAAGGAAAGAGGAGAAGGCCGTGGTTAAGCCGATGCAGCCCCGCCAAGGTACGGAGTCGAACCAGAAAGGTCAGATAAGCAGCCCTGGCCAAGGCTCCAAACAATTTGGGAAGTTTAAAAGGAAAGGAAATTTCCCTGGCCAAGGACCTCAGAAGAATTTCCTTCAGAAGAGGATTTCCCGAGGAAATGAGGGAAACCGTGCTGAGTTTCCGGTGTGCGCAAAATGTGGAAAGAAACACCCGGGAATGTGCAGATTGGGATCTAATGCTTGTTTCCTTTGCGGCAAGGAAGGGCATTTTGCGAGGAACTGCACCCTAAACAACCAAGGCCAGAACCTTTCTTATCCCAGCCGGAACCCCAACAGCCAACTCCATGCAGTTCAAGCAAGGCTGGAAGGACCCTCGATCACTCAGGGAAGATTAGAGGCTCCTGAACCCCAGGCCAGAATCTACGCTTACACAAAGGGAGATGCAGAAGCAGGGACTTCGCATGTGGTGACAGGTCAGGTTTCTATCGCCACTTATGATGCTGTTGCTTTATTTGATTCTGGTGCTACGCATTCTTTTGTATCTCTGGAGTTCGTCCAGAAGTTAGGAAGAGGGATGGATGTTTTGAAGCAGCCTTTCAAAACCTTCTTGCCATCAGGCGAAACCTTGTGGTCCAACTTTTGGATTCGCAACACTTCTGTCATTCTCTGTAATAGAGAATTGTTTGTAGATCTCATCGCGATCAAGCTTCAAGATTTCGATGTGATCTTAGGGATGGACTTCTTGGGAAAATACAATGCCCGGATTGACTGTCGAAAACGTTACGTTGCGTTTCATCCCTGTGGCGAGGAAGAGTTTATCTTCTATGGACAGACTCACCATCCAGCAACCCGACTGATTTTTGCAATGAAGGCGTGGAGAATGTTAGCTAATGGTTGTCAAGGATATTTAGCTAACATGGTGGACAAAGATCGGGAAATAGAGTTGACACCGAAAGATATCTCCATTATAAGGGAATGTGTGGATGTCTTCCCGGAGGAGCTACCAGGACTTCCGCCGGAGCGTGAAATATCGTTCGAGATCGAGTTGTTACCTGGAACCGCACCGATATCGAAAGCACCCTATCGAATGGCACCTGCCGAGCTTAGGGAACTCCAAGTGCAGTTACAGGAACTTCTTGACAAGGGTTTCATCCGACAAAGCTACTCTCCATGGGGAGCGCCAGTGTTGTTTGTAAAGAAGAAGGATGGATCTTTGCGTATGTGTATCGACTACCGGGAGCTAAACAAGGTAACGATCAAGAACAAGTATCCTCTTCCGAGGATTGATGATCTGTTTGATCAGCTCAGAGGAGCGGTAGTATTTTCGAAGGTCGATCTGCGTTCAGGTTATCATCAGCTTAGGATCAAGGAGTCCGATATCTCTAAGACAGCCTTTCGAACTCGTTATGGGCATTATGAGTTTTTGGTTATGCCTTTTGGATTAACCAATGCCCCAGCTGCATTCATGGACCTTATGAATCGAGTATTTAAGGAATACCTGGATAAGTTCGTCATTGTTTTTATTGACGATATTTTGATCTATTCAAGGTCCAACGAAGAACACGAGCATCACCTTAGGCTGGTGATGGAAATTTTGAGACGGAATCAGCTGTATGCCAAATTCACAAAGTGTGAATTTTGGCTAGAAAAAGTGCATTTCTTGGGCATGTAGTGCTAAAGGAAGGGATTTCTGTGGACCCTGCAAAGGTGGAAGCGGTCAGTACGTGGCCAGCACCCAAGAATGTCACGGAGATAAGGAGCTTTCTTGGACTAGCAGGATATTACCGACGGTTTGTTGAAGGATTCTCCAAGATTGCTGCACCCCTTACTGCCCTTACCAGAAAAGGGAAGAATTTTGATTGGACCCAGAAATGTGAGGAAAATTTCCAGGAGTTAAAAAGGAAGTTGACAAGTGCACCTGTGCTAATAATTCCTGATGTAGAAGCAAGAAATTTCGTCATCTACAGCGATGCCTCGAAAAGCGGCTTAGGAGCTGTGCTGATGCAGAGCGGGAAAGTAGTGGCTTACGCATCCCGTCAGCTGAAAACTCATGAAAGAAATTATCCCACTCATGATTTGGAGCTCGCAGCGGTAGTTTTCGCTCTCAAAATTTGGAGGCACTATTTGTACGGAAACAAATGTGCAATCTATACTGACCATCAGAGTCTCAAGTACATCTTCACGCAGAAGGAGCTCAACATGAGACAGCGCAGATGGCTAGAGCTCGTAAAAGATTATGATTGCGAGATCCTTAACCACCCAGGCAAGGCGAATAAAGTAGCAGACGCCTTAAGTAGGAAATCTGTAGGCATGTTGATGTCTATTGAAGCATTTCCTAAGCCTTTACAAAGGGAGATTTCTGAGTTTAATTTGGAGATTTTGATGGGAAAATTATCTTCTCTGACTATTCAGTCCGATTTGTTGGAATCCATCAAGTCATACCAAGAAAAGGATTCCTTTTTGCTGAAAACTCAACTGTTTGGCAGAAAAAGTGATGAGTTCAAAACCTCTACAGATGGCGTCATCTACTTCAAGGAGAGGATTTGCGTTCCCAACTTCGAGGTCTTGAAGAATCAGATTTTGTCCGAAGCACATATGACACCGTACTCAGTACATCCAGGAGCTTCCAAGATGTACAAAGACCTTCGCGAGAATTATTGGTGGCCTAGTATGAAGAATGAGATAGCTGAATTCGTGTCAAAATGCCTAACTTGTCAGAAAGTTAAGGCTGAACACCGACATCCTGGTGGAGAACTGCAAAAGATAGAGCTTCCTGAATGGAAATGGGAGCAGATTACTATGGATTTTATAGTAGGATTACCCAGGACGTCAAGTGGGAATGACATGATTTGGGTTATCGTGGATAGATTAACCAAATCAGCCCACTTTATTGCCATTAAGGCCACCTTTTCAGTGGAAAAATTAGCTGAGATCTTCGTTTTTCAGATCGTCAGATTTCATGGAGTTCCAAAGTCGATCATTTCAGATCGTGATGGACGATTCACCTCTCGATTTTGGAGCAGTGTTCACAACGTTATGGGGACGAAATTGAAGTTCAGTACGGCATTTCATCCCCAAACAGACGGTCAGTCAGAGCGAACTATCCAGACACTGGAGGACATGCTGAGGTCATGTGTATTAGATTTCAAGGGCAATTGGGACCAGAAGCTGCCTTTGATCGAATTTCCTATAACAACAGCTATCATGCTTCAATTGGTATGGCTCCATTCGAAGCATTGTATGGAAGGAAATGTCGATCTCCTATCCATTGGCAGGAAGTTGGTCAGAAACAGCTGCAAACCACAGACTTCATCCGAAAGACCTCCGAGGATATCAAGAAGATCAGGCAAAGGCTCGACATAGCTTTTAGCAGACAGAAAAGCTATGCCGCTAAGCATAGGAGGCCTTTAGAATTTCAAGTTGGTGATGCTGTTTTCATCAAGATTGCTCCCATGAAAGGAGTAATGCGGTTTGGGAAGAAAGGGAAGCTAAGTCCAAGATATACGGGACCATTTGAGATCCTTGAAAGGATTGGAAAAGTAGCATATAAGCTTGCCCTACCGCCAGAATTAGCCTCGATGCACAATGTTTTCCACGTTTCAATGTCATAATTTCTCGTATAGAAATTTAATGTGTATCATAAGGGTGTTTATGAAAAAGCCCGGCTAAGGGTTTTTATTAAATTTCATGAGTTCTTATGGCTTCGTAAGACTCAAATATGATCGCTTAGTCAAGTCTATGATCTTTTGTGTTCAAAAGATAGAAAATTCTATGATTTTCTTGAAAGTCAACGTTTGACCGAAAAAGTCAAAGTTGACCATGAAGGTCAAAGTTGACCATGAAAGTCAAAGTTGACCCGAGAAGTCAAAGTTTGACTAAAGAGGTCAACTATGTGGCAAAACTTAAGTGTGTTAAGCAGTATAGGTTGTATACTGAGAAAAACCATTTTTACGGATAAAATAGTTAGAATTAAATCTAAAACTGCCATAGAAAAAATCAAGCACCTTAAATAGATTATCAAGGGCCAAAGGACTTGAAGCGAAAAGAAAAGTTTTTCGTACCGTCCAATATATGACAGATAAATTTTGGAATGAAATTTAATTTATGATACTGTGTATTAAGTAACACAGTATTAACAATACCTGTTTTGGCTATAAATGGACTGCTTATCAAAGTTTAAAGCCAAACAAGCCTTTAAAGAGGATGACATCACCCTATCCATTAATTATGACATCATTTGGATTTAAGCTAAATTAGGAAAGTAATTTGGAGGCTTCTAGACCATGAGTTGGCCGGCCACCTCACCCCCCTTTTTGTGTAAAATGTTGGTTTTTGGGGGAGTTTTTGGCAATTAAGCAAAGTTTCCCAACCTCTATAAATAGGTGCTGATTTTATTCAAAAAAATCAGAAAAACCAAGCCAAATTCTGCCCAATTTTCTGCACCAAAGCCGACCCCAAGCTGCCAAAGAAAAACCAAAACCAAAAACAAAAATCCAAGAGCCAAGGTTGTAGGAAGAGTTCGGATTTTGTTGGAAGCAAGAAACTAGTGCTGAAAAAAAAAAATTGTGGAGCTTATTTTGATCAAGTGGCCGAGGCTGAATTAGAGAGTGAGAAAAACTGTTGGAAGGCCTTAAGGAGTGCTGGAATTGGTGGCTGGAATTCGGGTGGTGCAGCAGCCAAGGGCCAGAAATTTTCTGGGCAATTCCTAGGAGTGGCCGGTTGTCTAGGAGCAAGGGAGGAGCAGAAAAAAAAATTGGACCAAACCCTAACCAATTTAGGGTTCACTAAGGTAATCCTCCCATGACCTTATTCTCTTCAATTAGAGCTCAATTTGAAGTTTATTTGTATTACAAGTCTGCAATTGTAAGAGCATAAGCTCTAAGTTATTTTTCGGCCCTAGATTAGGTTATGTGCTTGATTGTAGATTAAGGGTGGTTGCTGATTTTTATTATGGTATGATTTAAGTATGCTTGATTGATGTATGTGGATTGTATGCTAGCTAATTTGCAAGAATTATATGCCCCTAATAGGTTCGGTTAAGAACTAGAACATGGATTTAGGTCAAATGGCAAAATTGGTGTAATTATGCATGATTTAATTTTCTGCAAACCGTAATTTTTGGGGAAAGAATAATGGCTTGCATGAATGAGTTTTAATTTGTGTTTAAAAAGAAATCGACGTTAGAAAGGCGCTGTATGATTTACTTAGGCTCCCGCTGAGTTCGGTTGAGGTAGTGTGCTCGTTTTAGGACCAAATACGATTAGGAGATAGAAAACTGGTCATTCGGATTCATTCTGCCCAGTTTTCTGGAATTGCAAATTTGAGGCCCTTAGAGGCCGAATCTTACAAAACTCAAAACATGAAAGTTTTAGAGTAAGGTTTTTCCTAGAGGGTGACGCGAACATTTTTCACAAATAAGGCTCAAACGGCCTTCGTTTTTATGGAAAACCGAGCCTGACTGTGCCCAGTTTTAGACACGGCCAGGAGATTTAAAAACGGGTAAATGAATGAGTTAAGTTCCGAACTGGGTTTTGCACAAAACATGAAAGTTTTAGGATTTTCTAAGATCTAAAACTTTCATGAAGAAAAGTTTCTCAGATTCGGTCTGGATTTCTAATTAAAAAATTGGGGTTTGAAAACTGTGTAGGAAATCGGAAATTCTGCACAGGATTTTCTAAAAACAGAAAAACTGTCCCAAAGGCAGTTATCAGTGTTTAATCATTTTTGTGGTTTAAAACCCAACGTTTTAACTACTAAAACTGTTTCACGGATCGTTTTCACCCTTTAACATTTTATAAAACCGAATCATATGATTTCAAGGATTTTTAAAGAAAACTATAAGTTTTCAAAAGTAGTTTTACAAACAAAATTCGGTGAGCAATAACCGGAAAAAGATACCGAGTTATTGGTTTGGGCCCGAAGCCCAAGGGTTATCCAACGTAACCCAATAAGAGATTAAGTCAAATGATCAGGGCCCTTGGCTCAAGGGTTACCTAGGGGATTATTTTAATCACCCATTAAGAATGTTTTCAAGACGGTTAGTTGGGGGCATATAACAAAGAATAAATGGAACGTTGGTACAGATTACCAACAAATTAAAAGTTAGGATTTCAGAATCCTGACACAATGTCCTTTGTCATAGCAGGAAATAATCTGCTATCTCGCCCCGATCAGGAGCGGCGTATCAGTGGACATTTAGCTCGAGGTAAGTACAACTCCGCCTACAGCATAGGCTTTAGTTGTATACTTCCTCAAGTATGGTTGATAAATGCTATAGTAGATGTTGCGATGCATGTTAGGTGTGATTGATATTAAGTTATGTTTATGAAATGTTATGTGAATGGTTTAAGAATTTATTATGCTATGATGCATGAAATTATGATATGATTTACGTCTTAGGAATTTGTGACATCACGAGACATGATCACTAATTCTAAATAAGAGTAAGATAAGATAAGAAATTATGGCAAGCAAGTTGCCTGTGTCGTGCCGACCCGCTCATAGGTCGGGTTGGACTATGGTTTGAGTTGGAAATGGACTGGCCGCCCCAACCAAATCATAGTTGCGCGCCCGGTACGTACACTTATGGGGCCCATAAGCAAGATAAGCAAGATAAGTAAAATAAGCAAGTATGATAAGACAAGTTATGAATGAAAGAAGCAAGCATAATGAAGCATAATTGGCCCATGCATGATTTAGATAGAATATGTTATGTTAGATAAATTATGTTATACTATGATTGAATGTATTATGATTAAATAGAAAATGTTATGTCATGATTGAAAATGTTATATGGAATATGTTAGGTTGAATGGACAATGTTATGTTTGATTGAATTCTGTTTAGCATTGGTAATCGTTGTGGATAATTATGTTGTACTTGCTGAGCGAAAGCTCACGTGTCTTACGTCTATGCTGTAGGAAAGCAACCTGTCAGCAAATTTTGATACAAGATGGCGAGCGGGGCAGGGTGAACTGTGAAGTGAGTGGGATAATCTGCCGCCACACGTTTTGTTTCGTTTATGTATAGTATTTAACATTCGACTGCGAACATCGTCTTATATATTACTTCCGATCGTATATCGCTTTTCCTTTTATATGCACTATATGTATAAAAAAAAAAAAAAAAATTCCGCTGTTTTCGCTACGTAAGTAAGTAAGAATGAATGCCATTATGTATGTATGTACGGTAACGGCCTGTGCTAGGCGGGTCGTTACACTTCAGACGAAGAATGAGAGAAACGAGTGGGGGCGATGGCTTCAGATAAGGATGGAGAGAAACAAGTGGGGGCGGGGGGAGCGATGTGATGGGTAAAGGTGGAATGGGCGACGAGATTGGGGAAAGTGTGTAATAACCCAAAATTTTAACGAACTTGTGATTTCCTTAGATATAAGGAAAATCTAAGTCTGAACTATGTATGTCAATATAAAGCTCATGATCTGATTTGATTATCAGAGTATGTGTGAGTTCTTATAACATTATAAGACTCAATAATAGTTTACTTAGTCAAGTATGAGGCATTTTGATGAAAGAGGCAGAATAAGGATTTTTCATTCTACTCCAGTCAACGTTTGACCATGGTGATTTAATATATGATTAAGACGGTACTGCAGTATAGTAAGAATTATGAAAATTATACTGTGATAAACCATCATTAAGGATGAAGAAGTAAGAATAGGGGCCATAGGCCGAATATTTGAGGAACGAGTTCCAAGAAATGGGCCATTAAGAAAAGAAAATGGTTCTAATAGCATAAGATCAAGGTTCAAGAAAGAAGCTATTTTTACAAAAGTGTCCTAAATATATGATACGATATGCTTTCCAAGTGTGGAAAGTTATATAATACGATGTATTTTTCAAATATGAAAAAGTTATATATGATACGTTTTTCAAACATGGCAAGTTATATGATATACTTGCTCTACTTTTTATGTAGATAATGATACAATATGAAAGGAAAGTATGAAAGCATGAAAGTATGTAAGTAAAAAAGTATGCAGTACGAAAGGAAAGTATAATAGTATGCAGTATGAAAGGAAAGTATGTAAGTATGTAAGTATGAACATTTATAAGTAAGATAGTATGAAGTGAGAATATATGAAAGTATGTATGAAGGAATGAAAATATTATGATAGGATATGAAAGTAAGATTATGATTCTATATAAGAGACATGATCCCATTAAAGTATTAAAATGGGAACATGAACAAACCATTATGGATTTGTGATGGATTTTAAGAAAAGCCGCCTAGAAGTATCCGAATTTTCGAGGATGAAATTTTTTTTAAGAAGGGTAGAATGTAAGAACCCGAAATTTTGATGAACTTACGATTTCCTTAGATAAAAGGAAAATCCAAGTCTGAATCTTGTATGTCGATATGAAACTCATGATTTGAGTTGAATATCAGCATATGTTTGAGTTCTCGTTTAATTAGCTACGGGACTCAATAATAGTTTGCTTAAGTCAAGCATGAGGCCTTTTGAGAAAAAGGGCAAAATAGGAATTTATGATTTTTATTCCGGTCAAAGTTTGACCAGGTTGACTTTAGGTTTGACTGAGATGGTACTACAGTGTGATTAACAGTATGAAAATTATACTGCGGAAAACCGTCATTACGGACAAATAAGCAAGAATAAGCTATGAAACCACCCTAGAAAAATCAAGCATAATATTTAGGACAATATGGACTAAATAGTTTCAAGTCCTAAGAAAATCCGATACGCTGTCTAATTTTATGCATATGAATTCTGGACTGCAGTCCAGTATGACAATACTGTTTTTGGTGAAAAACAGTATTGACATTATTTTTGTTAGTAAGGAAATGGACTGCATAAGTGTATTAATGGATTTTAAGAATCAAGTGGATAATTATATAAAAATTGGAAGTTAAGTGGCTCCACCATAGTTAGCCACCTTCAGGGACTAAATTGTAAATATTTTATCCATAGGGGCCAAAGTGTAATTTTAAGAAAAGTAAGTAATGACGGATAAGTATGTAATTATTGAATTATGGAATTTTCTAACCAAGACTCCGACTAGGCCAAAGATTGGTTACAAGCTTGGTTACATTGGAACAAGGAATTAAGCTAGAGATAAGCTTGGAAAGATTTTTCTTGGCTCCCACACAAAATGGCCGGTTGTCTTGTGGCTTGGAGAGCAAGCAATTGCCTTGATGATGTCAGCAAGGTGATGTCAGCAAGATGATGTCAGCAAAGTGATGCAGCAAGGTGAGGTCAGCAAGGTGATACAGCAAGGTGATGTCAGCAAGTCAGCAAGTAACTTGCCCACCAAGGCTTCCTTATGGCCGGCCACATAGGAGGGGGTAATGAGCAAATATTTTACTCTTAAACCCTAATATGCAATTTTAGAAATTATATTTTTCACCTATAAATAAGTGAAGTTGGTTCACATTTTTGAGCAGTTGGTTGAACCCAAAATTCTATCAAAATTTCAACTCTCTCTCCCTCCCTAGAAACTGAGCCAAAGAAGAGAAAGAAAAAGAAACAGAGTGGTCGGATTTTGGTGAAGAAGAGCAAGAAAAAAAATTTCAGATCCAAGCTTGAGAATTCAGCTCCAAGATCTAGGGGTAATTCTCTCAAATCCCTAAGCTTTTTATTGAGTTTTGAGCAAAGTTTTAGGCTTGGATGTAAGAGCATAAGCACACCAATTTTGTTCATGCTATAGTTAGTTTTACTAGTATGTGCTTGATTAGGGTTTGGTGGTCTCTAATTATGTTTTGGTGCATGGTTATGATCATATGTGTTAAAGATTATGTGGGTTTTGAGTATGCCTACTATGTGTTTGTTATATATCCCTATAGGTTTAAGAATGAATGTATGATTATGAAAACATTACAAAATACGCTGCATGCTTGATGTTGGCTCACAGTTGCGACCGTTTGAGGTAGTGTGTGCGTAATTTTACATAAAAGGTTACCAAAACTGAAAGTGCCAGTTTTCGGGTAAAACTAGGCAGCTTTCTGGAAAGTGGATTTTGAGGCCTTTAGAGGCCGAATTTAGGAAAACTCAAAACTACAAAGTTGTAGAAAATGGAAAACCCTAAAGGGTTGCATGAGCGATTTTCAAAAATAAGGCTCTGAAGGCCTCTGTTTTTACAGAAACGCAAGCCTATTCAGCCAGACCCAGTGTGCACAGCCAAGCAGGTTCAACAAGGAAAATGAATAGGTTAAAGGCAGACTTGGTTTTTGAGCAAAACATAAAAGTTGTAGTATTATTCGGGATCTACAACTTTTATGAAGGAATCCTTCTCTAATTCTAGATAGAATTTAAAGTAAAACTAGATTCCCAAATCTGTTTAGGTACAGGAAATTCCTGCACAGGATTTTTAGAAAACAGTGTAAAAGCAGGAAATTCCTGCACATATACTGATAACCAAAAATACGAAACTGTTTTCAAACATTATTTTCAGAGCTTGATAGTTTTTAACTGTCTTTGCTTAAAAGTTACGGTTTTATAAAAATACAATTTTTATAAAAATTTTTAAAGAAAACTAGACAAAGGTTTGTCAAGAAAGAGCAAAATAAATAAATAATTGGGCCGTACCCTATGGTTACTAATAGCAACCTAATGGGGTAATACATTGAAATTAGTTGGGCCTTCGTAAGAGTAGTAAGCTAATACTATTCAAATATGATTGGGCTTAGTACCCAAGGTTACCCTAATTAAACTAATAAGGTATTATTTAAATATGTTGGGCCATGAGCCCTAGGGTTATCGCAAGTAACCGATCGAGTGATCATAAGAAGATATGGGGGACATAGAACTAGGGCTACTCATAAATGTTGGTTAGGATACCAACCTTTAACAATTATGATTTATGGTAAGATAGAATATGTATGACTCTTATCTTACGCCCTGTTTGGAAACAGGAGTAGGAACTGTTGTAGTGCCATGGTTGGACGATAAACCTAGAGCGTAGGACGACAAGTAACTACAACTCCGGCTACAGCATGGACAAAACATTTTTGTTGCATGACATGTTTATTAAGAAATCATGAATTGCTTTACATGATTTATATATGTTATATGTTATAGTGCCTTATGCTATGAATGTTTATGCTATGATGTTTATGTTGTGATGTTTTATGTTACGGTTTGTTATTGTGTTATGTTATATGTGTTGTTATCGTGACATCATGAAGCATGTACATGAATATTAAATCACATGATAGGAATAAGTTCTTAAGTCCTAAGATAAGACAAGTTAATGTTGGTCTGACGTACCGACTTGCCACGAGGGCGGGTTTAAATGGTATTATCCATGGTTTGAGTTGGATTGGATTGGCTGCCCTAACTACTCCATATTAAACAGTATGATTCATGGTTTTAGTTGGAATTGGACTGGCCGCCCCAATCATTCCATGGTTACACGCCACGGTATGTGCACTCATGTTATAAAAATGGTCTAGAATCTAAATCAACATAAGAAAGCATAATCGGTTCATGCATTCTTTTATTAAAATGTTTTTCGGATTGAATATTGTACTTACTGGGTATAAGCTCATTACTTATGTTCATGCTGTAGGGAAGCAACCTACCGGCAGTACTTGATGCAAGAGTGTGGAATAATGACGTTGCGGACTGTGAAATGTGGGATGGACATCGCAACGGGTTTTGAAAAATTGTGTTAAGTAAAATATGTTTTGTAAAACATATTTGTAAAATATGTTTATATTATGTTACATTATAATAAGTGATGGCATGTGTAAGGAAAAGTTTTTAAGTATAACGGCAAGCAAGTTACCTCATGTAGTACCGACCCATACTAGGTTGGGTCTGGTCCATGGTTTAAATATGATCACTTTCAATTAAGGTGTGAAAGCTCGGTACTCGAGTAAGTACCTATAAATAAGTATGAGAATAAGTATGAGAATCAGTACGAGATTAAGTCAAGTTTAAGTCTGTTTAAGATAAAGTTTAAAAGAAAAAAAATTTTTTTACTCTGGAAATTTCAGTAAGCTTAAAACTCTTTGAATGAAGAATTAAGTTAAGTAAGCACGGAAGTCACGGCCGTAGCGTAGGTTAGGGTCGTAACAGGGATGGTGTCAGAGCAGGTGTCCTACCATCCAATTTCACAGTTCTACTGCCACAACCACAGTTTTGTAAGTTTGTTTCCGTACTCTAGTTTATGTATAGGAACTATGTGAGTTTATAGTATTATAATAGTAAAGACATGAACCTGGTGTCAAACCCGGGTATGATTGAAGAGGACCGCGAGGCTTCGTTGGCATCCTTGGGAATGAAGTCATGCATCTTTGATGGGACTCAGGAAACAGCTGCATTAGCTGCATGGCTGCACGATATGGAGATGATACGTCAGCTAGGTTGCAGCTTGGCGCATTTATCCAAATGAGTCTTTGGGCTATGATTTCCAGTAGATCATAGTTGTGCAGCGAAAGCGGGGTGGATAAGCTGAGCTTACGATATGATATGATGAGATCGTGATGAATCTATATTATAATAAGATAAGTTATGATGTTTTATGATATGGTATGCTAAGATATGAATGAAAGAATAGGTATTAGAAATGTTAGGAACTAGAATAAGAAGATGGTTTGCCGTGTGTATGACTGAACCAATTTTCACAAGAGCTTAATCTTGCAACTGTAGTGACTAAGTTGTAATGATAAGTGCTAGAGCAGTAACAAGCAATAGGATAGATGTTATATAATTTAAGTTTCATGATTGTGAAACTTTTGCCCATAAGAATAATAGTAGATATGGAAAAATGTTTGGATAGTGCCTTGACTCGGTGGTAACAGCAAGGCGATGCCCAAACAATAAGTTGCAAGTTGCCAACAAGAATTTAGTAGATTACGATGATAGCTATGAGTTGATGATGGAATTGATGATATGATCTCTTTAGTAAGGGAAATTATGTAATGATGAAAATTTTTAGATATTCTTAAGAATTACGATTTTGTGCTATGAAGGAAATGTTAGAAGCAATAAGAGAAGCTTCTACCATCTAGCAAGCAGCTAGCTGATATGATATAAGTATACCTTCTATTGCATCACTCGAACGATATTATGTTTTCTCCATTATTAAGTTTGAAAAGATTCAAAGAAAATATTTTTATAAAAGATGCTTAAATCTTGAGCTCATGCTTAATAGAACCCCTCATTTTATGTAAGACAGCCGAATCCTTGAGGAGGAAATTCCAAGATAGGGGCTGTCATGAACAGTAAAGGTTCCGAGATAGGAGCCGTTATGAAAAGTAAATAGCCGAATCCTTGAGGAAGCGAGTTCCAAGATAGGGGCCATAGGCCGAATCCTTAAGGAACAAGTTCCAAGAAAGGTACGAGTTCCAAGAAAGGGACCATTAAGAAAAGAAAATGGTTCTAATAATATAAGATCAAGGTTCAAGAAAGAAGCTATTTTCACAAAAGTATCTTAAATATATGTTACGATATGCTTTCCAAGTGTGGAAAGTTATATGATACGATATGATTTGTGATGGATTTTAAGAAAAGCCACCTAGAAGTATCCGAATCTTCGAGGACAAAATTTGTTTTTTAGAAAGGTAGAATGTAAGAATCCGAAATTTTGATGAACTTATGATTTCCTTAGATAAAAGGAAAATCCAAGTCTGAATCTTGTATATCAATATGAAACTCATGATCTGAGTTGAATATCAGTATATGTTTGAGTTCTCGTTTAATTAGCTATGAGACTCAATAATAGTTTGCTTAAGTCAAGCATGAGGCCTTTTGAGAAAAAGGACAGAAAATTTATGATTTTTATTCCAGCCAAAGTTTGACCAGGTTGACTTTAGGTTTGACTGAGATGGTACTATAGTGTGATTAACAGTATGAAAATTATACAGCGAAAAATCGTCATTACGGACAAATGAGCAAGAATAAGCTATGAGACTACCCTAGAAAAATCAAGCACAATATTTAGGGTAATATGGACTAAATAGTTTCAAGTCCTAAGAAAATTCGATACGCAATCTAATTTTATGCAGATGAATTATGGACTGTAGTCCAGTATGACAATACTATTTTTGGTGAAAAATAGTTATTTAAGTTAGTAAGTAAATGGACTGCATAAGTATATTAATGGATATTTAGAATCAAGTGGATAATTATGCAAGAATTGGAAGTTAAGTGGCTCCACCATAGTAGGCCACATTCAGGGACTAAATTATAAATATTTTGTCCATAGGGGCCAAAGTGTAATTTTAAGAAAAGTAAGTAATGACGGATAAGTATGTAATTATTGAATTATGGTATTTCCTAACCAAGACTCCAACTAGGCCAAAGATTGGTTACAAGTTTGGTTACATTGGAACAAGGAATTAAGCTAGAGATAAGCTTGGAAAGATTTTTCTTAGCTTCTACACAAAATAACCGGTTGTCTTGTGGCTTGGAGAGCAAGCAATTGCCTTGATGATGTCAGCAAAGTGATGCAGCAAGGTGATGTCAGCAAGGTGATGTCAGCAAGGTGATGCAGTAAGGTGATGTCAGCAAGGTGATGCAGCAAGCTGATGTAAGCAAGTACTTGGTTAGCAAGTAACTTGCCCACCAAGGCTTCCTTATGGCCGGCCACATAGAAGGGGGTAATAAGCAAATATTTTGCTCTTAAACCCTAATATGCAATTTTAGAAATTATATTTTTCACCTATAAATAGGTGAAGTTGGTTCACATTTTTGAGCAGTTGGTTGAACCCAAAACTCTATCAAAATTTCAACTCTCTCTCCCTCCCTATAAACCGAGCCAAAGAAGAGAAAGAAAAAGAAATAGAATGGTCGGAATTTGGTGAAGAAAAGCAAGAAAAAAAATTTTGGATCCAAGCTTGAGAATTCACCTCCAAGATCTAGGGGTAATTCTCTCAAATCCCTAAGCTTTTTATTGAGTTTTGAGCAAAGTTTTAGGCTTGGATGTAAAAGCATAAGCTCACCAATTATGTTCATGCTCTAGTTAGTTTTACTAGTATGTGCTTGATTAGGGTTTGGTGGTCTCTAATTATGTTTTGGTGCATGGTTATGATCATATGTGTTAAAGATTATGTGGGTTTTGAGTATGCCTACTATATGTATGTTATATGTTCCCATAGGTTTAAGAATGAATGAATGATCATGGAAATATTATGAAATACGTTGAATGCTTGATGTAGGCTCATGGTTGTGACCATTTGAGGTAGTGTGCGCGTAATTTTACGTAAAAGTTGGCCTAAATGGAAAGTGGCAGTTTTCGGATAAAACTTGGTAGCTTTCTGGAAAGTGGATTTTGAGGCCCTTAGAGACCGAATTTGGATAACACAAAACAAAAAAGTTATAGAAAATGGAAAACCCTAGAGTGCAATGTAGACGGTTTTCAAAAATAAGGCCATAAAGGCCTCTGTTTTTACAGAAACCCGAGTCTGGTCAGCCAGACCCAGTGTGCACGGCCAGGCAAGTTCAACAAGAAAAATAGATAGGTTAAAGGCAGATTTGGTTTTTGAGCAAAACACAAAAGTTGTAGCATTATTCGAGATCTACAACTTTTATGCAGGAATCTTTATCTAATTTTAAAGAGATTTTAAAGTAAAACTAGATTCCCAAAACTATTCAGGGTACAGGGAATTCCTGCATAGGATTTTTAGAAAACAGTGTAAAAGCAGGAAATTCCTGCACATACACTGATAACCGGAATTACAAAACTGTTTTCAAATATTATTTTTAGAGCTTGATAGTTTTTAATTATCTTTGCTTAAAAGTTACGGTTTTATAAAAATACGGATTTTATAAAGATTTTTAAAGAAAACTTGACAAAGGTTTGTCAAGAAAGAGCAAAATAAATAAATAATTGGGCCGTACCCTATGGTTACCAATAGTAACCTAATGGGGTAATACGTTGAAATTAGTTGGGCCTTAATAAGAGTAGTAATCTAATACTATTCAAATATCGCACCCAAGGTTACCCTAAGTAAACTAACAAGGTATTGTTAAATATGTTGGGCCATGAGCCCTAGGGTTACCGCAAGTAACCGATCGAGTGATCATAAGAAAATATGGGGGACATAGAACTAGGGCTACTCATAAATGTTGGTTAGGATACCAACCTTTAACAATTATGATTTTTGGTAAGATAAAATATGTATGACTCTTATCTTACACCCTGTTTGGAAACAGGAGTAGGAAATGTTGTAGTGCCATGGTTGGACGATAAACCTAGAGCGTAGGATGACAAGTAAGTACAACTCCGCCTACAGCATGGACAAAATATTTTTGTTGCATGACATGTTTATCAATAAATCATAATTTGCTTTACATGATTTTCATATGTTATATGTTATGGTGCCTTATGCTATGATGTTTATGCTATGATGTTTATGTTGTGATGTTTTATGTTACGGTTTGTTATTATGTTATGTTATATGTATTGTTATCATGACATCATGAAGCATGTGTACGAATATTAAATCACATGGTAAGAATAAGTTCTCAAGTCATAAGATAAGACAAGTTAATATTGTTGTGATGTACCGACTTACCACGAGGGCGGGTTTAAACGGTATTGTCCATGATTTGAGTTGGATTGGATTGACTGCCCCAACTACTCCATGTTAAACAGTATGGTTCATGGTTTGAGTTGGAATTAGATTGGCCTTCCCAATCACTCCATGGTTACACGACACAGTATGTGCACTCATGTTATAAAAAGGGTCTAGAAACTAAATCAACATAAGAAAACATAATCGGTTCATGCATTCTTTTATTAAAATGTTTTGCAGATTGAATATTGTACTTACTGGGAAAAAGCTCATTACTTACGTTCATGCTGTAGGTAAGCAACCTACCGGCAATACTTGATACAAGACTGTGGAATAATGGTATTGCGGACTGTGAAATGTGGGATGGACACCGCCACGGGTTTTGAAAAATTAGGTTATGTAAAATATGTTTTGTAAAACATATTTGTAAAATGTGTTTATGTTATGTTACATTATAATAAGTGATGGCATGTGTAAGGAAAAGTTTTTAAGTATAACGGCAAGCAAGTTGCCTTATGTCGTACTGGCCCACACTAGGTTGGGTCTGGTCCACGGTTTAAATATGATCACTTTCAATTAAGGTGTGAAAGCTCGGTACTCGAGTAAGTACCTATAAATAAGTATGAGAATAAGCATGAGAATAAGTACAAGATTAAGTCAAGTTTAAATTAGTTTAAGATAAAGTTAAAAAAAAACATATTTTACTCTGGAAATTTCAGTAAGCTTAAACCCTTTTGAATGAAGAATTAAGTTAAGTAAGCACGGAAGTCACGGCCGTAGCGTAGGTCAGGGTCGTGACAGTGCAGATGAAGTTTGGGCTGCAGTTCAGTATTGCAGTAATGTTAATACTTGAAAACAATATTTATAATATATGTGTCAATAAGAAAATGGACTGCATATTAGGAGGGAATGCCAAACATGAAATTACTTGGAGGTCAAGTAAGTAAAGATAATTATTTAAATTTTGGGATTTTTGGATATTATGGAAAGAATTTAGTAGATAAATATGAAGAAATTTCTTGGCCTCCAAGTGTTCCTCATGGCCGGCCACTTAAGGGGGATTTATGAGCAAATATTTTGTTTTAGGGACTAATATGTAATTTTAAGAATAAAAATAATTGTGAAAAATTTGAAAATTTTCACCTATAAATAGAGGTGGGTTGTGAAAATTGGAGCACTTTAGTTAGCATCTCATTTTCTGGTTTCTTCTCAATTATTCCTCTCTAGCCTTAAAAAGAGAGAGAGAGAGAGAGAGAGAGAGTAAGATGGCCAGTTATGGTATGGAGGGAGGTGGAGCAAATTTTTGCTCATGCAAGGTCTAGAACCACTCTTTCAAAACTTTAGAGGTATAATCTCAACACTCTTACTAAGAATTTCATTTACGAGATTTATGTGTATTTCAAACTATGATTTGTAAGAGCATAAGCTCATTTTTTTATTTTTCCATACTATGGTTCTTGTGTGATTAGCATATGCTTGATCTAGGTTTAGATGATTTTGATTGATAAGTTTATGCATGCATGTGATGTTATGCCCTAGAAAAAATATGGGTTTTATGTATGACTCTCTCATGTTTGTGAAATTTCCTCACATGCTTAACTAAGAATATTTTATGAATGATGATTATGGTTATGATGTTTGAGGTACGGAGGTTAAGGAATTAAGCTAAAAACCGAAATTGATAAGCTAAGTAAGATTAACTTTTTAGGTTTTTGTAAGTAAGATGAACAAGTGCATGGATGATGATTATGTACTAACATGCTGCATATTTGACATAGGCTCATGGTTTTGACCGTTTGAGGCAGGCTGTGTGAAATTTTATGTAAAAATCAACCAACTATAAAACTGTCAATTCTCAGATCAAATGGGACAGTAATCTAGAAATATAATTTTGAGGCCTTTAGAGACCGAATTTAAAACAATTTATAACTGTAAAGTTGTAGAGAATTGAAAATTCTAGGGGATTTCATGGACGGTTTTTGAAAATAAGGCTCCAAAGGTCTCTGTTTTTATCAAAATCTGAGAATGGCCGGTACAGAGAGTGTACACGGCTAGAATTTTTTAAAAGGAAAAATGAGTAAGTTAAAGGTAGATTCAGGTTATTGGTAAAAAATAAAAGTTATAGATTTTGATGAGATCTACAACTTTCATGAAGAAAAATTTTTCAAATTCTAAACTAATTAAAGATAAAATTAGATTTTCAAAACTATACAGGGTAAAAGAAATTCCTGCACAGGATTTTTAAAATGGCATATGTTACAGGAAATTCCTGCACATGCACCTTTAGTCAAACTACAAGGCTATTTTCAAAAGCAGTTTTTAAAGTTTTATGATTTTATAATTATGATTAAAAAGAAATCACAGTTTTACAAAGAAAATAATTTTATGACGAATGGTAGTCGGGTTGGAGACCAACTGATTAATCGATGTGTATGTTAAGATTTGTTAAGGAATATGGTAAAAAGTGTACGATCAATGATAATCGGATGGGATACCAATTTGTTATGTTAGGGCCTTCATCCATGATTACCATTGATAACCGGATAGAATATCAGTTTACTATGTTAAGGTACTAGTGATAATTAAATATGATACCGGTTTACTATAATAGGACTTGTATCTATGATTACCGAAGGTAATCGAATTGGATACCGATCTAGTATGTTATGATTTATAGTATGTAACGACCCGCCTATCACAGGCCGTTACCATACATACATACATACATGCATACTTAATTAATAGGCATAACGTAAGCAGCGGAAATTTTTTTTTTTTTTTTATAATGCGGATACGTGAAATGTATAACATATGTAAGTATGTTTGCATACGATTTAATTTACATAATAAAAATCAAAACGCGAAGCGGTTATCATCCCCACATTCCACAGCTCGCCCTGCCTCGCTCGCCACCTTGCACCATCAGTTACCAGTAGGTTGCTTCCCTACAGCATAGACGTAAGTCACGTGAGCTTTCGCTCAGCAAGTACAACATACATATCCGCGACAATTAAACATAAACATAACTCATCATACATAACTTTTCATAGCATACACATCATACTTAACTCATACATAACATACATATCATGTCACATCATCGCATAATATATGCATGAACCAATTATGATCTTATTATGCCATCGTATTCATTCTTAACTTATCTTACTTATGGGCCCCTTATTATGAGTGTACGTACCGGGCGCGCTCTATGGACTTACTCTTGCCATAGCTCAACCCGACCTGACGCGGGTCGGTACGACACAGGCAAGCTTGCTTGCCATCATACTTACTTTTTATGAACTCATACTTGTTCTTATTAGTGAACATGCTTCGTGATGTCACTATTCATAATTATGCTCATATCTTAATATCATGCCATAATCTCATGCTCATAATCATATTGTAAACATAACATCATTTCATCATAAACATCAAACATACTTGGCAAGTATACAACAAAAGCCTATGCTGTAGGCGGAGTTGTACTTACCTTTAGTACTATGTCCCGAGGTATGTTGATCCAATTCAGGATGCCTCAGCAGGCTATCTCCTGCTACATCAGAGGACACAGGGTAAGAATTTAGTTCTTACGGAATGTTGGTAATCAAACCAACATTCATGCCTAGTCATAGTTATATGTTTCCCCCCCTTTTCTTAAACAAACCCGGATACTTCCTCTGTATCGCGGATACCCCTAAGGTTTAGGGTTTACTACACTTAACGTGTACTTTGATTGGTTACACCAAGTAACCTTGGCTAAACAGCCATCTTTAGTAGTGTTGGACTACTGTTTTTAAATCTTGGGCCTATGCCTTCTAATAAACAACTCAAAGGGTTATTTCCGATAACCTGAGTTTTTAGGCCCGACTAGTCATTTTTACTATTATATTGGGTTACGTTGGATAACCCTTGGGCTTAGGGCCCAAACCAATAACGCGGAACCTTTTCCGATTATGGTTCATTTAAACGTGCTTAAAAAAACTCTTCCTTTTCTTTGGAAAAACTTAGGGTTTTAAGAGCATTTGTTAAAAAAAACGTAGAACGGGTCTTTGTAAAAATTATTTAAAGCAGAAACTGCCTTTGGAACAGTTTTTCACTGAGAATTAGTCAGTGGATATGCAGAAACGTCCTTTTCCTGCACTGTTTTAAACATTCCTGTGCAGGAATTTCTTGTTCACTGCACAGTTTTGAAATCCAATTTTCTATTTAAAAATCGAAGCAGAATTTGAAAAAGTTTTCTTCATGAAAGTTTTAAAGCATTAAAAATCCTAAAACTTTCATTTTGAACTCGAGACCCAAATCGGTCTCTAACCCGTTCGTTTGCCCTGTTAAACTCACCTGGCCGTGCTTAGGGTCTGGGCATGGTCAGGCTCGGTTTTTCTTAAAAACAAAGGCCATTGGAGCCTTATTTTTAAAAACTGTCTGCGTTTTCCCACAGTAAAAACCCTACTCTACAACTTTTGTGTTTTACGTTTTTCCAAAATCAGCCTCTAAGGGCCTCAAATTTCGGTTTCCAGAAAACTGGGCAGATCTAACCCGAATTGGCAGTTTTCGGTATTTTCTTGGTTTCTCGTCCTAATTCGTGCACACTACCTCAACCGAACTCAGCGGGAGCCTAGAATCAACATTCAGCGTTTTTCTAACGTCCCAATTTAACTTGCATGCAATTTAAACCCGTCCATGCAAGTCAATCACAAAATGGCAGCTTATAGGTTTTAGGGTTTGCATGGTTTTGGCTAATCATCAAACCATTTGTATGCATGATCATTCTAGCATCCTAACTAAATTTTTACAGCAAGCATAATCAGATTTTGGGGAACATATAACTTACTAAACTTTCTATCATGCAACCCTAATCATTAACAATCATAAACACCGCATCTCCCACCTGAAATTCCAAGGGCCTCCTACGTTTATCGGCATAACTTTTCTGTCTGCTAAAAGCTATGTCGAGCCTCTGCTTGATCATCTGAATATCCTCAGAGGTCTTCTTAATGAATTCTGTGGTTTGCAGCTGCTTCTGCCCCACTTCCTGCCAGTGAATAGGCGATCGACATTTTCTTCCATACAATGCTTCAAATGGAGCCATACCAATCGAAGCATGATAACTGTTGTTGTAGGAGAATTCGATCAATGGCAGCTTCTGATCCCAGTTTCCTTTGAAATCCAGCACACATGATCTGAGCATATCTTCCAGTGTCTGGATGGTCCGTTCCGATTGACCGTCAGTTTGGGGGTGAAATGCCGTACTGAACTTCAATTTTGACCCCATAGCATTGTGAACACTAGTCCAAAATCGAGAAGTGAAGCGTCCATCACGGTCCGAAATGATCGATTTTGGTACTCCATGAAATCTGACGATCTGGGATACATAGATTTCAGCCAATTTCTCCACTGAGAAGGTGACCTTAATCGCAATAAAGTGGGCTAATTTGGTTAATCTATCCACAATAACCCAAATCGAATCATTCCCACTTGAAGTTCTGGGTAGCCCTACTACGAAATCCATAGTAATTTGCTCCTATTTCCATTCAGGAAGCTCTATTTTCTGTAGTTCGCCACCTGGATGTCGATGTTCAGCCTTAACTTTCTGACAAGTTAGGCATTTCGATACATATTCTGCTACCTCATTCCTCATATTGGGCCACAAATAACTCAGTCGGAGGTCTTTATACATCTTGGAAGCTCCTGGATGTACTGAATACGGCGTCTTGTGTGCTTCTGACAAGATCTGGTCCTTAAGAAATTCAAAGTTAGGAACACAAATCCTTCCTTTGAAATAAATAGCACCATCTTCAGAGACCTTAAACTCCTTGTTCTTTCCACCAAAGAGTTGTGCTTTCAGCAAAGAGGAATCCTTTCCTTGATGTGACTTAATGATCTCTAAAAGATTAGACTGGAGGGATAGAACAGACAATCTTCCCGTTATCAATTCTAAGTTGAACTCTGAAATCTCCTATTGTAGTGGTCTAGGAAACATTCCAATAGACATCAGCATGCCTACGGACTTCCTGCTTAAGGCATCTGCTACCTTGTTCGCCTTTCCAGGATGGTAAAGGATCTCACAATCATAATCCTTTACAAGTTCCAGCCATCTACGTTGCCTCATGTTGAGCTCTTTCTGAGTAAAAATATACTTGAGGCTTTGGTGATCGGTGTAGATTTCACACTTGTTCCCGTACAAGTAGTGTCTCCAGATCTTAAGTGCGAAAACTACTGCCGCGAGCTCCAAGTCATGCGTGGGATAATTCCTTTCGTGAATCTTCAGCTGTTGGGATGCGTAAGCAACTACCTTCCCATTCTGCATCAAGACGGCTCCTAATCCATTTTTAGAAGCGTCACTATAGATCACGAAATTTCCTGCATCTACATCAGGAATTATCAACACAGGTGCACTTGTCAATCTCTTCTTGAGCTCTTGAAAATTCTCCTCACATTTCTGAGTCCATTCAAATTTCTTTTCTTTACGGGTAAGAGCGGTGAGGGGTGTAGCGATCTTAGAAAATCCCTCGACGAACCGTCGGTAGTAGCCAGCTAATCCAAGGAAACTCCTTATTTCCATAACATTCTTGGGTGCTGGCCATGCACTAACCGCCTCAATCTTAGCAGGGTCTACTGAAATTCCTTCCTTTGACACCACATGACCCAAAAAGTGAACTTTTTCCAGCCAAAATTCACATTTTGTAAATTTGGCATACAGCTGGTTTCGTCTAAGCGTCTCCATCACCAATCTAAGATGACGCTCATGCTCTTCTTTGGACCTTGAGTAGATCAAGATGTCATCAATAAAAACAATGACGAACTTATCCAGGTACTCTTTGAAGACTCTGTTCATAAGGTCCATGAATGCAGCTGGGGCATTGGTTAGCCCAAATGGCATAACCAAAAACTCGTAGTGCCCGTAACGCGTTCGAAAAGCCGTCTTGGAGATATCTGACTCCTTGATCCTGAGCTGATGGTAGCCTGATCGTAGATCGACTTTCGAGAATACTACCGCTCCCCTAAGTTGATCGAAAAGATCGTCAATCCTCGGAAGGGGATACTTGTTCTTGATCGTAATCTTGTTAAGCTCACGGTAGTCTATACACATTCGTAGTGATCCATCCTTTTTCTTTATGAACAATACTGGTGCTCCCCATGGAGAGTAACTTTGTCGGATGAATCCCTTGTCTAGCAATTCTTGTAACTGCACTTGTAGTTCTCTAAGCTCGGCAGGTGCCATACGATAAGGCGCTTTTGATATCGGTGCAGCTCCAGGTAGCAATTCAATTTCGAACGAAATCTCACGATCCGGCGGAAGTCCTGGTAAGTCTTTCGGAAAGATATCCACATATTCCTTTATAATGGGAACATCTTCCGGTGTCAATTCCACCTCACAATCTTTATCCACCATGTTAGCTAAATATCCTTGACAGCCATTAGCTAACATTTTCCAGGCCTTCATTGCTGAAACCAATTTAGTTGCTGAATTCCGAGATTGCCCGTAGAAATTGAACTCCTCCTTTCCGTAAGGGTTGAATGTTACACAGCGTTTTCGGCAGTCGATCCTGGCGTCGTATTTGCCTAAGAAATCCATTCCTAAGATCACATCGAAATCCTGTAACTTGATTGCGATGAGATCTACAAACAATTCTCGGCCACAGATAGTCACGGAAGCATTTCGTATCCAAGAATTGGACCACAAAATCTCTCCGGACGGCAAAGAGGTTTTGAAGGGCTGATCTAAACTATTCACACCTCTTCCTAACTTCTGGGCGAACTCCAGGGATACAAATGAGTGAGTAGCTCCAGAATCAAACAAGGCGATAGCATCATAGGTGGCGATAGAAATCTGACCTGTCACCACATGTGAAGTCCCAGCTTCAGCATCACCTCTGGTGTAAGCATATATCCTGGCTTGAGGTTCAGGAGCCTCTAATCTGCCTTGGGTGATTGAGGGTCCTTCAAGCCTAGTTTGGACAGCATGCAACTGACTGTTCGTATTCCGGCTCGGGTAGGGAGGATTCTGGCCTTGATTGTTCAGATGGCAATTCTTTGCATAATGCCCCTCCTTACCACACAGGAAACAGGCATTCGACCCCATTCTACAAATTCCCGGATGTTTTCTTCCACACTTGGCGCATGCCGGGTAGTCAGTATTATTACCCTCATTTCCTCTATTATTCCTCTTCTGAGGGTAATTCTTTTGTTGTCCCTGACCCGAGAAATTTCCCTTTCTCTTGTTCCTCCCAAACTGTTTGGAACCTTGGGCAGGGTTACTGACTTGTCCTTTCGGGGGCGTTTCAAAATTCTGACGGGGCTGTGTTGGCTTTGCCACTGCTTTCTCATCCCTTTTTGCCCTGAAGATCTGAGCCCTTGCTTCTTTATCCTGGTTAATCCAGTATTCGGCCCTTATCGCACGACTCACGCAGTCGGATACCAGGGTAGGTGGGCTACTGCCAGCACTAACTTGCTTGGCGATATCTGTCCAGAACATCTTCATCATTCTTCTAACTTTTTCTGTTTCGTTGGGAACCAGTTCCGGACACAACCGGGCCAACTGTTCAAACTTCTTGACAGCCTCCATTACTGTCATTGATCCCTGTTTCAAACTGGCAAACTCGTCCTGTTGGGCTGCCAGAATTTCCCTATTGTAGTACATGGTGCGGAATTCTGCCACAAAATCTTGCCAGCTCATGGCGGTAACATCTTGCCGCATCTGTACCGTCATCCACCAGTGTCTGGCGTCCTTCTTAAGTGCAAAGGAAGCACAGAGAACCTTTTCCTGTTCTGATAATCTCATGAAATCCAAAATGACCTGGATATCAATCAGCCAATTATCTGCTGCAATCGGGTCCATCTGTCCTTCAAATTCAGGCGCCTTCATTCGCCTGAATCTCTCATACAGTAAATCTTCCCGTACTGGCGGTAAGTTTACTGGAACTCCAGCAGGTGCTACCGGAATCTCAACATTCCGAGGGATCTCTGGTGGAATCTCCGGTGCCTGAGGTGCTACCGGGTCTACTCTCTCGGGGTGTGGGGGAACTTCATCTCCCATGGGTCTTTGGTTCAACTCAATTAACTGCTCTCGCAGTCTATTTGTCTCTTGCTGCTGTTCCAGCAGCTGCCGTTGCAAGTTTGCAACAATGGTCGCGAGATCCGGCTCTGGCGGATTTTCAGGCACTGCTTGGCGGGTACGAACCATTTTCTCGATCCTATTAAAACATAAGAAAAGATATTATCATACTGGAAATATCCCTTCTTTCATACATTTATCGTCATATCATGGCACACAACAACTCGTAACATGCCTTTCATCATCATATCATAATATTTCATCATTGAACTTTCTTTTTGTATTCTTACAAAAAGTACATTATATTCACAATTTCGTAATTACATCTTGATACGATTTCTGTACATATAGGGCCAAAATTTCGGATGGAAGTGTCTAACACTTTCCCATCATACATCAGTACAAGCCTATCATCCAAAAATATAAGCTAGTACATATCAGTCGTAAAATAAAATATATACAGAGTTAGCCTAATCTACATCCTCGTCCGTAACTACTGAGGGCGCGTCGGAGTCTGCATCATCATCTCCATCGTGCAATGGAAACTCCTCAGGGTCCTCATCAAAATCCTCCTCTTGCCAGTCCTCAGGCTCAAACTCTGGCTCAGGCTCCATATCCTCCTCCTCATCGTCCGCGAACCAGTCCTCCTGCTCTGGCTCCGGCTCCGGCTCCATATCCTCCTCATCATCGCTAGGAATATCAATGATCGGAGGGTCTGCTGGCTGATCCTCTGGAGCAACAATAATATCATCGGGGTCGAAATCGTCCCCTACCCCGTCAGCCTCGACGTCCTTGGGCGGCACTGCCTGTACTGGCTCAGCTGGAATCGGGTCCTCGGGAAAAACTGGACCAGGCCCTAAAAATGGCTCTCCCATCCCAGCGTCGTCGACCGGTGCCTGAGGTCCCTCTCCAACCTCAGCCTCCTGAATAGCCTGTATGACAGCCTCTGCCTCTAAGATATCGGCTATCAAATGCTCTACTGTCGAGCCAGGTAACGGCATCGGAACATACTGCCGGATATGCTGAGGCAATCCGTCCCGAAAAGTCTGAAGTGCAAATGCCACCATGTTCTCCAAGTCCTGTGGAACGTATGGCAGCATCTCCTCCTGGAACCGCCTACAATAATGGCTCATGGGCTCATCAGGGAAGCATGCCAGACCACTGCGAAACTGAGGTATCGAGCACGATACATCTCCCGATACATCACCGGGTCACGAGGAGGTACACCCTCGTCTGGTAGCGGTCCGAAACGGGCGACTATCAACGCACGAAAATGTGCCCAAGTGCGACTCGGCATCGCTCTCTCACCTATCGTCATCCACCATAATCGAGCGTCTACAGAAAGACACCGACTGGTTAACGAAACCTGTAATCTCTCCTCTATATGACATAATCTGAATATCAACTCCATGTCATATAGCCAGGCAGCTAACGACACCGTACGTCTCGTCCCGTCAAAATCATCGGGTGCGCCTCATGAAAAGACGCAACAGCACGTCGATCCCCATCCGCTCCAGCGGGATCCATAATGTCGTATCTATCATAGCATAATCACGTAATACTTATTTACTCATAAAAATAAAATTACTTACAATGGTGGCGGCGACAGCAGGCATACTGTGAAATTGGGTAGCAGGGAACCGCTCTGATACCAACTCTGTAACGACCCGCCTATCACAGGCCGTTACCATACATACATACATGCATACTTAATTAATAGGCATAACGTAAGCAGCGGAAATTTTTTTTTTTTTATAATGCGGATACGTGAAATGTATAACATATGTAAGTATGTTTGCATACGATTTAATTTACATAATAAAAATCAAAACGCGAAGCGGTTATCATCCCCACATTCCACAGCTCGCCCTGCCTCGCTCGCCACCTTGCACCATCAGTTACCAGTAGGTTGCTTACCTACAGCATAGACGTAAGTCACGTGAGCTTTCGCTCAGCAAGTACAACATACATATCCGCGACAATTAAACATAAACATAACTCATCATACATAACTTTTCATAGCATACACATCATACTTAACTCATACATAACATACATATCATGTCACATCATCGCATAATATATGCATGAACCAATTATGCTCTTATTATGCCATCGTATTCATTCTTAACTTATCTTACTTATGGGCCCCTTATTATGAGTGTACGTACCGGGCGCGCTCTATGGACTTACTCTTGCCATAGCTCAACCCGACCTGACGCGGGTCGGTACGACACAGGCAAGCTTGCTTGCCATCATACTTACTTTTTATGAACTCATACTTGTTCTTATTAGTGAACATGCTTCGTGATGTCACTATTCATAATTATGCTCATATCTTAATATCATGCCATAATCTCATGCTCATAATCATATTGTAAACATAACATCATTTCATCATAAACATCAAACATACTTGGCAAGTATACAACAAAAGCCTATGATGTAGTCGGAGTTGTACTTACCTTTAGTACTATGTCCGAGGTATGTTGATCCAATTCAGGATGCCTCAGCAGGCTATCTCCTGCTACATCAGAGACACAGGGTAAGAATTTAGTTCTTACGGAATGTTGGTAATCAAACCAACATTCATGCCTAGTCATAGTTATATGTTTCCCCCTTTTCTTAAACAAACCCGGATACTTCTCTGTATCGCGGATACCCCTAAGGTTTAGGGTTTACTACACTTAACGTGTACTTTGATTGGTTAACACCAAGTAACCTTGGCTAAACAGCCATCTTTAGTAGTGTTGGACTACTGTTTTAAATCTTGGGCCTATGCCTTCTAATA